>NJDC01000332.1:94893-167441 GCA_002245475.1 Calephelis virginiensis | reverse complement strand
ACCGAAGTGTGAACACGTACATTGTCTTGATGAAACAAAATTTTCTTACGCATCATTCCCGGCTTTTTTTTTCTTTTATATCTTCCCAGAGTCTTCATAAAAGGTTACAATAATAACTAGAATTTATAGTTTGACCTTTCGGTAACCAATCTACAAAAATAATGCCCTTCGCATCCCAAAAAACAGAAGCCATAACTTTGTTAGTCGACAAAACGACCTTAGCCTTTTTCGGTGTAGGAGAGTCTGATCTTTTCCACTGTTTGGATTGTTGCTTTGATTCAGGAGTATGGTGGTGAACCCAGCTTTCATCCATAGTAACAAATCTAGACAAAGAGTCCTCGGGATCGGTTTTAAAAAGTTCCAATCAGTCTCGCGAAATTGTGTATCGAACTCGTTTCTGTTCAGCTGAAAGGAACCTCGGGACCCAGCGAGCAGAAACCTTATGGAACCCCAACTCTTCCGTTATTATGTGTTGCACCCGGCCATAACTAATGTTTGTTATCACAGCTATCTTTCCAATGGTCAAACGTCGGTCACCCAGTACGAGATCACAAATTTTGTCGATGTTTTCTTTCGTGGTAGAGGATGTAGGCCTTCCACATCCTAGGATCATCTTTCATGCTCTCACGACCGCGCTTAAACTCAGCTACCCACTTCTTGACATTGGAATACGATGGAGCAGACTCCCCCAAAGTGCTTACCATATCTTGATGGATGTTTTTTGGTGATAGGCCTTTTTTATTGAGGTACTTAATGACTGGACGGTGTTCAATTTTCTCCATTATTGAAAATTGCGTCAGATTGCTTCAAACAAATAATTACAGAAAATTTATATTGTGCAGTATCGGAATGAATTGCGCACAATAAATCAATATGTCACATACTAACAAATGACGGTAGATTTTAAAAAGATGTCATAGCTCCATGTAGGTTAGGCCAAGAACTTTTGGATCCACCCTCGTAGTATATAATTAATATTAAATCTTCATATTTTTTTTTACTTTTTAGTTTTGAAGTCAGTTTTAATTAACGTAATTATTTTTATTTAATACTTTTTTTTATTAATCTTGCTTAATCCCTATGCTCATAATTTCACAAAGAAACTAGTACATAATATTATAAACTACTACAACTTTACACATACAACGGCATCGGTATAAGACGTGACAATTATAGGGATCGTGCGTGAAATATAGAGGCAGCACTACTGTCGGATTGAGCGCTCTCTGGTGTTTCATTGGTGAATATAGTGGGATCAAAACATATATTTAATAACATTAAAAAGTTATAATAATGGAAAAAAATATAAAATATGGATTTCAACATGTAGTCAATAATATAATACATGGCCAGAACGATGAAAAAGGCAAAAAAATATTCAAATCAAAGCATATGTACGGTGTTGTTGAAAAAACGGATAAAATTAGAACTGTCATAACCGGTTTTAATATTATCGTAATTTTATAAAAATCTTAAGAAATTATTTTTCGTACTAATTAATTACGAAAAGTTTTATAAATGTTGTCTTTGTTAAAAATATTTAATTTTACAAGCAAATACTATAATACAAAAATATTTATCATTTATGAGTCTGTACTTACCTTATGTCAAAGTAATTATAAAACAGAGAAATAATAAACGTTGAATTAAAAATTATTTAGGAAAATAAAACCTTTCTTTTTTGTAAAAAAATAATTTGTTTTTATTTTATACAATTAGAAATTTAATTCAGTTTTTACAATTATTTGAAAAAAGCTTATTCTTTTTATATTTTCACGTCCAAGAAAAATCGAAGGAAAATCGATGGGTGTAAAGGATGCTCCGATTTTTCATTATTTACAAAATTGGTACTAGAAATTCTCGTATATTTATTTGGTTCCCAGTCTTTTGGATTTTCTCTGAAATCCAAGAAAAGAATTATTAATAGGTCATGACTATAAGATAAATGGCACAAATATTTGAAATTTCATGAATTAAAAATGATAAATTTTTACATACGTCGTATTTAAAGGTTATAATTTTACTGAATGTGCAGTTCATTTTTATAAATTTTAATTAATATTGTACTTACACGTAATTTTTCACTGCATTCATCCACTGTTTACGTTTTAATATTTTACATGAGGCTCCTAACACGCTCTCAGGAAATTTATAAAATTTCACATCCACACCGAATCCACATTCTCGGCGTGATGTATTATTACGAGTATATCCAAGAATACAACATTTTTTTTCTTGAAGCTGGCATTGTTTAAAAAAAATAAATATATTTATTTATAATTATTAAAAAGTAAATCATATATGTTTACGTTAAATACATGATCCCAACTGTTTTGAGTACTTGCCACTAGTTGGCGTAAAAGTCTAGAAGCACGATCCTTATTGTCCCTAAAATATATTACTAAAATTAGTTCCGAATTCGCATGGTAACAAATGCGCACTACGCTTGGTATACCGATATATACCTAACGGAGGGTACTTTTAACGCCTAAACAATAATAACAAATAATTTCAAATATTTCTAGAATTGCACAATATAAAAAAGGAAAGTAATGTTATAATAAGCAATATTAAATGCTCATAAATCTCAGTCCCCTCTAATGAATGACTTACTCTATTTATAGGATTTTGAGAGTTCGCGTGCAGGTGTGCTTTAGCGAGTTTGCTTGGTAGGGTAGCACCTTTGCTGTCAAACATGTGTAGCAGGGGTGAATGTCAAATTTGTTTGTTCGTTTAACAGTGTAGTTTGGTCTTCGGTATTACATTTAATAATTTCTAGTTGTTTTAGTATATTTCATTTTAATCCTTTATTACAAGTATGGATTAATTTGAAAGTATGATCTGCTGCCAACTTATGCCCAGTGTCTAAAAGATATTTCGCAAAATGCGATTTATCTAGATGAATGTTTTTGACAGCCGATATGTGATTTACAGTTTTACGGTCAATACTTATTAATAATCAATCCTAATCCAAAACTTGATGTCCAAGATTGATATTTTGATCTATTTTTATGTTATTGCTTGCCAATAACATATCTGTGGAGAGGATAAATATGGCAATAGGTATAGGATAGGCTGGCGGATATGCAGCTATCTAGATTGCTTGAAATCCATATTTAAAGATACCTTATTAGCCGTTAGTATATATATATATATATATATTGTAATATCATAACATACTAAATTGGTATTAACTTCAAAATGGCAATTGTGCCAGAGAGATGCAATCCTCTAGAATTACCATCTCACATAGCACATTTTCTCTACTTTATAATGTCAGAGCAATTTGTGCTTTATTAGACTGGATAAGTATACAATGTATTACTTTTATAAAAAAACAGAAGAGCTTAGTCACTACTTCCCACTCCGGGAGTTTTGCGTAGACACGCATACAGTAACGTGCTTACGTAGTGTTGTCATAGTAAAGCTATTATTCCAATATTTACGAAGATTTGTTGCTAAACAGAAGGGTGTACGCCGTAGATAACTATGGCGTACACCTATCCCATAAATAATTGTGAGAGATTAATTAAATGATTGTGAGAGAGTACGGTGATATTTGTATACAATGCAGTGAGTGATTGAGTAGCGACTGTATTGTTTATTGTTATGATGAATTTTACGACATGGTTCTAAGTATGAACTATATCAGATATTACGGTTTTGTTTTGGTATTTCTTACTTGGTTACTATATAGGCTATACTTGATACGAAGGAAAAGCCAACGCCCACATGTTCGGTGGCTCCTGTTCGGCTCGTATATGTATACACTTGTTAATAAAGAAAGTAGCCGTATCATAAATTGTCCCTTTATTATTATAATTTTAATGAAATAGTACCTTAATTAGGAAAGTAATAAACAAACTGATCAAAAGCTAAATCCTACCCGAAATAAAATTGTTTCATATTTTGATTGATTTTCTGTTAACATTTGATTTGTGCGACAGTAAATAGATATCTTGAATTTTTTTCTATCCTGAGCACTTAGTGAAACTCCATCATTCATTATTATGAATGCAATACACTTTCATTAGCTCACTTAATATATTTTTAGAAAATGTAAAATTGGCCAATCGATTTTGCTCTCAGCACGTTCAGGTTACCACAAAACTTTTAAGTTTTGGTTTTTCTTGTAAATGATTTTACGTTGATTTTCCATACCTGTGAAGATGCTGTAAAATGGAAACTGGTGGGCTGGTTTCGTTGTTTTATAATCTAAAAAAAATATTAAGTGAAACAGTGCAAGTGTATTCATAAATACCTATATAAAATTTTAATAGACTAACTAAAACGTTATTACCTTTTTTATCATTACTCATTTAGTTTTTTGTTCCAACACACATACAAACACACACACACACACCCCTTCGTGTGCCTTTGTGTATATATGTGTGTCTGTCTGCGTTAGTTTTTGTTTAGACAAAGAACTTTCAAAAGAAATTGATAGTCGCCTGTGTACTTCGAACATTAGTAGATTATTATATTGTTTAACTATAGTCCATTAAATCAGTGTACATGATAAATTATTACATACAAACATGTGTAAGAAATGGAAGTGAAAAATAATCGCTTCAAAGATTTGTTAGTCTCGCTAAAACTCGAGAACTCCTGAACCGATTTGGCTAATTTTGATATTGAATTATTTTTTCAAGCCCAGAAAAGGTTTGAAGGTAAGAAAAAGGGAAAACTGTGAGGAGACTAGGAAAAACAATATTTTAATTTTTCCCATACAAACTTAACAGGTGGAACGAAGTGCGCCTTGAGAGCTAGTAAAAAATAAAAATATCTTAAGCAATATTTCTTACCTTTTCAGTTATCTTTTCATATATTATGTTACTAGCTTCCACCCACGACTCCGTCCGCGCGGATGTCGGTCTAAAACTGAAAAATTAGGATTTTTTTTTCTACCTATTTTTTTCAGGATAAAAAGTATCCTATTGTATGCCCAGGATAATAATGTATAATTGTACTAAGTTTCATCGAAATCGAACCGTTAGTTTTCACGTGATGCCTGAACATACAAACAGAAAGACAGACAGACAAAAAAAATTTAATATGTGGGTTTGGCATCGATCCAGTAACACACCCTGCTATTTATTTTTTCAATATTTTTCAATGTACGGAATTGACCCTTCTACAGATTTACTATATGTATAGATGTAAAGTAGGACGAAAACTGAAATTTGACGAATCAATTACAAATTGACACGTTTGGTAACTTTAAAAAACGTTTAATATATTGTGAGAAATACAATAGTACTGGTTAAACCAAAAGCTTGACGTCTCGTCGTTGGACGTAAAGCGATATGTTGTAATGCGGAACGGGCTGATGCCATAACTAAGGGCGGCCATACAGATGTCACCACTTTAACCCCGTTTGAGATCAGCTTTATGTTCAATAAAGTGATAACGCGCTTTAGTGTGATGTGCGTAGTCTGTTTATGAGACACGTGCTTTAGAATTAAGGATTCTGTTAACGAAATGTTGCCGTAAAAGATTTTATTGTAGTGATGTGCTTTTACTCTGGATTATATTAGTTACAAACGGATTTCTGAATTTCCGCTACAATACCGCTTTAAATAAGAAACCTATTTCCATCCAAATCATGGAAAAGATAAGATAATTATAAGAAAAGAGCGTACTCATTCCTTAAATGTCGGCAACGCATCTGTAAATACTCCTTGTGTTGCGGATGTCCGTGGGTGGAGGTGATTACTTTCCATCAGGTACTTGTACCCACTTGCTCGTTTGCCTCCTTTTCTATAAAAAAAATATGAAATACCTAGGTCAATGTTACAGATGTAAAATAGGTCTTTATTTTGCTAATTTAGCGTAAGCAATGTATTTTGTGGCGAGAAGTTTTCCAAATGACACATAATGTGACAATCCTACCTAAAGTTCCCATCAGCCACCACCGCGACCACGATCAGAACTCGGAGTGTACAAAGGCGTTTAGTATACACTCTACAAACCAAATAAATAAAAAACAAAATAAATAAACGATCACAGCAGCACAGAGCTAGTTAATTGACGCCATACGAACTACAGATAGTTTGAATTAACTATTAATATAATACCGACAGAAATAAACAATACTGTAGGCTTGCCGACAAAATTTTAAATATTTGTAAGGGCAAAAGTTATGTTGCGGTCTAATACTGACGTATCGAAAAGACTGGTAAACGGCGCTATCGGCTTCATCACTGAAATTGCTTGACCTCAGTTTCATCGAACCCAAATGTACGAAACAGAGGTAACGTCAATTCAAATCGACTTTGGAAGTGATGGCATACACCTTTTTTACCTCTAAACCAATTTTCGCCAAAGTTCAATAATTATGGGGCGGCTGAAAGAAGGATGTTGCCTTTAATTTTGTCATGGGCTTCTACTGTCCACAAAATGCAAGATAGGACAGTAAACCACGCAGTTGTATATTTAGGCTCAAAATTGCTTACGTAGCAGTAAGTAGTATTGCGTACGTAGGTCTTGAGGATTATATAGAGAAGAGTTACAAATTTTCAAGAAATAAACCATGTAATAATGAGATTATTTGTCTAATCAATATCCCACTTTGATAAGAAGATTGGTTCGTTCTGGTAGCCAGGGCATACTGAATTATTATTTATCTTTTAGTATATAACCTACATCATTTATATTCTAATAAAACCGTTTAACCTAAACCATTTTTATATACTTTTGTTACGCTTCGGGTTCGTGCCATAGACCTTCAAATTTTTAATTTTCCCTGGTGGATAAGTCGACTTCGAGTCAGAGTTCAAGAATCAATATTTATTTAAAATATGCAAATACATCATGATGTGGTAGCATATCAATTCATAGTATAAAACAGTCACTTTCTGCTGTCTGTCCCTATATACCTATACTTAATTTTTTAAAATTATGCAAAAGATTTTGATGTAGCTTTTTACTAGATAGAGTGACTCAAGTGGAAGGTTAACGAGTATAATAAACATAGAAGTTTGTCTACTATCGAGAGACACTGCTAGTGTCGGTATAGATTCATATTTTTGTAGCAACTTGGCACACATATTCAGTAAATGAATAATTTAATAAGAAAACGAATATGATACAAAACATATTGACAACGTTGCTTGATGGTACTTGATGGTTTGTATAGAGGTCAAAGGTAAGTAGCACACACTCATAACGTCTTTTGACTTAAAGTGTCTACAAAATAGCAATAAACCAAGACGCCAGAATGGCGCTTCAGTAGTGAAAGGTATGATCTGAATTTAGCTGTTCTGTATACATATTTTTACTAATTTATTTTTTTACGAGGCGTTTTAACTAAATAACTAACAAAAAAGTTATCTTATGCTTTTACTTTTGGCGCTTTCTTTCTTAACTTAACGCTCCTTGGTACAGCAACACTATTTTCATTTAAAGCTATTAAAAAAACACTTTTTGTAACACAGATTGTGTGATTTTTACCTCTACTCTACATAATGTTTTGCAAAGAATATAAATACTCTTTAACATGAGGGCTTGTCAACGTCTAGTTCTCTTTTTAGTCTGTGGCATGTCTTTGAAATGTAGTGACGTTGTTTTCATTTCATCTCTTTTTATCTTGTGGGGATAAAAGAAATAGGAAATCCACAAAGTAATACGACAACGTCAGAAACTATGCCTACCTCAAAAAATTACATATGTCGTTATCTACATATGAATTTTTCGTATCATTTACGCAGACATTAGGGAGTTTACTCGTAACTTAGCAAGCTTATACTACGGCCGTTCAGAGAATGCGTTCCTGACACGTCACGATTGAAGTAACGACGTAACTTTGTAATGGCGTTGCAGTTATAATAAAAATGTTATTGCTGGTTGTTTACCGTTTTAACAATTGACGAGAACAACATTATTATATCAATAATCAATTAATATTACAATATTGTGCCAAGCTAAGTGTCAAATAACTTGGTAAACAGCATTTTTCTAAATCTAAACTGCGCTATTACAAGGTTATGTCAGCGCTTTATATTTGTAGTGCTGTGCTAACAATAACAGCCAATAATAGTACCTATCGTAATCTGTTCTTATACAGTTATACTTTACAAAATAATACGTTTTGTTTTTCTTTTTAAGAATTTGAAAATAGTGAACCATAATTTTTCCCCGTGTTGGTCTGTTCTCCTTTGCAGAATAGACCATTTTGTGACGCTAAAACAGTCGTCTGTTGTCGTTTCGTGCGCATATACCACGTTCTTCAAGTGTTTTCGGTCTGTTTTTATTTGATTACCCGGCTTTCGTTCAATGGACTGTTTCTGCTTTTCAAACGGACATCGGCGCTAAATCGGACTTCGATTGTGCTTTTGTGACTTTTGGTGCATAATAATGCCTAAACGTGGACAAACATTGAAAAATGGAGCCCGTGAATTAATCATCAACCTGCAATATTACTTTGAGTGGGAGCGGCAAAATGGCGGACCCCTGGTACCTGTCGAACTAGTACAAGAACGTGTCTCTCAGGCACTTGGAGTTAGCAAACGAACGACAACAAATATTAATAAAGAAAAGTTTGGCTCTACTGCCATGGAAGATAATATTTTACGTACTCTGAAGAAGAAACGTAGAACTAAATCCGTGACAGATATACCTTTGACGCCGATGCAATCAGAAATCATATACATGGTTACTATTCCAGAAATGAATATCTCAACAGGAAGAAACTTTTGGCATTGTTAAGAGAAGCTGGACTGTTTAGCGGGGGTAAAACTGATTTAACAAAAAACTTAGAACATTTTGGTGTTTCGTATAAAAAAACAGACAAAAGAAAAATTTTACAAGAACGATACCACATAATTTTAAAACGGATAAGTTTTTTGAGAGAAGCAAAAAAAATTGATAATTGGGATAATGTCGTGTTCATTGACGAGACATGGCTAAACGCCAATCACACGGTTTCCCGTTCTTGGACGGATGATACACAATCGTCAACGTCGAAAGTGCCAATGGGTAAGGGGACCCGTCCGATAATATGCCACGCAGGTTCTGCAAAATACCACTTTGTGGAGAACGCGTTACTGGCATTTCAATCAAAAACCACAAATGACTACCACGAGGAAATGAATGCCATTACATTTAAAGAGAAGGTCATTTAAAATAAAACTACATTTAAACTTAATCCAAAATGTGCTTTTGCCCAGCCTACCAGAGCCTTCTGTAACGTACATGGATAACGCCTCCTATCACTCGATTCAGATACAAAAACCTCCTACCAAAGCTAATAAAAAAGAAAAAATGGTGGCTTGGTTACAAGCAAAAGGCATTGACGCAAATATTCAGATGCTAAAAGCAGAGCTAATTAAATTAGTTAAAGAAAATAAAGCGGCAAATGTATGATACGAAATCGATGAACTGGCTCTGGAGTACGGTCACCGCGTTCTAAGAATTCCACTGTATCATTGCCAATATAACTCGATTGAGCTAATCTGGGCTCAAATAAAAGGTTGCGCCGCCATTCAGCACGGAAAAGATGAAAGAAGATTATTATTCAAAGAAGATTACTATTAAAAGAAGCCTGCGGGAAAGTCACAAGAGATGACTGGGCAAAGGTTGTTGAGAAGACTAAAAATCTGATTGTGGAATATTTTGACCGAGATATCAGGATTGATTCTGTTATTGAAAATAGTATAATTATACATGTAGGCGAAGATAATGATGAAGACACCACCTCCTCAAACGAATCGGAGTCTAATTATTATACTGTACGCATATTCAATTCAATGTACTTTATTGCATAGAAATACAGATTGTAACTTTGTAACAAAGAATAAATAAAACAACTTTATTATATTAATATTAAGTACTCATTTTTGGTTTCCACTTAAATAACTAAATATAAATTTTAAATGATTCCGCCAATTTAAAACAAAAATAATCCTAAAAAATAACGCGGCAGTTCATTTTGGAGGAACGGTGACGAACTCAGTGTTATGTTGTACCCATCACTAGTCGTGACTAACTGATAGGTGTCAGAAATGCATTCTGTAAACGGCCGAACTTTAGTGATACGGTTTTCCAATGGCATTACACTCGCACTTAAAACGCGTAACTACATGTTACAACTTTACTCACTAACGTGAAAGTTACAATAGATGATTTTTGACATTGCCATTACACTCGGCCTACCGGACCGTCAAACACTTCCCGTGTAACCCTCTAACCTCTTGATACGGGAGTGAAACAGAATAAAAAATGGCACCTTTCTCGGAATACAGAATACCCACTAACTAAATTTAATTGCGACTGATTCAATAGATTTGGCGTAAATCACGACCGGGAAACATACACGCAGAGGAAAATTCATAAAATGTTCAAATTCTATCCATGCTGCTCTTTTTCAGTCTAAAATTTATGATTTGAAATGTAAAGTGTTGCTTTCCTCGCGGTTTTTTAAACTTTACCATACCTCATTATTGGTCTGAGAACTGGACTCTGTGAGCAAGCAGAGTACTCAGCCCGAGACATCATTATTTTTACGGATTGGACTATTTTCTGCAGTGCCGGTACCAAGGGCTGGCAACAAGCATGCAAGACAAGCTCGACTGGAAAACTTAATCTCAGCAAAACACATCTGAATTTAGAGAATAAATCTCAAAAACAATTCCTTCTTCTACAGGTTCGGCGGCACAGCTAGTAAAGTATTAAATAAATAAATCATAACATGACCCCGGCAATACAATTTACTGTAACACTGTATAATAAAAACATACGAACAAGTTTACTTTGTTCCTATGTAAAAAGTAAGTTTTGATGTAGTCAATCAGGTACCTAATGCAAAATATTTTTTAGGAACGGTGATTATATTTGGGACTGGAGCACAGTAACGAGATGTAATGAGGGACAAGCGGATCCCAGTGGAAATTGTCACGCAAGATTTTAATTTAGTTTCCATCAATACCACAAATGCCCTTATCCCTTACGCAAGAACTTCAAAAAACCGCCATTACTGCTGACAAACATAAAGTTGTAGCGTGTCAAGTTACGACGACTATAAGAGTATAGAAATAGCAATCAGAGTGCACTAACTTATTTTTTACAGAAGGACTAAAAGGAGTGTATAACGCATGCGCTGCAAAATTGTCGGCCATTTTCGTTCGAGAAACGCACACAAATACAATCTGTCAGGATTTTCTTTAACACATTTGAAAATGTTTAAATTGTACAATATGTGCGTTAGTGTGAGTAATTACAGGTGTGTGTCCGTGTGAGGGATGCTGAGTAAGGGTTCCTTCATAAGGGTTGCGAAGTAAATTTGTATTTGTTCAAGATGTGTTTGACAGCTCTATGTGATTCAGAAATAAGATTAAATAGGATGAAATCAACACACCTTATGTGGTGTTCATTCTGTTGGTCTTACTTTATTATTTAGTGTCATAATTTGTACGAATTCATATTTGTAAAAAAATGGAAAACATCACTTTTTTACATAAAAAATTATAAGATTTAGTTTAGAATAAGAAGCACGTTATACTATATGAGGATATTTTATAACTGCCAGTTGAATAAATATCATTATAGCAATATTTCACCGGCCCAGTAGTAAAAAGTAATAATTTCTCTAAGCAGTATTTTTATGACAGTAAAATACTTACTACATTACAATTATTCATCTGATTTTAAGAAAAGGTGGAAAACTTTATAAAAACTGGTATTGCAGTAAATTTCTCGACGTGTTTTCTTACACACATGTTGCAAAAATATAACTGTGAAAGCAAAAAGAAAAATAGAAATGAACTAAAAAATCCCTATCAATTTGATCGTGGAATGTCAACCTAGGTCTCCCTGGGTACCTACATCCATCCACATTCGCACTGTCTAACTGTTTTGTCAATCTTTCATCTGTCATTTTTTTTCACATGACCGAACCAGCGGAGTATGTCCTTTCTTATTTTAACACAAACACTTTCTTTTCATTCTTTCTCAGATCTCACGGTTGGAAACATGGTTATCGAGGATAAAGCCACAGATTTTTCTTGGCATTGTCATTTCGATCACATTTATTCTACGTTCATGATTTTTATGGTACACACAACTCTTGCTTCCTCAGTACAACGTTGGGATAAGCACAAAATTATATAAAGAGAATCTGACACCCGTACTCAAAACCTTTGATTGAAATGGCTTTTTCAGTGGTCCAATCACACAAGTACCTGCACAATCTTTCCTTTTTAATTCTGGGTGTACCTTTCAACATTCCTAAAAGATCTACTAATATATATGATTTAATTCACTAGTTCCAGCCCTAAATTGTCGACCAAAACTCTTGCATCCCTTCTGGCTGCAATGGCTTGCTGGCTGGATGCAATGTTAAGCTTTCTTTACAATCATCTTCCATAACTGTTATTAGTTTCAATATTAATTTTAGGGTTTTGCCGCGACAAATGGGAAATTAAATAAATAAGTATTTAGAATACGAGTACGGTAGGAATATCCTTTTTTATTTTTTTAGGATTGATGTTATGTTTCTTCGATTATTGCTACCAATAAACACACCACAAATGCACTAGTTGGTCCTGAATAATAATAATTTAGGGTTAAATAATATTGAACATTGTTAAACATTGAAAATAATTCCCGGTCACTCTGGACGAGGCTCAATTTTGACCTGACCTGGCTTGAGAACCGCACAGATTTAGTCGGCCTCGGGACGCCCTTGCAGGCGGATGTACTGCAACGCGATTTCCACAAACCACACAAACCTCCCTCTCACACAACCCAGGATAAACGCCAGTGCGAAAGGAATAGTTGGAAACAGGGTACGTAGTAATTAACGATGACCTGTGAACTGTAGGGTTAAAGTTCCTTCAAGTATTCGGTAATTAATAAAAGCGTGTTGTCACCAACATTGAGGACCTGACTATCAGCTGATTTTGGACTATAATTCGATACACTGGATCAGGGATACGCAAATCTAAACTTTATTATTACGTTAAATAAATAAGTTGCAATTGTTGTGTTCGTGCTGGCCATTACTTCTGTTTTATTAAATTTCTTACTTTTGTAATCAAAGCCGTAAGTTATTAGCAAATGTGTTAAATTTAATTAAGCGTTTATGATATTTGAAAACATGATTAAATTTAAATATTAGAGTATTTAAAATTAAACAAAGTATTTCAGATGCTTTCGTTTTTTTTTTTATATCGACGTTATTTTTTAAGAGTTTTAACGAAACAAATTGGTAAATGATAGGTATAACTATAAAATAATAACATTAAAACTTAAAGTTGGCTACAGATTATAAAATGTTACTAAGGTTAACATATATTATTTTTTTATTATATTTTAGTTCAAATCGTTAGCATTCGTCAGCTAGAGACGGACGGATGGAGGTACTTGCACCTGTCGGAATTATTTTAATTTTTTTAATTTGTGATAGTTATTTTATTTATCGGGATATAATGCGAGGATATAAAAGCAGGTGAGATGCAAATTTTACGTAAATATTGCAATTTAAACTACCTGTAAATATTAAAATGATTAGAATAGTGATTTAAAGAATAAATTATTATAACAGTAAGTCGAAAACATAAAAAGATAAATAAGTTGCAATGACTTTATATATATACTTATAAGTTATAACGAAAACAAACTGTCTTTTTATCAGTCTGTATGTTATCTGAAGTTAAGCTTCGACCAATCATGCGCCTCCAGCGGATGGGGCGCGAAGCGGCAGCGGCTACAACGCAAAACTGACATGCACGCCTAAGCAACTACGACGCGAACTTCATTTTTTAGTCCATTGTCACTAAAATCGCACGTCTCTTAGTTTATAATCGAGCTAGCAACCTATCCCGGTTTCGTTCGAGTAGACAAATTTCTAAATTCTCAAAGAAATAACGTAGCCTATGTTCTCCAGTGACAATGTCTGCCTGTAATGGTAAAATATTTTTTCAGATTGGTCCAATTGTTTTGGAGCCTGCTGTACAAACAAACACAAGAACAATTAAATCTTTTCTCCTTGACATTATAGTGTAGATGATTTCCTGACAGCAGCTCCACCTACCGGGTCCAATTGTATTTTCAAATAATACAGGAAACCATCGAAATGCTCTTATAAAATTTCAACCTATTCGGTTCAGCCGTTTAGAAGTTATGTGAGAAAATATGTAAGTAAGTACGGAAGGATAATTTTTACTTCCCGTGGCAATGCAGCATTGTCCTGCTTTAAAAAGTAGCATATGTTTATCAGCGATAATACTGATTTCCAGTAGTAAAAGAATTTTCAGTACAAACAAATCAACAGTCAAATATAATATCCTCTATAAAATTGGTGTATCTAACCGTTTTAAAAAAAATAAGACATTTGGTTTAAACCATGGAAATACACATAAAAAAATTCAACTCAATCGGTGAAGATATTGCCCGATTAGTAGTTGACATACCAAGAGCAGTGCCACCTATCTCAGCAAGGAAGGGTAATTTTCCCCTTCTCCCATAAGAATAAAGCATTTTAATGGTGAAAGAATTTTTTTAACCGATCCAATAGTTTTGGAAACTATGCAACACAAACAATAAAATCTTTCCTCCTTATTAATTAGTATAGACAAAGATGTTTCTGTATAAATGACACGAACTGATCTAACCACAAACTTACATTTGTTAAGTAACAAAACTATATATACTTATAAAGAGAAAGATTTGGGAAAATCCTTCTATAATAAATTTTATAACCATCCAGAACCAGAAACACAGACATATTCTATGTTCGTCACACATAGGTATGGTCCAGGGTCCTGTTGGTATTCGGACTCGAGCCTAGTGTATGATCAGTTCAGGTCACTTGAACACTTTTCAGTTAACCGCCAAGCTGGTCAACATAACATCATATTATGTGGTTATTTTATAAATGACACGAATTGATTGTGTTATGCAAACACTGGTCACAGCTATGAAAGGTAATTGTAAAAGAGTCTTACATTTGATAACGAAGAAAACTAAAATAATGGCATTTGAAAGAAATGTACCCAAACGGTTGTTAGAGTTTTAGTCAACAATTTAGAACTGGAACAAGTGATAATTGTACATTTTGGTTGTTTTTAGCAGAGATGGAAGGTACACTGCGGATGTAAAAAGGAGAGTGTGTGTGCAGAGAATAGTGTGGATAGAGCTCTGGGTAAGCTATTTCAAAGAGAGGTTTTGAGTTAAAGTGCTGAACCCCTTCGTTTCTGTCCTCATTCCAACGTTGTTGCATGGAAGCGAGCGTTTGGCTTATTGCAAAAACATTGGAACACAGACCATCCCTTAACAAAATATTGCCACAAACAGTACCAGCACTCCGTAGTTTCGGACTGAATCGGGGCCGGGAACCATACAGATGAACTCGAAATAATACGAGTATTATAGGTTAAGATGTACTGAATTCACTTTTTTACACTTTAACGGTGTGCAAAGATAACGTTATCACACGATTTATAAGACAATTTAAAAAGTTATGACAATGATTTGGGAGTATTAATCTAATATCTCAGGGCACCAGATATTATTGTACACAATATGTATATTGAGTAGGTAATGCTTTGGTAATGAAGGTGCAATTTCGAATGTATTGTATATTTAATAAATAATATTTTTATTTTTCATTTTATTGTATATTTAAAAAATATTTTTTTGTTTGCTTATAAAATGAGCAATGACACTATTTGTTTTTCCTTTTATTCTTTATTTATTTGTCTATTTGAAATAAATTACAATAAATATTTTTTTTTAGAATACAACTACTTTTATAACAACACTAAAAAACCCATAAATATGTTCATGCTGCCAAATAATTTAAAGGTATTAAATACACTTATAACTGTCGCATGATAAAAGATTAGCATTAAACATTTCCTGTCAGGCAAATTATATTCAACAATGTCAACCGTTACTTGTCGCCCCTGATACTTATCCCTCAGTTTTTGCTTAAAACAAAGCACGATTCACCTCTTAAACAAACTCCGACTCTAACAGGGTCGCCCCTCGCACACACTTAACACCGTACCTAGATACTTATTGAATTTCCGCCCTTCATCCTCCATCTACTTCGCGGAAAATGCTTGAAAACATAGGTACAAGTAGAAACTTGATAGGCGAGAGCATAAAGACATTGTATCGTAGACTTTGATTTAATCGCAAGTTTTATTGGAGATATTTGGAACATTTGTTATGGATCTGGTTATACTAAAAGGCACGTATCCATCGTTAACGAGTTACATGTGTTGTAAACTCGCGATAAACCACGCTTTAGATGTACTTATTTACTCACATAATCTGTATATTATACATACTTACATTTCTTTACGCGAAGTCCTATACGAGGCTGGCAGAGTATATATTGCTAAGTGTCACGATCCTTGCAGTCTTGCTTGGCTTCCTGTACTTTATTATTATTACACTTTGTATAAATGTACCGAGATTTAGGAAATTAAATTACCTCTAACGACATATAGTAACACATACAAATAGGAATGTATAAAGAAGTGCAACAATGTTCTATAGCAAATTTAGTTATATGAATACCGTTGGAATCGACATATACCTAAGCAAAATCTCTTTATCTCTTTTTAACAAATGTTGATATTACGTATACCGAAAGACATAAAGACATTTTCATGTGCGCTCATTTTCGCGTAAATTTATAATGACGTCTTGACAGTCCTTATGCTTGCCATGTTGACTATATTTTGTTTTAGAGTGTGGGTGATGAGCTATAACAATTGTCTATATTTTACTTTACGTTTCCTGAAAAAAAAATTAATAAAAAAAGTAAGATATGAATGGATACCATTGCCAATGAAAATATCAATCGCCATTTATCGTAATAAAAGGCCGTTCAAGTGCTTACTTCAAATTGAGAAAAATGGTTTAAATGTAATCTGATCACTTTTTTGTAATAATAATAATTAACCTAGTCATAAATATTAATAGTAAACTTACATACATATAAAAAAATATTTATACAGGACAAAGTGGTAAAATATGTTGGCAAAAAGCAAATAAATATATTTTTTCATTCATTTCATTACATTTCCCTACCTATAATCCAACTAAGTACTACAGCCGCTTTTGTTTTAAGAACCAGCATTTGCCCAAGGCGTTGTCCGCGTGCTATGGATATTTAAATGTTTTTCATTCACGGAGTCTCAAATACTCACTATTCTCACCAAATTTTGTCTTAATCTAAACAAAGTACTTTTTTTGTGATGGGACGGCGGCGGACAGACACATAGCTCTTCTAACGAAAAGCGGTGGGTCCCGGCCAAGTTGGTGCAAATCACTATACCATCAGTAGTCTTATTAGTAATGACCCGTTTTATATATTACACCTACATTTTGTATATTATACAATCCAACGTATACGGTATACATTTAAATATTCCTGCATATTTAGGGTAGCAGGCTATGAAAGTTGACCATATAAGTTAAGTTGTTGCCTGTAATTACTGAAGCACAAAATGTATGAGTCGGAAAAATATATGGACAATTCATCAGTTTAGTATTTGCGTATCACGTCTCGGGTATAGTTGATAGTAGCACTTTCCGTCGGTAGGTAATTGATCATTCTTATTTATTTACCTAAATTTTACAATCTATCATCACTAATAGATCATGTATTGATATTCATACACGTTTTCCTGAACAGCTATAGTAATGTCTGAACGGTTATCATATTTTATGTTAATGACACGTTTATTTTGTAGCTATTTCATGTCCATATATTTGGAGGTCAATGTGGTAACGTGGCTATATACTTGTGTCACTGTTGTCCATGTTCCAGATAATGTGGAATTCTATTTAGGTATATTGTTTATGAATAAATTAGTTGTATCGCAACTGCTACCGTGTAGTTTTTATTACAGATTTTGCAAAGAGCTTTTATTTCGACCGCATGTAGTCCCACTTTCGTGCTTTACCCAATACACCCAGCTCTTACTTCAATAGACATATTGGTGGTAATGTTATTGCGCATTCATTTTATCGCTATATTCTTTCAACGAAAGTAATAGATAGAGACAAACCACTTTCATTGCTGTCAGATTAGTAACACCATATTTCTCCAGACGTTTAATCTATCACTTAGAAAACATTGAGTAAAATACTCCCAATTTGTTATGTCCGGAATAATCTGACATGTCTAAAATGTAACATCTCTATTGCTTTTGTTCAGTTGGAAAAAGATGGCATGCATCTAAAATAGGTTTAGTTGTAAACATCAGATTTACCACCCATACCTTACTTTATTTGAGAAGTTGTACAATATTTATACGAGTATATAAATATGAAAAAAAAATAATATGAAATAATGTTACATTGATTATTATATTGATGATAGGTAGGTATGTAGCTGTGTGTATTAATAATAATAATTATAATGTTGTATCATCAGGTCAGAAGCACAAATCGTTTAATTCAGTTTCAGAAAAAGAGATTGAATTTTTGATTTGTAACAAAATGGTTAAGTGAGCATGGCGATGGAGTGGATGAGGTAACAGCTTACAACGACTTATGGCACATTTATTTTAAATGGGTCAGTACCAACATGACTACTGATGGTAGAAGGTCTGCGCTTTGCTTGGACAGGGGTCCGTCGCCTTACATATTACTGCCGTCATAATGAAATTGTCGTGTTCTCTTCTGGAGGGCAGATTAGCCATTAAATTTGCGCAATAGACCTCACATCCCGGCCACATAAATACGACGCACCTATTGTGCACGTAAGTTGTACCGCAAAAAGAGTCGTATGCTTGCACATAAAAAAAATAAAGACGCTGTTACTTTTAAAGACACTTTGTTGGAAGTTACTAATATTGACTAGGTTTTTTGGTCTTAGTAATACATTTACTTACTTAAAGCAGTGTCATAACAATAAAGTACTTCATGTGAGTGGTGTCTGGGGCAAAAAATAAGAGCCTACGAAAGTCGTTTTAAATGATTTAGCCAGTTATTTGTAGGGTAATGGCCACTCTGGAAGAACATTATGAAACTCGCCGGAGTTAACAACGCTGTTTTTTGTACAATTGTATTGTAGCTACATGATGACCGTTTTTATCTGTATTAATCAAATAGTCGACCCAGTGAACTTTCTTTACTCAATGCTCTCTGGTTATCTTGCAGGGGATTTGGCATTCAGATATGTATGTATGTGTATGTATATGTGAGGGGACCTGTATAATCAATTAATGTTCGACTGCATTCTGGGTTTTTAGTTATTTACCCATTTTATACTGAGTTTTTTTACCTTTTATTTAAAAAGCAGCTAAGTGCAAGTCGGACTTGCCTATGTAGGGTTCCGTAGCAGTAAGTATCATATTATAAAAATCTTTTAAATGTTAAACGCTTATGTTAAACGCTTGCGCGATTTTAAAGTACACATTGCCATTTTTTGACAGTGATGAATAGTTATTTAAAGTTTTGGTGTTAATAGGTACTATCCTATTAAAAAAAACTGCTTATTAGATCTCGTTCAAACCAATATTCGGTGGTAGTTTACATGTTATGTTATTGAATATTTTGTTTGGTTTTATCGTTCTCTTATTTTATAAGTCACATGGAAACACATTTTACCACTTCAGAAGTCTCTCTCATGCAAACTATTTAGCTGAGACAAAAAATGGCAGCAACCTCGATATCACTATCCACAGATACTCCACACTTATAGAGTAAATGAAAAAAATAATAATATTTGGATTCTGGTTCTAAGTATGGGGGATTCCCCGAAATTTGTTGTTATTTTTCTATTTTTGTGTCAAAATCTTAATGCGGTTCACAGAATACATCTACTTTCCAAGTTTAAACAGCATAGCTTTTATGTTTTCGAAAAAAAATGACTATGACTTATGGACAGACAGACATGACGAATCTGTAAGGGTTAAGTTTTTCTTTGGCTTTGGCTTCTGGGACTTGGCTACGGGACCCTAAAACTATAAAACTTGTAACTTAGAAAAAGTTACGAAACAATCTGTAAAGCACACACCTACTAAAAACAAAATAAAATATAAAAAAAGAAAACATCTACTCAAAAGTGAAAAATATATTTTTTCCTCCAATTCATTCATTTAAATATAATTTTATAAAATTATGCTTGGGTCCGATTAAAATAATACAACCACATTACCTACATGACATTATTTTAAATATCTTGAAAGTACATAATTCATTGTTTTCCAGTTTGAATATAAGTAAGGATGCAGATAACATATTGAACTTCAAGACTGTCAAATGAATAAAACAAAATCAACATTCCTTGATACAGCTTTTGCATAGGCACAATTTAAATAAAAAAAAGGTTAGAAAAGATCAACTCCTTTCTCTGAAGTTTTTTTAACATTTCTACAAAAAGTGTGCTATGTATAATAATCTTAAGATTAGAAATGTTTAAATGAACCCCCAATAAAACAATAGCATCGAAATCGATTTATCCATTCTAAAGTTATGATGCTACAGACAGACTACAACAATTCTCTTTTAGAAATGCTTTAAATAAGCTGCAAAAATTACAAAACTTAATATTATCATAACTATAAGTTATGGTTTAAACTATGATCCATCAGCCACCTGGCAGTGCTTTCATCAGGGGGGTGATTATGTAACTCAGTTGCCAACTCAAAATGGATGAGTGTACATCAAATCGCTGTCAAATGACGTGTTTTGTATTTGCTATCTCCAGTGACCAACAGAAATACAATAGAGATAACAAACACAAATGACGTCATTTGATGTACACTTTTACAGTTTGAGTTGACAACTGAGATACATAATTACCTCCCTGGTCCTTGTCATCAAGTCTTTGTCACAAAAAATATAAACAGATCTAGTTAAGGTAAATCGAATGAATCTACACTCGATGGGCTACTAGCAGGCACCCCAGGGTTACGATCTTCTAGCTCCATCATCAGACTAGCCCAGTTGCACTAGCATTCGTAAGTCGTGCAACTGGTTTAAAAAATGTAACATATTGACGCCCATATCCCCGAAGGGGTTGGCAGAGGCACAACTAGGCACCCACGAGTAGCAGAAGACACTAAGTCCCACACTGTGTGATAGGTGGCAAACCTATCTCCAACCGGGCACATTTCCAATCCAGAGCAACATTTTTTTAATAGGAAATTGGGAAAACCCAATTTTCTGTTTGTTGCTCGACCCGGGATTCGAACCCGAGGCCTCATGCAATAAAGTCCAATAACTGAACCGCTAGATCACAGAAGCGAAATATTATAAAATGTAAATTGTATAGAAACACTTACCTATATTTAAATGTGTATATTTTATATAATCGTTAAACTATAATTTAATAACAAGACCAAATTTACTAATAATTAATAACGATTCAGGTTTTATACAATAACATAATATAGCAATAGTTTTGCAAATTACCGCCTTATCAATGTATTAATAAAACGCAAAATACTCTGAAAGCTTTGCGTACCTTCAGTATCAATTATGCATCACGGTAACGAGGGATATTCCCTTCATTTTCTACCAGTGTTCAGGAAACGGCTTTGACAAATCTAATTGATATCCTCCATTAGCTTCTGTTATTTTTATGTTCTTGATTTTCATACTTGAAATTTTTTACAATTTTGAATTTTGTACAATTTCAGAGGATTTAATTTTATAATTAGCCTTTACTTCAATCTCGTGTCATGTGATATTACATTTAGCTATTTTCCGACACAATGTACTTTGTTCTGCAAAATAGAGTAATTGTTATATTCCCAGAGTCTAAGAAAAGCTTTTATTGATTGGCATTTGTGACTTTTTAATTCCAATTGTGGTGTATTCTAGTAGATATAGAAGATTTTCTCGAAATCGTTTTAGAATAAGTTTTTTTTATTGCTTATGTAACAAAGCTAGCTTACGTTTAGTATTTTAGCTAGTTTTCGTTTGTAAGTATTTCAGCTTTCTAGGACTTTTCGGAAGTAGGAACCCTATCCCTTTTGATTATCTTCATCAAGTCGACGGATTTTAGATATCAGTAACATACAAAGTGCTATGTCTTTAAAATTTAAAAAAAACTCAGTACAAACAGCACATCCTCAAAAATTTTTTAACAGGTGTGGTCCGAACCAGTCTTATAAGGGTTCAAAGTATTGCCAAAGCGCTACGAAAAAAGGTAGTTAGGTAGTGCCCTAATTGCGCTTTGCATTTCTTGACAAGCGGGGTACGCGAGTGCCACTTGATAAAACAGTCTAGATATTTGTTTTCTTTCAATTGCTTTTTTTCATGACGATGGGGTCTGTCGTTGCTTTCTATAAGGCGAACGTGTCACTGCACTTACTGCAATGAGTTCAACTTTGTTCTGAAAAATCTTAATTTTGCACACAGAATCCGCACGGTAAAACACACAGCTACCCCATCTTCGTGCGGAGATATTATGTTGCGGCTCAGATCCGCGTCGCCGCACCACATCTACACGCAGGAGTGGAACTTACGAAGGTTATGTGAAAATCACGTACATGTTACAACACTATTTTTTTGATAGGATATTAAAATGAAATTACAGATGATTAATTGACATTTTACTGCGCTGCGAATTGTATTTTTTTAAAATATTATATAAATAAAAATAAGCAGACGGATCTCCTAAAATTTAAAAAAAAAGTATCTTCACGCCCATATCCCCGAAGAGGTAGGCAGAGGTACAACCAAGGCACCCACGACTAGCCGAAGACACTAAGTCCCACAATGTGATAGGTGGCAAGCCTATCGCCAACCGGGCACATTTTCAATCCCGACCAACATTTTTTTATTAGAAAATTGGAAAAATCCAATTTTCTTTGTATTGGCTGACCCGGGATACGAACCCGGGACCTCATGCAGTCAAGTCCAACACCCGGACGCTAGACCACAGAGGCGATTCCTAAAATTTAAATAACACTATTCATATTTTTAAATTGAAAAAAAAATTCGACTATACATAGGCTATCTATAAAATAATAAATGATAAGTGACACGTAAAACGGTACAAATGTTCCTTAATTTAAACATATGTTGATTTGGAAGTTTTACGGAGCGCCGACGATGAAAAATGTAAAAAAATGAATTACACTAAATTATTAGCATGAGTTGTAATGTATAATAATGTAACGTTGAGATCATAAGCTAAGCTTGGATAAATTCTTGCACTGCCAACAAAGTTTTTCTAGTCCAGAAAAAAATTTTTACGAGCTATCTTCAATGTTGGTCCTATGGAATCTTGCAAGCCATTATTTAAAATTAACAAAATTCTTACTATCTTTGATATGTTTAGTTTAGAAACAGTGAACTTCATTAAAAAGAATCAGCATTGGTACGTCAGAGCAAAAGATACTTCTAGGCTAGGATACAGGGACCCCACTACACTAATGTTACCACCATGCAGGACAACTACATTTCAGCAAAACTGTTTCGTGATGCGCATTAAAGTATATATAATAAAGTCCTGAAATACATACGAGAACTACCACCAAAATTTCACATTAATTCTCTTAAAAATTGGCTTGTAAAAACTATTATTCGATCCAATTCTTTGAAAGTAAAAATGAATTGATAATTAAAAAATGTTTACGTTATTTATGGTTATAATACGTTTGAATAATTAAATTATTTGTTTTGAGATATATAATTTAATTTTTAAGACGTTTTTTTGACATTGTACTATATTCATAATTTAATAATAACTATTTTTTAATTACTATTGATTAAATTGACATCAATAATACAATTATTGACATGCGTTAAATATTATTAATAGAAATGTCATTATTATCTAATTTGTTATTTTTTATAATTTTTTTTTACCAATGTGATTTTCAAGTAGACAGTAAATTGAAATGATACGAAATATGAATGCGATTGCAAAAAGTTCAACAGACAAAACCGTTAGTTTTAACTTATAACGGCTATTTCTGCACAATTACTTGTTATGTTTATGGTTATTTGTAAACTACCTACAATAACAGAATAATTAACAAAGATAAATATCTGTTGACACAGTTAATTGAATCAGTTTTATATTTTTAATTAGATAATCAAATTAAATGAATGTAATATGCTAATTGCCACAAAAAATGTGTATGTCATACTATGACAAAATGTGCAGGACCATGAAAATATATAACAACTTACTGTTAGTATCAATTTTTTGGCAAATAAACAATTATTATTATTTTTAAAGAAAGAAACACTTGTACTGTTTTACTTATCACTTATAATTTAAGTTTTAGCCCTGATGATGCTGTATAAGCGAAACCGGTAGGCTACTAATAACAAAGTAATAAATTATAAGTATTTCTTTCTTTAAAAATATGAATATTTGGAAGTTTTACCAAGCGCCGACGATGGAAAATATCAAATTATTATTAATATTATTATGATTCTAACGTAACTATACTTACCCTTAAACTGGATCATGAAGTACCTATTCAAGCATTGAATATAATATTATGTGTTATTAATTGATACACTATGATTGTTATAAGCCGTCTTTTGTCACGATCAAGATGAGTTTGTTCTATTTCTTTTCAGATTTCCTCTAATAAAGATATCAATCAGTCAACTTTTGGGATGCTTTTTAGTATAATAGAACACTTAAATAACAACGTAGTCCATTACTTCTCGAATTCCTACAACTGACATTGAGTAATGTAAACTGAGATTGATTATTGTCCAGTTATTGGAGCGTAATATTCGAGCTATCGTTGTACCTAAATACGTAAAACAATGATTAATTAATGGCTTCTCAGTCATGTACATATAGCAGGCACGAGATCCGTTCGATTATTATACGATTGGAGACGGAAGTATCTATATTTTTTATCAATACAAGCGTGACACGGCGAGGAATCACAAGCTGTTGGTACCTACTTGTACATTTCTTAAACTGTAAAAGAGTGAAACCTTTACATTTGAGTTATTAAATATAATAGACGACCACAAGTGGGTAGCAGAACCTATTTTTAAGTATTTTAAAAATGGTGATTTGTCTGTATCTTGACCGTGAATCTACTGAACCTATGTTTAATGTTTTATTTTTTTCAAATTAAGTATAGTAACATACATTTTTTGAACGACATTTTTAGTTTTAAATAACATAATCACATTATTTTACTATTACTAAATAGCTTATTAAATAATAATCTTTAAACATAATGTTACTGATTCCGTTTTCTCGACACGGTTACAACTATAAGTGATTTCTGTGCTTGAAATAAATTAAAATGTAAAAAAATAATGAAAACATTAATACATAAGATACAGGCTTAAAAACAAAATTACTGACACAAAAAAAAAATATCTGAACATTGTAAATTTGCATTAAAGTAAAAAAATACCAAAATTTCATTGTCATTAACTTGTCAAACTTTAAAACAAAACATTGTTAGTCATAAAATTATCTATGTCATTTAATACATAATACAACCTCAAAAAATTTAATTATTAGGCGCATATATTTAATAAAGAACTAGATGATTTTGAATACAGAAGTATTTATACAATAAGTGACGCGACATAACCTAATCAAAAAGTCAATAAAAACCACAATATGAATAAAACAAATAAATTTCTATATAACAATATTCTATAACAATAATTTCAAAAATAAGTCAAAGAATTCTATAAAATTATTAATAATACAAAAAATTACAATAATTTTCTTTGGCGCTTTAGATAAAAGATAATGTATACATTCAGTTAATTGAGATTTTTTTCAAATAATCACTGTTTCCCAATAATAAAACTACAATATTGTCATGACTTATGTATGTATTTTGAATTTTATGTACTATATTCGAAAAAGTGGAATCTGAAAAACAATTGTTAATTACTTTTTATTACTGTACATACTTATACGGTAGCCCATACCGATACCCATGATATCAGTAAACATTAACACTTGCTTTTTATGCACTAAATTGTAGTCTATGTTTGTTTTGTAGCTAAAATCGCTATTACAATTTTCCACTGTAGCTAAATTCTGAGATACACTGTAAACTGTAGCTGATGGTTCACTTGTACACTCATATGGACAATAATTATTAGTCGGTAAGTTTACTTGTGTTTCCTTGTGACAAAAATCAGTTGGTTCTTTTGTAGCTAAAATATGTTCCTGGGTTTGAGTTTGCCCTGAATTATAGTTTAGTGGCATATTATTAAGATCACTTTGTAATCCCACAATCTTATACTGTAAGCTAGATATTTCCGAGTTTTAAGTTTCTAGGTTATTTTTCATTTTGGTTTAAAGTAATGCGAGTTGATTTAATAATTAGAACTCTTTTTAATTCTTGGTATTATTTTATTGGTTTTTTCATGCTTTTTAATTTATGGATCTAGTCAAGTATTTTCTGAGTTTTTTAATTTTTTTCTTTTTCCTACATCTAATTAGATTATTTGATAATGATGTAAAAATGTTGTTTGTATTACTCAAACTCAGTTTTTTAAATCACTACCGTAACAAGTTAGCAGATAAGTTATCCATGTTCCGAGAATGGATATAGGACACTTTTCGTCCAATTTGGTACAAGAATATTTTATTGAATCAGGCGTTACTTTGCGGAAATCCATTATAACAGGAATGGTACAGGAATTCCGTGGTAGAGGGCTAAAAGTTGAAATGTAAATTTGACTTTAATTCATTAACGCGTACCTAGTTCGATTTCATTTGTTTAACCCATTAATGGTTAAAACAAAACTCCAAGGTTTTATTTGAAATTTTATTTATTTATTTATTACATGGGATACAAATAAAGAGGTGAATAAGTAAAATTCGAAAAAACTACGGGTTGCACTCCGGAAGTGCCAGAAGAATTGAAAATTTGAATTTTAACGTTGCGCATTTTTGATATTTTGGAATGGTAAGGGAATAATTTAGCACGAATTGCTTTAATTGCTTTAATTATCAGTATGAAAGTACTATCACTTATGTGGTAGAATACAATATTCTATTCTAACGCCGCTAAAGAAGTTTTCAGTTCAAAAATATTTTTCAGGAATCTGAAGGGGTGTTCCCAAAATCGCACGGTGGCCACTTAGTCATAATCTTTAAGACATGGTTTTTCAATGCACAATATTTTCTTGCATTTTTTACGTTTCGGGGGCTTTTCAGGTACATGTTCGGCGCCATAAAGTTATAGACCCTCTATGTTGGATGATGAAATCAAGCAGAGTCTTAGTGATTATTTTAGACAGAATCTGGCTATACTTTGTCGAAACAGTAGCTGATCCATAGGTTTTTCCCTAGTTTTCCCTAGTTAACATGTCATCGACAAGCATTTGCTATGGCCATATCAATCATGTACGTATACATTTTTTACCATGAACGCCGATTCTATAATGTGAAATGGATTGATCCATTCCACCCATGCCCTTGTCATAATTTTGGAAAACATTTGGCATCGCCCTGTCAGCCTTCTGCTTCTTCTCTGCAGACCATCTCTTTACGGTGCCCACCGGATCATAAATATCATAGTTTGTTGCCATCGTGCAAATGCTTTTATCTTTCCAGCGAAACAGTAACACTTTGTTTTTTTTTAGCAAATCTGTAATCAAACTCTTCTCTTGCTTTTCTCTTTATATGCTTAACTTTTGTCAATAGGCATTTTAATACGATTCTCGCGAATGGTTCCTGTCGCGAATCGTGCTGATTACCCAATTCACGCAAATCGTTCGGCAGATTATAACCTGTGAAAAAGTTAACATTTTCACAACTCTAGTTCCTAAAGGCTCTGTACTAGAAATTGAGATTTACCACAGTGAATATCGAATCTGTAACAATATCCTGAGGAGCTGGTCGCAACCTATTTTTCTTGTAATCGCGTAAAAGTTACTAAAATCGACAATCATGTCAAATACTTAATCATCAAAAACATTTCCAATATTTGAATAAGTGTAAGATCATTCACTACCTCTTACACGCGAGTTTTATTTACTCGTAATAGTCGGTTATTAGATTTTGTGTAAGTTTTCGTGTAATTTTGATTACACTTACGCACTTATGCTAGACAGGAGTGTGTGATGTAGATGTAGTTGGGCTGCTAAAGTGGTCACTAGCTGCTTGAGGATCGGTGGGTCAGGTACGAGCTTTTTTCTCTAATGGCTCATCATCACTGCTCTCGGAAATTACATCGTCATCGCCAACAAACACCTCAATTTTCCCGGGAACATCATTTGGTAAGTTAGGTTCTCATCATCAAAGCCCTTTTCTTCGTCAGTGACTAAACTGGGTTTAGGTGGAATTAGGGCGAAGTTCTACTCCAACCCATCATCACTGTCTTCTTAGATATAATGTATGGCCTCCTCTACCCTGATAGTTATTACCAGTACTAAATCTTCACCTGCTACTTATTTTCAAAATCTGAAAAAACAAGGATAAACTACTTACACACGTTGCCGCTGCACCTAAGTTAGCACAGTAAACTTTCGTATATAATTCAAGCTTATATTCTTATTATATGTATCTGCAAAATGCTGTAAATCAATTATTATTTACTAACTTCAAGTACTATAAAGTGAATTGAAGTTTGTTATTTTTATTTATTATAACAATTTAAATACACTGTACTTACCTCCGATGACAAATTGCAACAAATAATTGTGGAAAAGTCACTAATTTTAACAAAATGTTTGTATTGCATATTTATTCACTGCACTTTTAACTACTTAAAACTGTCATCGTATTTGAACTAATTTATTTTAAATTACTTTTTCAAATTAAAAGGTTTAATACAAAAATATAAATATCTACCCTCAATTACTGACTATGCTCGAATCGGCACGGCAATCAAGAATGGATATAGTACGTTTTACAAATTACCCTTATTTTTTTTAAGCTCATAAGTTCTTTTGTGATAATGGAAGGCAAACCAGCGGACGGATTTCCTAAGTAAGAAATTCACGCCGCCTGGATACACCAAAGGTGGTATTGGTGCGTTGCCCGGGAGCAAAAGTAAATTTACCGGCTACCTTACCCTCCGAGCCGGAACACGCCAACGGTAAGCATTGGATGTTATGGCAGCAGGAATAGGTAAGGCAGTGGTATCAATCCGCGCGAGTTGCTGCAAATCTCTACCACCTAGTAAATACAGTTATAACGAGTTTAATGCTATTAACTTATTGGGACTTAAAACAATTTAAACGGTTTTTGTTAATGATCGTGCAACGATCTCTTATTTTTTCAACAGGATCTTTAAAATTGCCAAGTCAATTGGATAAAAGGAAAACAAAATTACTTCCTTTTATTACTAATCCGATATAGAAAATTATTATTAGAAATAGCTGAACCCGCAACTTTGTTCGCGGCTATAAACGATAACCCGGTTTAAATTAGTAAATCGTCATCAATCGCAATAGAACTAAACAAAAATAGTATGAATAAAATCGGACTATGTGATAATGATTTATAGCCCAATTTAAATTTTCACTTTTACCGCTCATCTCGTGGGTAAGTTAAATGGTAAAAAAAGTAAAGTTCTTTTGTTGCCAAGTTGCCAAGGAGTTTGATTCGCCGTTTCTTCTTCTGACTGGCTAGGTTTGAAAATTGAGGCAGGGTATGTGAGCCTATTCGCGTCCACGACCCAGTTCACGTCCACTTCGCGGACACCATTTAAAAAACCCTTAAAAATAAGTGTACTAACAAATTAGGGAAATTAAAAGTCGTTTCTGCCTATTATACAATATATTAGGAACATACATAAACAGATAAAGAACTGTTCGCATAATTTTTCCTGTTTAAAAAAAAAAATAATCTTACCTATATAAAAAAGTTGTGTAAATATCCATAATTTTAGTAAAAAAATAGTGAACCGGCGCGCGTTTCATACGTAATTTTTCAATGTTTATTATATAAAACATTAGTTTATTCAATTCAAAGATTTATTGAACATATTATGTTCAATAAATCTTTGTACAAATACAAATTGCACAAAAACGACTGATATAGTTAAAAACTGTGTCGCAGACTGAACTATTACATTTTTTAAAAGTAAAACAGTTTTTAAAGTTAATTATAGTACATGTATGTTTACATGTCTGTGCATATATATGTGTGAGTTCGTGTATGTGTATGTAGTGAGTGTGTGTGTGTGTGTGTGTGTGTGTGTGTGTTTGCGTGAGAGTAAATGTGTACTGTCATTTTCCAGCTACAAGCATTTCACACTTATTATATGTGAGAGTTTGAAGGTATTTTGTAATTTTGTTTTTTACTTCCCAGTACATGAGCGGATAGATATTGCATATTTTTTTAACTGTATTATAAATTCTAGATGCAATAAAGTCGTAGTGTCGTCTTTATAATGCCGTGCGCCCGTTATCCAATTTACAGATTCGACCAGATCGCATAAAATAATTTCTAAAATGTAAGTTGTTTTCGTAATATAATTTTTTGCAACACAACGTAGGCAATTTGATAGAGTTCTGTAGTAGGAAATAAGATAGGTTTCGATAGCATTACTTTTAGCACTGCTCTTTGAGCTCTTTCGAAACGAAGGAAATTAGTTTTAACAGAGCCACCCCAGGCCGCTATGCAGTAAGTGAAAATGGACTGAGCCAAAGAGAAGTGTACAGTCTTTAGAGTGTTCTGATCAACAACTATTCTTAGATTTTTAAAGATGTATATTAATTTTCTGACTCGAGACGTAGTTGTTTTAATCTGGTCCTTCCATGTCAATAGGTTGTCAACATATACTCCTAAATATTTAACACATGATGTGTAGGTAATTTCAGTGCAAGAGCAAGACGTGTAGCCACTCGTCCACCTATGAGCCACTACAGGAAATGGTAGTCTCGGCAAATTTAAAGAATTAACAGCAAAGGCAGTGAAAACAGTTTTAGTTAAGTTAATAGTTAATAAATTTCTGTCTAACCATGAGATTACTGCCTTCATTGCAGCTTCAGCATAGAAGCGAGCTTCTTGCAAAGAAGCACCTTGAATGAGTAGAGCAGTATCATCTGCATAGGTGAATATTTTTGTGTTGTTTAGGGTCAAATTACACAAGTCATTGACATATATAAAAAATAAGGTAGGTCCAAGGACACTACCTTGAGGAACGCCACAAGTCAAAGGTAACGCATCACTTGTGTAAGGACGAATTAATACTCTCTGTTTTCTGCCGCACAGATAGTTTTTGAAAATGTTGAGGACCACTCCCCGAACTCCGATACGCTCCAGTTTATTTATAAGAATGGGTATGGAGACCGTGTCGAATGCCTCAGAGAGATCCAAAAGTATGCCAATAGTCTTAATTTTAGAATTAATGTTGCTCACAATGGTATCCGTAAGTTGTAAGACTACATCTTCTGTAGATTTCTTTTTTCGAAAGCCGTACTGATTGTTAGAGAGAATGGAAAAGGTATCAAGGTAATATATTAATCTATTGTTAAGATTTTTTTCTAATATTTTAGAAAGCGTTGATAATACGAATATTGGGCGATAGTTAGCAACTATACTATAATATATAATAACTATAGATATGGTATACCTTATATTTGAAATGCAATACTGCTTTTGATGATTCGGAATTACCGATGACTGTCTATTTTTAACTGACTCTAAAAAAGGAGGAGGTTTTCAATTCAGCTCCATGTTTCTTTTTTCATTTTTTTGTATGTTGTTAATGCGATGACTCGGCCATCCGACTGGTGGCTTTTGAGTTATACTTGATAGTGCTGAAGTTTTCGCTTAAACAATACAAACAACTTTATATGCATTTTAAGTATAATTCAAACACTACCAGCACGGTGATAAAATGTATACGGGATCATTTCTGAACCATTTGCTATATTTCACGAAAATAATTGTCAAATCGCGACGTGGTACCCAATAGAATAATTTGAGACGGTTTTTCACAGTTTGACTGCGCTCCATCATGTTACTCATTATGCCGATCTGTTTCTGCTCTCACAATGAAGTACTGCTTTAGTGGATAACTTTACTTGTGATATTTGTCACTTTAATTAGAAATGAATTGTTGTCCGAAGTAAACTGAAGCTACAAAATATGATCGTACTTACGTATCCATGGACCTATAAAACAAACCAGATGGACGTTCAAAATCAAAGAGAAATATCAACTGTATTTAACAGTTTATCTTGTCAGTTGCGTTAAATTTAAATGGGTTTTGAATATCGTTACTGATTGACTTTTGAGTAAACTATTAGAGGTTACGGTTAAATGTCTAAATAAGAAAAGGTTCGACCGCTTATTACTATTTAGAACACAAGCCTACTGGGACTGTACATTATGCAGAGTCGACGTCTAGAGGCCAAATGTATTTCTTCCATTATGACAATTTTAGCTATTTTTTTATTTGAAAGGCCAGCGAACTTGCACACGGCTTTTCTGAATAGAAGAGAAAACTGTGGCCTGTACATACCACATATGTTATGTATGCGTTTCTGTCTTCTCTTTTCTTTCTTTAGGTTTTGGCATTCACGTTAGTATATTGCCGTTAGTCAAGTAGGAATTAGAATCTAATTTACCAAAATTGGCATTCAATTATAATTAATCACCAGTCGTCGTCAATAAGTCATGGCAGGGTCTTGGGTAAACCTGTGACCTCATTACTCAAACTCATGTAGTGAGATTAGGCGGTAACGAGGAAATACACGATACCCCAATTTCTTCATGATTATTTTTTTTGTGCACTTTCACTAAACAAAATTGTACAATCACCAAATTTGACTAATGTCACTCAATATCAACACGAAATTCAATAATTATGAAAAAAACTTCGACTATCTTTTCTCTCGATGGCGCCAAAACTTCAATGCGTTCTGTCCTATTCGGACTCAACCCTTCGGACTGAAAAATGACAGTTATTGTAGCAGCAAGAACAGTGTGCCTAGTATGAGTTTTTGAAATGATTTACTTTACTATCGCGTTTACGTTTAGTGACCTTGATGTATGGAGTTATTGTCAGCGCCTCTAACGGATAGTCGAGCAACAAAATTATTCCATACATCCAAATGATCGTTCAAACGCAAACGCGGTAGTAAAGTAAATTCGTGCGAAACTCACACTCAGCACACTCAGGTAAAGCGGTAGACTACTTGCTTACTATAAACAAACATATTGAAGCATAACAATAATCTTTTACAAAACTTAAATTCGCTTGAAGAATATATGTATATATATATATAACTATGTTTTTTTGTTTGCAGGTGTGACCAAATGTGACAGTTAGATATGTGACTATCTGCCATCCTTCAAAATGTGCTCCTGGGCTGTCCCGATACTCATCATCATTTTGGCAATGGGTAAGATTTTATTGATAATATCGATAATAATGAGTATAAATAATGTGTGTCTCGAAACAAATTAACAAAACAATCTAATTCCATTGAAGCAACTGATGAAGAATGTTTCAAAATCGGGAGATTTTTGAAGTGAAAACTTCTTTAGTGGAGTTGGGCACTTTTTTGGAATGGGAAAAAACTTCTAAATTCGCGTCAGGACACGTGACCTCAGGATTCGTAAGAGGGATAGAGAGCAAACAAACGGCGTGGCGTAGGAGAGGAAGTATCACTCTCTCTTTCTTCAGCGCGGCGAAAATGTATACCTGCGCCTGTTGTATCGTTTAGACGGCGCAGGGCGCTTGCGCGAATGTTTGTGTTGTCATGTTTATATACGATAGCGTAATAAATGAAATTATTCTACCACATAAATGATAGTACTTTCATTATTTTTATGGTATTGGAAGGCAAACAAGCAGACGGATTTCCTGATTTCATACTGATCATTTAAGCAATTCATGCAAAATTATTAAAACCATTCCAAAATAACAAAAATGCACAACGTTAATATTCAAGATTTGACTTCTGTTCGTTTTTTTTCTATCGAGAGCTTCTTCTGCGTGCTGTGCGTTAACGGTTAAAGTTTTCAAAAAATAATGTGTGAAAGATCCAAAAATTTTTTTAGAACGAACGATATGTTATGTCTATCTTTTAAAGTTAGATCACTGAATCCCTTTGTAGGCCAACCAAATTTGTTCTTACAAAATGCATTATTTGCAGTATTTTTATAAATATGCTATTTACTCTTATGCAAATAAATACATTTTTCATCACAATTATTTAATTTAGAATGAAATTGCCCATTACATTATTCGATTTAAATGAACGTCTTAGGAGACATCTCAGTTTTAAAATAATAACAATACGAGTAGATATCCTCAGACAAGTTACACAAATTTAATCTTATCCCAAAGTAAGCAAATTATATGCTTGTGTTATAGGTGTTAGTCAACGAAACTAACTCATAGACATACTTAAATAGATACTAGAATAAATTTAATAAACACCTAGACCCGGAAACGTAGACTATTCCACAGCTAAACCGCTTCATCCTCTTATGATGAAGATATACTTATAGCTGTGGCTCCGGGCTCAAATATAGTCTACCTTTTTTGCAAAAAAATTACCCTCAAAGGTCGATAAGGAAAGAAAGTTTTTATAAAAATCGTAACTATTCTTCGCTGACAAAGTTGCAGGCAAACAGCTATACAGCTACAACCACAGATTATAATCACTAGCCATAATATTGCATAGAAATACATACACAATCTCACTAATATTTGGCGACGGTAGCGTGTGCTAGCCTCAAAGGGATTAACTAATTTTGGCTGCCTCGTCTGTCTGTATCAACGAGGCAGCCACATTTTGTTGACTAATTTATTATTTGGTTGATTGATTGTTATCGTACCTCGGAAAGAAAGCAACACACACAACTTACGATATGTTAATTTAAGCGCAGTACAACTGCCATAAAGCTCTGTATGAATCATTCACTATGTTGATAAATCTTTCTCAAATTTGTATGGGATCACTTTTGAGTATCCATTTGAATCTATTCTTTACTGGTGGAGTTATCTAAAAATAAATATAGGTACAAAAATACAGACGAATTCATAATCTGCTTCTTTTTGGAGTATGTTTGAAAGTTACGAGTACGTTATACTCGTACGTAGTATCTAGTCTGTGGTTACGACCTCGTTTAATCAGCGTAGATCGTGGAAATTTCCAATGCGGTGCCGAGCCGTACAACCAGAAGCAGCATCATTTTGCGATATGACGTCACATGTGATGTGATAGGATATTGCTCGGAATAAAAAAGCAGTAAAACTGTTTTCAAATTTGATGCTCTACGGAAACAAAACGAGGAGGTTTTCTGGTAACGTAATCATAAGTGAATTGGATTCTTATTTATACATGGTACTTTTCATTTCACCGTTCAAGAAAGTAGTATTTAGGTTTTGTTTAAATATCAAACATAACATGACGTCACCCTGTTTTATCTGACAGTGCTGTGTGGGTGCGGATTTATTTATTTGTCAAAAACAGACAAATGTTACATATATATTCAGCTGTGAGGCACGCGCCGGTGCGACGGCGACTGGTTACCGATTCGTGTTTGTTGAAGCACTTTATCAGAAATATAACGATAAGTATGGTTAATAAATTACTTGTTCAAAATTTAATGTACCGATATTCCACAAACAACTCTGAAAGAGCGCTAATTAACATTATAATGTCGGTGAAGTGTGATGCGGGTATCAGCTACTAAGAGATACATTAAACCGTTAGTGTCACGCGCATTAAAATGTTTTGTGATAAAAATAAGAAAAAGTTTATTTGTTGTGACTCCTTTTAAGTACCTACATAATATCTTTATTAAGAAACCTCGCACTATAAAGCAGTATATTTTAAATATCTCGCGCCATTTAATAAGCACATGGAATATGTGTTTGCCGCTCTAATATTCCTTTGTTTGTAACATGTAGGTATATTCTTGACATTCGCAACCTTTTCCCACCTCGTTGGTAATGTATAAATGACAAACATAAGCTTTTTAACCCTCTTTCTGAGCTTATAAACAACGTGTATGTGTAATCAGCACGTAAACGCGCACTTTTTCTCAGACAACTTTACTTGAGTCAATATTTTTTGAATAATATAAGAAGGCATAGAACAACCGTGCATGTTCTATATAAAGATGTTGTGTTGAGGTAAATTATCAGGATACTGTTGAACTAATGTAATTTTTTTATTCGTGTCTTTATATAATGATTATTCACGTAACACAACTAAAAAGACCACATACTTTTTTGAGGTGAACGCTTGTACTTTTCCATTATACACTTAATTATAACTTTGTGTTACTCTATAGCCAACCGTTTTCACCAAGTGCCGACGATAGCAAGTATAGATTCTAAAAAAAAAACAACATGTACCTAATCGATTACTAACTTTGTGTGATGAGTGTTTATGATATACGATAAAGTTTCTTCTTATTTTTTTTTTATTTTTACTGGTCGAGGTAAATTATGAAGTGGCCGTACTAGTAAGTAGCGTACTGAAGTTTCATTGTTAAAAGTTTCTGCATGCCTATATCTCCGAAGGGGTAGGCAGAGGCACAACTACGGCACCCACGACTAACCGAAGACACTAAGTCCCACAATTCTTTGTTAAATTGTTGTAAGTTTGTCGAAAATACAATACAATGCGAATATGGATGGATGTAGGTACCCGGGGAGACCAAGGCTGAAATTTCACGATCAGATCTATCGGATATTATCCGAGGGTGGTGTCAAGAGTCTCCGAAACCGGCGTATTTGTATGAAAAGGGTTATGAATGTGAAGGAAGCAAGACAGGTTTGTCAGGATCGTGAGGTCTGCAACTCGATACTCTCTGCCTACCCCGTAAGGGACTTGGCGTGAAGATATGTATATGTATGTATGTATGTAATTTAAATAATTAATAATTAGACTAACAATAATTTAGCCTTCCCGGCGTGGGTCCTATGATACACAAACGCAAATACTGATCTGTAAAGGGTTACATTAAATTTCGCGGAGTCAGTTCGAAAATGGGCTTTTGAGAATTGACCTCTAAATATAATATGGACATGAAATACCTACAAAAAAATTACGGATTGTGCTCCAGGAATGCCGACAAAAGTGAAAACTTGAATATTAGCGTTGTGCACTTTTGATGTTTTGGAATGGTTAGGGAATAATTTTGTACCAATTGCTTTAATTATCAGTATGAAAGTATTATCATTTATGTGGTATAATACAAATAGTCTTGTGCTTAATCGGACATTTTTGGGTTTGCACTGTAATCGCACAATCCGTAAAATGCATCAGGTCCGGGTTCGAATCCCGGGTCGGGCAACAAAAAGAAAATTGGGTTTTTACAATTTTCTAAGTAAAAAACAGACGTTGCTAGGGATCGGATATGTGCCAGAGTTGCTGATAGGCTTGCCACCTATCACATTGTGGGACTAAGTGTCTTCGGTTAGTTGTGGGTGCCGTAGTGGTGCCTCTGTCTACCCCTTCGGGGATATGGGCGTGAAGAAACTTTTTTTACTATTAGTACCTACCTATTAGTACTCAGTAACAATGAAACTTCAGCACGCTACCTACTAGTACGGCCACTTCATAATTTATCTCGACCAGTTAAAATAGTATTACTTATGACATAAAATATGATGAAATATTTATTTTTTTAAACTTATACATAATTCACTTCAATATAACATAACATATGTGTATATTAATTTTTCTTCTATTATTATCTCCTTTGTTAAACTGTTGTAAGTTTGTCGAAAACAGCTAAACTTCTACGCAATGTTGTACTGTAATTTTCTATTAACTGAGTAACTATGATATACCTTCAAGTCGCAAAAAAATTAAAAGACTAATACCTAACTTATCTACCACAAACTGCAAAGCATTCAAATCAAGAAATAGTTTACACTTTACAGTTTAATTATTTAATACTGCAGATCAAATGCTGATTGAAATAAAGTGTCTAATAATATCACACAGAACATTAAACAGTAAAGGGTTAAAGCGTTTTCTGATTCTATTCAAGTTTATTGTGATAAAATAGCAAAGCTGATCAAATAACTATGTAATAACAAATCTAAAGATGTCGCGTTCCCAGAAAAACTAATAATAAACTTAAAAACTGTTGCGGAAGAAAAATAAATCTGTGAACAATTTCATGTTTTTTTTTTCTCCTCTGTCGGCGCAGAACTTGCAAAACCGTTTCCGATGAATTACCATAAATGACGACCATCCTCACAATCATCAAAATTTGTCCGAAACTTCTAAATTGTACGATCTTGCACCCGCAACCACTGACGAAATTATTAAAATAATAGATAATCTAGACCCTAACACTAGTTGTGGCATTGACGGAATAAACACTAAATTGTTAAAATGTATTAAAAACAATCGCGAAAACACTCACTGTATGTATAAATAAATGCTTACACCAAGGTATTTTTAAAATGGCGAAAGTAATTCCTATCTATAAGTCGGGTAGCAAAAGGGATCCTTCAAACTATCGACCCATATCTATACTATCTATAATATCTAAGGTTTTTGAAAGGATCCTTTACACACGACTTGAAAAATACTTGAATACTAATGATTTCTTCTACAAACAACAATATGGATTTCGAAGAAAATCAAACACTTTAGCCGCTACTGTTGACTAAGTAACGAAATTAAAAAATGACATAGACAAAAAAAGTAGCTCTCGGTATTTTCATAGAACTAAAAAGGCCTTTGATACTGTAAGTCACACAAAATTGTTAGATAAGTTATTTAAGATTGGTGTTGAATTACAAAATCAAAACAAGCTGTAAAAATGGGTGAGACTCTGAGTAGTTTTAAAGATAATGCGTACGGAGTTCCACAAGGTTCAATTTTAGGTCCACTTCTTGACCTTGACCTTGAGTTTGAGCAGATGACACAAGTACATATTACTTTGTTCCATCAATTGATACTATAATCCCAAAAGCCTAACATGATTTAGATATATTAAATGAGTGGTTTAAAACCAATTTACTTACAATCAATACAGCAAAAACTAGCTATGTTATTTTCTGTGCAAAAAAATGAAAAGATCTAACTAAAATTAAATGGACAGATAAATTAAGTAACTTGAAAGAAAAATAGCTTGGCATTACATTGAATCGTAACCTAACATGGAAACCACACAAAGAAAGATTAAAATCAAAATTAACGTCATTGATTGGAGCGTTATATGGAAATCTTAAATGTTATCAAAATAATATAAGATATTTAATTTATAATTGTCTCGTAAGGCCACATATAGACTACTTAATAGAAATAGGGTACCGTATCCAAAAGTAATTTACAATTGATTTAGACAATTCAAAATAAATTAGTAAAATCTTATTTAACTATAATTTACGCACGCATACAAATAAAATTTACAAAGAAATTAAAATTTTAAATATAAGACAGACTAACGTATATCAAACATGCATTTTAGTTACAAAAATCTTAAAACAATGAAATAAAAAACTAATATACAATTTTTAAGAAAATTCCAAATTTGAAAAATGAAATTACGCAATTCAAACAATTTAGTTCTCTGAACACACAGATCTAATTATGGTAAAAAATCTATTGAATATGAAGGTGGACTTTTATATAACAATTTACCAAGCCACATCAGAAACGCGAAATCTACTGCTATCTTCAAAAGACATCTAAAATCATACATCATTGATAGAAAGTTCAATATCTGAGTTATAAAATTATAATCTAGATGTAACATTAATATACAAATAATTCAAATTGATAAATTGACAAATTTAATATAATTATTTAGCATAACTAAACATAAAGAAAAAAACATCTAAAACCGAATCTTATTTCATTAAAATATCAAATTATATATAATATATACTCAGTGTTCTAATTTATTTTACTGATTTTTTATTTACTTATTGTTTATTTTTATACGAATACATTTAAAATGAATGAATTAAATAAATTATATATTGTTAATAATAATATCTAGTAGAATAAAAGTTGACATACTCTTATGAAAAGTACAAATAAATTTTACAATAACTTTAAATAATAAAAAGAAAGGAAACTAAATTAATTAACATAAAAATGTTCGATGCCACATCTAGTCACAATTGCGATAGTGTTTATCCGTGTAAGTAGCGGTCGGCCTTTTGTTCACTGTGGACACGGTAATATTCTGTGGACCTGTTTGCAGAGTCGTAACGAATATTATTTAGAACTACCTTATTTTATGTTGCCTATTTAAGTGTTGACGTAAACAGAGCTTGTAATTTTAATGTATGCGCAATATGATGTTTAATGTCTCAATAATTGAATTGTATAAATTCTAATGAGATTTAATAAAATTCTTTAACCATAAAAAAGCGCTGAATGAAATAAAGACGTGTAATAATACATACCAAGTTTTACGCTTGTCGTAGCATTAAAGTACTGGCGATGGAATGTTCCATCCATCCATGTTTTACGAATTTTTGTCTTACAAGGTCATGTATCCTGACACGAGTTTAGAAGTTTTTACCCATTCAAAAAACAGTGAGCAACGCCGCTAAAGAAGTTTTCCGTTCCGCCGTTCTTAACAATAAAAGGCCGTAATCTGTGATTTCAACATTACTATGGCTGTTCAGAAATAGTAGTGTATCGATATCGATACATGATCTATTAGAGTTAATAGTTAAGGTTAGGTAAATAGATAAGAATCATTATTTACCTACCGATTGAAATTGCTACTGAAAACTTACTTACTTAGTGCTACTCAGTTGACATAAAAAATGTAACGAAACGAAAGAAAAAACATTTATTTACTTTTAACAAACATATTCTTTTATATTGCAGTGTGCAAACATGTTTACAGTTTTATAAGTTAACTTCTAATATTTATAACTTACTAGGTTCATTATTATTACAAAAAATGTGATCAAATTACATTTAAATCACTTTATTCACTTTAAAGTAAGTACTTAAAAAAAATCTTATTAAGATAAATGGTGATCGATACATACAATGTCAAGTGTATCCATGCATATATTGTCTAAATATTATTTTATGGGAACGTTAAATAGAATATCGACAATTGTAATAGCACATCACTATGAAATTTAAAACAAAATGTATCGTGCTTGGCAAGCATGAGTACTGTCTTGGCATCACTTTAAATTGAAGTAAAAATGAGTATAGACAAAAACGTCGTTATCTCCTTCGACATACGTATATTAACATTTGATTAAAAGAGATAAAGGTATGTTGTTAAGTTATATGTTGATTCCAACCAATTTATATAACTACATTTGCTATAAAACATTGTTGCACTTCTTTATATATTCCTATTTCTATGCTTTCGAGTAGCTAACGCAATATACTGACACTTAGATTCTTATTAATTTATACCTAATATTTAGTCTTATTTTAAACAAAATAAGTATATACGTGACTAATTTGTAGATTCTTCTAAATCTTTGTACAAATGTAGTTACAAACTCTTGTGGCTGTTATACCAGTCATTGAAAATGATGTGTGATTAAAATAAAGTAAAAGGGAGTTGGCCATCCATTATCTTCAGACAATAAGGAAGAGTCTGATGTTTGTGATGATATTTAACAATGACTACTTTGTAATATCGGACTAAACGAGAAATCGGATTTTGAATAAATATTAAAAAAATGTATTAATTATTTAATAAGTTTTTAAATATTTAGTTTTCGTTTTGTGAAATCAAAATTGTTTTTTTGTTTTTGTTTAATAGCTCTGTGTTTAGTAGATGTATTATGTAACTTCAAATCAAATATTTTTCAAATTTGGTCTGTGTAGTATATTTCATGTAATAAATATAAATAGCTACAACCATAACCTGTCTTTGAAAACAACGAACACTGACTATTAATGTTACGTTATTGCCAAACGAAACCAAATGTGTAGTTTTTTCATTCAAATATTGCTATAATGTTGTGATTTACACAGCAACACGATTCGTGATAAAGAAAGAATTGAGCGGTGCGGTCATCCAGACACGTCAAACCAGTTTTTATAATGTAAATTTTTTGTCAATAGTGATGTAGGGCCTTATTTCGTTGTTAGTTCATATTATTTAGCTTATGTTAGACAGTTAAATACAGTGAGCAATGCAAGATGTCTGTGATTTTACAAAGCAGTTATTTGCGTAACTTACTGTACATAAGTAGAAGCTTAAATATTAAATTAACCGCAATTGTTACTACTACATTAATGTTTTACAATTAAAATTTTTGATTAGGTGAACATATCATGATGAGATTAAGCCTACACACGCCTTAAACTTAAACATTGCTAGTCAGATACAAAATTTATTCAGCAGACTAGGCTAGGCTAGACAATTTCAAAATTATAAAAATAACGGATAGATTCACAAGATCTTAGGTTATAAGAAAATATCTGTCTATTTCCCCGATGCTTATGATACAGTTACTATCAATATTGACTTGAAAATACATTTAAATTAAATGTAAGTTTTTAAAATGTGAGGGTGTTCCTTAATAATAATTGAGTTGTTTTTTATGTTTTGTAATGGAAGACAACAATTTATTTTATATTCTTACAAAGATTACGATATCGGAAAGACAAGAAGTTGAATTTATAAATAACTATGCAAATTAATATAAAATAAAAAAATAGTATTGGCATCAATTGAACACTCAACACAAAAATGAATTAAAATCGAATCGAGGTTTCCATACGTTAGGTATTTGTTCATAGAAAGTGTCCATCAAATGTGGCGTGTTGTATTTGAATCCCTTTATGTCAAACAATATGTTATTATTACCTCAAACATTAAATTACACTCTTTTACTGTACTCGTATGATTGATAACTAGCGTTTTTATAGGCAAGCCAGCCTAGTTTGCGATCTTTTTTCAAGGTAACCGTATATTTCATTTGATAGAGAAAACAGGAAGAAACGTCTTGAACGATTTTTTTAGATCCAAATAAAATTATGTAATTTGCAAGTTTCCGTCACAAAAATTATCTCTAATATGGCGTGACGAAACAGAAAAAAGTGTAATTGGACTTATTGGAAGCCAAAGACCCGCAAATATATCCGTCTCCATACATACACAGCACTAAACTGCTTTTATTACAACCTACAATACACACACTACATTAAACTCAATATACGCTTTATCCACCAATACACCCTAATGGAAAGAGACTACCGTGTTCCGTGGCCTAGAGACATAGATGTTACAGGTGCATCGCTGTCTTGGAGCCGGAATGTTACGACTGTTCTGCATGTCAACCGGCAAACGAATGCTACGGACCAGAACAATGATAAGTCATTAGGGCCACAGGAATTGTTGAGGCTTTGGATCCCTCACCGGGCTACCTGTTGCACAGTACTTTACCACCAGCAGTAGTAGTTTTGTTGGTACTTACTTATTTTATACCCAATTTTACAAGCTGTCAGAGATATTGTTTGCATTCATTTCCCCGTGCGTGTTAAATAGAGTTTATAAATACAAAATAATAATATTTGTTAAATTAACATGTAAAAAATACTCTAAACAACGCGATTGTTGTAACTAAAAGACTTTGAAAATTGAAGTAAAGTAAAACAATTGTGTGCTACAAAAAATACTGGTCCACACATTGATTTATAAATCCCGCACCGGCACTTTAACCCTCCTCGTGAACTGGCGCTTAGCTTTATGGTTACAAATATACATATCTTCACGCCAAGTCCCTAATTGATTAAGCAGAGAGCGTCGAGTTTCAAAAATCACAAACCTTGCAGACTTGCTTAGCTTCACACACACAGTCATAGCTCTTTTCATACAAACACGCCAGTTTCGGTGACTCTTCACACCACCCTCGTTTAAAACCCGTGCTATTTGATCGTGGATTATCCACCTAGGTTTCCCTAGGTACATCCTGGATAGATGATAATAATGCAGACCTCACTCTCGCTTTAAGTCTAAGAAAAGTAATATAGTTTAGCCAAAGCACCATACTGACTTCTTTGAACAGAATTTTTACCATTATGATATCCGGTCTTTTGTTGCTTTACAAAACCCTAAAATTTCCCATAAATAATAACAAAGAGTTTGATGTTGACAATGTATTTTGTCCGTGACTTGTTGCTTTTTACATGTAATTGTATAGAAATCAAAATGGATGATGTTTATTCACATTTATCCCGACAAATATTTTTACTGAATCGTTGGTTTTCATAGTCCTGTTCCCAATTAAAATGGAAATTGGAGGCACTCGACGCACGTCTGATGAAACTCGAATTTGTAAGTACATTACTATAGCTAGTTGGAGAGTTTGGCGGGTTCACTGAATTACAACTCTTATGCCACTTTAATTTCTATCAGTTGTCATAAAACTAAATTTAAAAATGCACAAATACCTACTCTGATCTATAATTTATGCGCAATAACTATGATCTTGCACCTCTACTAAACTTACTATATTTAGTTTACGAAGCCCGTAGACTTGGTCCATTGATTGTTTGGCCGATTATTCTTCAACGAAGTAACAAAATCTAAGTACTCAGAAATCTAAATAAATAAATTTATTTAAGTATGGATTTCCGCAAAGTAACGCCTTCTTCTATCAATTTTAAGTACTCATAGTTGAAAATAACAGAATCAATTTTTTACAGATAAATTGGATAAGTTAAGAAAAATGTTAAAGTAATTACGTGTAAAAGTAATTAATTCGAGAATTACAAGAATCGTTCCTTTGAACGACGGAACGGAAAGTTAACAGTTGCAGTATTGATGTACAAACTGAATAGAAGAAAGCACACAAAAGCTATTTCTTCACATTTTTTTTTAAATAGACCCATGTTTTTTCTATAAAATACTTTATTTTACACTTTATGTTAACCTTTTTACCTGCCGGTTTTACTTTTCGTATCATCATAAGGACTTTACCTTGACCAAAGATGAATAAGTCTGTTTTATTTCAATTTCATTTATTTAGTATTTGGTTGTACGTTACTGCACCAAAGTAAAACATCAAGTGTTATAGAATTACATCAAGTGCCGACGATTACATCTATATATTACATCTATCGACCATATATCCCAATAGACGCCTATTCTTTATAATTTTGCTTTGAAACAATTCTGGGAAATAGCTGAGGTCCGGGGTAGCTTTCTTATTGGCCCCTGAAATGACAACACGTCATATTCATAGACAGATATGTAAGATTAGGGATGTGATATATTTAACACGAACAATATATTTTATCGATATGCCTTTTATTTTATGAAGAACGACATTGTAACGGATCGCATTTGTTATTGTACGTCACATCGTAGCTATGCAACTCAATGTCTCAAGGTCACAAATTTTTGCGGTTGAGAGTAATATCCGTACTTGAATATAACATGAACATAAGGCGAATATTTTTAATGTAATATATTTATTTAATCAAAGTATGAACCATTGTTTCCTATGCACATTTGCCATCTCATAGATAATTCATTGATCCCTATACTAAAAAACGGGACGGATTCGAACAAGAATCAGTAAAATCTTTGGACGTGGTTTGGGTTCGAAATCGAAATTGATTTTTTAAAAAAAAAAAAAACAATAATCTATTGAAGTTAGGTTCAGGTGCATGTTTTTTTACATTCCAATTTATGCTCTTCTAATTGAGAAGCCATCTGTTTTGCAGTATGTAGTCTAGCATTGTCGTGAAGCAGTAGTGGCGTAAAGTGTATTTAAAATAATCTTCTGCAAAATGTTGAGATTTAATTCACTGTATTTCGAATTTGGAATTCGAAAATCAATTCTCTCGTCTGGTTTCTTTAAACCAAGTTAGAATTTTTTATTTTATGATCTTGTGAATATCTGATATAAAAGACATACATATCAAATTAAATTGTTTTTATTCATTCGAGTAACTACAGAATATCGTTGAAATACTGTAAACAAATTAGTTTTAAAATTGTCCTAGCCCTTTGAAAGTTTTATGACATACTGACCCCAACATCGCCCATCCGAACCAGTCTTGAATATATATCACCCAGATAACCACTTACTGCACTTAAAAGAGTTCAATAAAATCGGCTCAACTATTTATGAGTTATTCAATGACAAATAACAGCGCCCTCTACCGCAGAAGTTCAGTTTTCTATCGTGTTGATCCGGGTCCGCTGACTAAAATAGATCACCTGCTCCTCTTCCAGGCACCCCGCAAGAGGCGAGCACAGCTAAAGGTAATTGTCAACAAGATCACTGGTGATACAGTGGTGTGCAGCAACTTCCCTGGGTAGTTATCCACCGCCTTACCCATTCCTGCCCCTATAATGACAGTGTCACATTCCGATTCGGAGGGTAGGGAAGCCAGTAGATTTACACAATAGGCCTTACATTCCGACCATAGGACAGTAACGCACCGGTAACATCAATGGTGTCTATAGGCCATGGTTAACTGTTACCATTAATAGAGCCGTGTGCTTGCGTGTGCATGACTTCTCACATGAAAAAGAGTAACTATCCAGAGGCCAACTCAAAAGTACACGGAGTAAGAAGTTTTTGATGTTTCTGTCAGTGTTTAAATTTATCGATAAAACATATAATACTGGTACAACACCGGTAATTTATTTAGGATAAATAAATAAAAATATCGATAAAATATATTTGCACATTAGTCCATCACTAGCTGTATGCAAATGAAAGTGATAGCTTGAAAATCATATATGTAAGAAAGGGATATAAACACGCATCTAACAATGACTGGCCAGTATATGATGAACTCCGATAAACATCAAATAATTCAAAATGTAATTATGAATGTTATTATTTTTAATTAACCTACGGAAAGTTGTACAATCTTTTCGGTAATCTGAAGTGCGGCTGTCTGTACCCTACCTACCATTTCATTGAACAAGCAGTCATTTTATGTACATTTTTTTTATTTTTTATACAATAACGCGACCATGTTTACCAGTTACAAAGCCGGTCGATACTGTTCATATCTTTTTAAGTATTAAGCTACATTAGAACAATTACACTTACTCTGTGTTGACAGAACCGTGTTGCCTTATATGCGGCGTCTATTGGGATGCATGGTCGATGATTACATCGATAGATCTGTTAAAAGTATTTCTGTTTATATCTAAAGAAAATACTTAGTTACATTTCTCCGTCAAATCTTAGAAAGTAGCATTTTATTCTAATCTTGAGTAAAATTAATGCCGTACTCGTACACTTTCAATGACGCCTTACAACTTCTTTTTTTGGGATTAGAAGGTAAACTAATAGATGTCGTTTTGATGAAAATAACATATGTATTACTAACTTCACGCTCGTAGCATTTTTTTTCTATACACACAGCTCAGATTACATTTGATATGTTTCAATACAACCCAACTTGGATGTTAAGTTCCCCGTGATTAAAATGGTTCCAATGGTTAGTTAGTTTCCTGTAATTAAAAGAAACCGGAAAAAGGCTTTGAAACCAGAATCGACCCGTGTTCCTGGTGATTTTCGATGAAGCTGTTTAACGATTTTAAATCAGTGATGAAATGCTTGAAGATTATGATTCTGATACGGATTAACGAAACCACTAACTCTAGATATCAAGAGTGTTTACCTCTGGAGAAGGTTATAATTTTTTCCTGTCAATTTAGTACGGATATAACATTTTTAGCCGTATTTTTCCATAGTCGGCGCTTAGTAAAACTTCCAAATAATTATATTCTTAAATGGAGAAACACTTGTACTGTTTACGTATCACTTATGATTCGTTATTTTAATAATAGTCTGTTAGTTTTCTTATAACAGCACCATCAGGGCTTAATCTTAAACTGCTCAATCACTGTATTTTATATAAAAAACTAAACTAAAATATAATTATAAATTAGATAGATTTTGACAATAAAATAGTTGGCATTCGCTATCTCTCGGGTGTTATCCGTGGGTGTTGTCAAGAGTGTTTCCAAAACAGGCGTATGTACAAAAAAGTAGCAAATGTAGAAGACGTTAGAACCTCTCTCAACCTAGAAATAGGATAATTTTAGCCTACCACGAAAATATGGACTTGGCATAAAGATGTGTATATATATGAAAACAATCGTGTTCCAAAAAAAACGGTATTCTTCAATTTAATACTTATTTTGTTGCATACGTAATTACCCACTTAGTTATTATGTGGCCACTTCATGGTTCAATTCTATCACACGTAGTTTTTATTAACACTATGTGATTGTACCTTTACTTGTAAGTGACTTAAAATGAGAAATAATAAGTTCTGCTTTGTGAAAGGCCTTTGTGTAGTGTGGAGAACATTATTTACGAGTGTGTAAGTAACATTAACCATAACTTGTTTTAGGTGTAAGATGCAATAACTACAAAATAAATGTAATTTGAGTTGAGTACAAACTTTGTTCAGTAGATATTTTTAAAGCAAGTTAAAATAAAACAGTTGGCACCTCTGCACACTTTACAACAAGGTATTGCAAATTTTAAATCTTTAATCTAGACGATGCTCAAAGCAAAACGAAGTAATAACCATTTTTACAAGATTAAACCTTATCTGGCCTAAAGCCAGAATCCTGTGTTTGCCAGCGTGAATGTTACTGGTCTTAGTGCTTGTTCATAAAACTGAGGTCTTACATATATTTTCATATTAAATTATACAACATTAGCTTAAATTGAGAGCGATATATTGTATTTAGTTGGTGAACATAAATGTTTTATGGGGTATATATTATATGATTCCGCAAACAGGTATACGAGATACTCGTACGATGATACAATAATCACCTTTTGGCAGTTCTGCGCAATTAGTTTGCGTACCATTCCAGGATCTTGGTGACAACATATTCCCCGTACTTGTTGTGACCAGGTGGGGTAAGCAACTAAGTAAATCTCATCATCTGCAGCCTTCTTAGCCAGCACACCACGAGGTCCGAAGGGCTCTCCGCTCTGCCTTCTCATCTCTTTGGAAGAGAGGGTACTGAAGAGCAGCCATCCGGGTCCAATTAATTTCTCCCATAGACACCCGAACACCTCGAGTACTGAGCCCTTCTCCGTGATAAGCGTTGCAACCGTGAAGTGGGAGCTTTGTACTACTACTTTTCTAAAAAGATTTTCAATGTATAGTTCCAGGTCTAAGTTTTTAAAGAACTTAACTAATTTTAAAAGGTTTCAGGCAAAACATTAATTAGACAATTTTGTGATTCCAACAAAAGGAAATTCAGAGTTTAGTAAAAAGAATTACAATGAAAAAGCAACATGTAACAAAAGGGGTGAAAGTCCTTAACAAGTTTCGCGGAAAGGTATGAATGTTTAAAAGCATCTAAGGTTTTCTTTGAGCCCAAGAAATTAACTAAATATAATTTTGAAACGCATTTTATACAGATTATTTATGGTCTCCATCAGGCGTTTTATATACAATTTAATTATTCCTTTATTACAAAATACTTTAATATTGCTGTTATGGGTTGTTGTTATTGCCGGATGTTATGTTTTGATGATATGGTTTACCATTTATAATAGAATAACATACATATTTTGATCCATTGCGGACCTGCGATTCTTTTAATGTCATCATCCCATCAAGTGTAGGGTCTGCCTCTGTAGCGTTTACCTGGCGGGCCACTCCATGTGGTTACTGTTTTTATCCAACTGTGATCTGTGAGACGCGCTACATGACCCGCCCATTTCCACTTCAACTTTTTTTGCGTAGCTTAGTGCATCTAATGCTTTCGTCTCAGATCTTATTTTTGTATGTCATATCATGTGAAACCTTTTAATGTTTAACATGCTACGTTCCATGCCTCTTTGGCATGTTTTTATGCTATTTTTGGTTTTGTTTGTAAATTTTCAAGTTTGGCATCCATATGTTAGACAAGGAATAAGGCAAGAGTCCATTACTTTCTTTTTAAACATCATAGGCATGTCACTTTTAAAAATTTCTTTGTAACTCCAATATTTATTCCACGTACTTTTTACTCTTCTAAATATTTCTTGATCATTACTGTCTCTGTTGAATCCAATTTGTTTGCCCAAGTACTTGCCCAATACTTTTCAACATATTCTTATACGCTCTTTCCAATTTTTATAGTTGATCTTACATAGTTAGTCATGACTTTCGTTTTTGTTAAATTCATTTGCAGACCAACTTGTATGCTAGTCTTGTGTAAGGATTCTATCATATGAATGGCATAAAACGTCATTATTGGACAGGCTGAGTTAAACGCATGGACCTGAATCCAAAGTAGGCTGAGTACTTTCATTTTTCTTATAAATGACATTAAACGCTCATCCATACTAAGAAACTAAACTGACATTATTAAGTAAAGAACATGTGCCATGTGATGATAATAGCGGATTGGATCTCTCTTGCACAATTGCTATTACAAAAGTAAAACAGGCTCCAAATTGGTATTGTTTATTCAAGTATTTTATCAATATAAAAAACTATAAAAAAGGAAATTATGTACATTGAAAAATTTAAAAAAAATAGTGACGCAGGCGACTAAAAATGCACCGAACAAAAATTTAGCAAGTAGGTACTTTATGGTTTGAGGAAGGTACTTTTTACTACCCACGACAGAACGAAGACGGCAAACGCGTTTAAGGTGTGACGATGATTGTGTGTTCAAACCAATGTTACCATTTATTTTCAAAACCATTGGTTCGATTTTAATACGGTTTTCAGTTAAGGAATTTGCTTTGATTAGTGCCTGTCCATAGGTATTATGGTAACAGATAACCACGGGGTACTACAGTTATTTGTTATTTAACAATATCTTCACAATTCAATATGGTAATTTAAGAGTACATATCGGAAATAAATAAAATAAGTATAACACGATTTGTAACTCAATCTACATGAAACATTAATGAAAAACTCACTTCTTCTTGCGTTAACAGGTGTTATAATCAGGATTGCAAAGTATTTTCAGTGCTTGTGCAATTCACCTACAAGCGGTATTCTTGCGTGAATGGCTTATATAATTCTAATATCTTCCATTTCTTTATTCACAGATATAAGAAACGGTAAACTTATAATAAAATATCTTATCACTCATCCCATGTGTTTAAAAATGTACCTATTTTTTATCACTTGTTTTTTCTCATTTCAACTTATACAAAACCAAAGACATAGGCAGAGGCAGAACCAGGGCATCCACTAATAGCCGAAGACACGGTACTACAAGGTTTTTTTTGTTGCCTGACGTGGGGTTCGATCCCGGTACCTCAAGAAGTCAAGTCTGACGCTGGTCCGGTAGACCATAGAAGCGACAATATATAAATAATAATAATAAATATCACTGACAAGTTACACAAATTGAATCAAACCCCAAAGCAAGCAAATTATATGCTTATATTACGGGTAAACGATTTTAATACATAGAAATACTTAAAATAAATAACAGAATACGTATGTAAACAAAAAGCCGGAATCTAAATGTTCATCACACAAATGCCCCCGTGGGGAATCAAACCCGAGCTTCTTGGTTAGTCGGTGAAGTTAGGTGTGTACGCTAGCCCCTCGACCAACGAGTCGATCAATAATATAATATAGAAAACTATTACTATACAATATTTTAGTTCAGCTACATTAAAAAACGACTTCGTTAAGTACTCAAACTGATATTACAACTTTAGCGATATGTGTAAAATTGCCAGATAGGTAAAAAAAAGATGCAGAGTGTAGTCTTGATAAGAAACAACATTTAGTAGAACTTCAAACTGACTTACTTTCTCCGACTACTCTCGATTGGTTTGGATTATTTACGGTTATAATTATTTTTTTTTTTATTGTTTTAAGATTGGCACAACAATTTCCCAATGTGGCGTGAAGGTTGAGTTGCATCTATTATATATATATATTAAATAGGTACATTGTTGTTTTTTAGTTTTACCATATTTAGTGTGTATTGCAAATTTCTTATTGGACAAAAACATCAAACAATTAGTTTGTCTTAAATTTTGCATCGCCTGTGGAGTTATGAGTTCGGAATCAATGCAAATGTTACAAAAGGCTTACGCTGAATCTACTTTATCAAAAACTCGGGCTTATGAATGACACAAAACGTTCAAAAGCCAGACCAACGTCTGCAACTGAAGTTAACATCGTAAAAGTGAAAGAAACAGTGACTAAAAATCCTCATTCAACTTAAACTCTTACCTTTCTGTATCTGTCTAACTCGTTGATCCGTATCATTCCAACTAATCATTTGGCTATGAAACATGTTGCAGATGCGCTAGTTCCAAAAGACCTGGATTTTCTCCAAAATTTCAATCCCATGAGAGACGCTGAGGATATGCTAGAACGAGTCAATTTCGACCCAATATTCATGTAATGCATTTTCACTGGTAGAAGAGGTGACATGAGTTTACGACTTTGACATACAAAATAGTCAGCAAGCTTCGGAGTGGCGCCTTCCAAATGAATTGAAAACGAAAAGAAATGGCTAACTCGTCTTAAAGTCAAAATTATGCTAAGAGTTTCTTTGACTATCACGGTGTTGTGCATTCGGAAGTCTTGCTTGGAGGTGAAGGTATAAAAAGGAACGGTAAATAAGCAATAATATTTGAACGTTATGTGGTTTTTGAGAGAGCAAATTAGACGAAAAAGGACAGATTTTTGGAAAGAAAAATCTTGAATACACACTTTTTCGTCGTAGTGAAACACTTGTACTCATTCACTATACACTTTTTCAACACTTTACGCTACTCTTCAGCTAACCGGTTTCACTTTTTACAGCATCATCAGGGCTTTGAAACTAAAGATGAAAAGTCTGTATTAGTTTAACGTTCAGTACATGTACTGAACTATTTGTTTACTTAATTTTAAAAAAAATATTAAAGTGGAGTAAATAATTAAATTGCGGTAAAATTAGCAAAAACATTGTTTATTCTCAATCTTAAACTGAAATGTTCTTTGGCATGTTCTATGGCGGCGCGTAATCGTCATTACACCGCGATGACATCATCACAAGACCATATCATCGCCAACAACGTCATAACATCGTCACTTTACAATCACAGCATCGTCTCGATCTCATCACATCTTCGCATTATCGTCAAGACACCGTCACGATATTTTCACTAACACCATCACTCACGTAATGCCGTCACCTTTACGATACAGTCTCGAAATCGACACGGCACAGCCATGACATCTCACAGTCGTCATCACGAAACCACCACGATATTGTTACGATACATCCACAATATTGTTTCCAACGTCATAATATAATTATCATCACCAATACCGTCACCATCGTAACACCGTTACTTTTATGAAACAGTGTGTCGTGCGCAACCACGACATAGTCTTCACCTCATCGTTATGATATCATCACGTCAGTCACATTGTCATTCGCATCATCACTGTCGTGACATTATCACCTAATCCGGCACCTTCCTGACATCGTCACGATATCGTTAAGACACTATTACGTAACCTTTACGATATTGTTACTAAAACCATCACCGTCACCATTGTCAATATCACCAACTACCGTTGTTTTAGTTATTTTCACAATTATGTTTTTAAGTAAATTCAATACAATACAACATATTGTACTGAACGTTAGACTAAAACAGACTTTTCATCTTTAGTTTCAAAGCCGACGATAATGCGCCTTAGCACAAGGCCATCATTGTGAACGAATTTTTGATCAAACAATCCTGAAATACCATCGATAAACCACCTAATTTACCAGATATGGCTCCAGGTGTTTTCTTTTTTTCCTAAACTCAAACTATCACTTCGTGGCACCCGTTCTCAATAGGTAGAAGACATAAAAGACAATTCAATGCTTTGTTTATAAAAATTTTTTTACTTAAACAACATTACTTAGAAAAACTCAAAAATCCAAGTAATGTTGTTCAAGTAAAAAAAATGTTATAAACAAAGTATAAATATTTTTTTTAACTTACATGGCAGGATCTTGTTAAGTATGTATGTAAAAAAGGCTCTACGAAGCGAAATTTTTTAACGACCATTTTTCAAACATTTTTTGGCACTTACAATTAAGACAGTAGTTTGAGAAAATTTCGTAATTTAACAATTGTTTAACTTGTTGAAAAATTAACTTTAAGTAAAATTTCCTACGGTAATAAATTATTTATAGTGATCAGAACGCACCATATTTTTTTTTTCAAATTAAAAAAATATTCAATACCTTCAATAAATTAATTGATGTACCGGACTCGCTTTTAACACCACGCGTACAACCTAAAAATGTCGCGCGCAGACCTATTTTCAGTGTTAAATTAAAATTATAAATAATGGAGATAGAGTTTTTTATTGGAAATTTCCTCCTCTTTCAGAATCTTAAATATTAATATTTTATTAAATATTGGCAAAAAATGAAATGCAAACAATTTTTTTTTGTTTTTTCATCTTTAATTCTTTATAACTTTTGCAATTTTTTATGTGCTAATACACGCTTTTGGCACATTTTTCTAGACGTCATTCCGGATCCAATAAGTTATCGCATATAACTTTAAGAGTAGTATCTGTATTTTGTACCATTTAACTTGTCGAGTAGACTAAAAGAAATGTCATTAGGTTTAGATATATTCTTTTTAAACTAGTACTTGATAATGCCATAATCATATTAATGTTTACTTTTGCAGTGTTTCAGTTTACAGTGATAAGATAACCACTAACAGATTTACTCCAGAGGCTATCACCATCTACATGCTCATTATGTTTTTACCATCAGATCAGTCTGTAGCTCTCCTTCCTTCATAAAAGAAACCAATAAAAATAACACATTTGAATCAGATTCAACTGACGTTAAATTTGAGGAGTCAATTCAGAAGCAGCACAACATCACAAAATGTAATTTCGTTTCGCTTATGTTAAAGGTCTTTGTGAAGCCATAATAAGTTCACAAACACAGTTTTCATTAAAGGGAATGCTGCAAAAGATATAAAGTTACCCACCATCTTGTTTATATGCTAATGTGTTTTGCGTGGATTATCGAAAAATTTTCCACAATATTCGCCTTTAATGTTCTGCAATACGGGATAATTTTACTTAGTTACTTTATCTAAAATGTGTTCGGTTATGTGTTTAGTATTTTCTCGTTTTCTTTTTTACGTCTTAAAACATTTGTTATGGGTAGTAACGACTGCTTAAGAGACTTTTAGCAAAATCTTTCGGCTTTCGTCCGTCCGCCTATATCAATTTGATATTATTAGGGATTAGGGTACTTATTATCCATTTAGTCAAAAGGATTGTGGTGTTTTTTCCGTATTTAAAGGGCGAAATAATGTTAGATGCGAGTAGTATTTTTAGCAGTTGCTCAGAAGAAGTTTAATAATCCCTCCATTGCTCTCCCAGATCCATACTTAGTGAAAATGTAGACTGTAATCTTGATCAGGTGGTTCCACTTAGTATAAAAATATACATTTCTTACGTCATAAGAACGTAAGGTCACTAGATCACTTTGAATTTCAATATTTTTCTCGCGTGTAACTGGTCAATCTAATATCTTAATCGAGAATTTTATATCTTGTGTCACGGGGTGCGAACTTGAACTCCTCCGAAACGGCTTGACCGATTCTCACGAAATTTTGTGAGCATATTGAATAGGTTTGAGAATCGGCCAACACCTATTTTTCATCCCCCTAAATGTTAAGGGTGGTCCACCCCTAATTTTTTTTGTGATTTTCAAACAATATTTTTTGATTTTTTTTTATGATACAGCATATAAAACTACACACAACCCTTAATTTTCAACCTTTTATCACCAATCCCTTTTTTTTAATAGTCATTTTAGTAATTTGATCATTTTTTATCCCGGGTCGATAACTGATCAATAGTCATTTAATTAGTTATATGGACAACGTTTGCCGGATCAACTAGTATGTTATAATATCACTTTCATTGAATGTTTGTACCAATGGAAACCCCACAGCGGGAAATCAAGACACACGTTTGTCGCATCAAAGCTGGCACTTTGTACAGGTACACAGTGGAACAGCGTTACCCGAAATAGTTTTACCTGACTATAGCTTGCAACAAAACTTACTCCAATATTAAGACTCGTCTGAGACTCCAGGAAGTTATTTATTTATTTATTTGTTTAGACACACCAACAGCATAACATATACAACATTCATAACAATTCTTAAACATCTAAGTCTTAATAACTAATATGTATGCCACTTACAGGCGTGTTATAAATCAATCTAACGACTCCTTATCGTTTAGCCAGCAAAAGATCATCCCAAATTAAACAAGTTCCTAAAAAATTCTTAAGTTATTAGTAAGGCATTTCTTTAGCAAATCGATTCACAAGATGATACCATTAAGGCTAGCAATAATACTTCAGTAAACATTGTGGAGCCAGTCGTTCAGTAGGCTATTTGTTTGTCGTCGAAACAAATTCAAAATTATTGAACGGTTAAGATACGATTCTGTGGACTTATGTTGCCTGTGTCAAAATTAGGGTCGGAAAAAACTTAAAAAAAAGAAAATCAAAATGTAATGTTATATATTCTCAGGTATATTCATTTAACATGTTAAAACCAATAAAAATATTAAAATAGCTTGTAAACTGTAATACAATATAATCCGTTATCTACTCAAATGACTTATATTCAATTACTATTATTAAACAATTAAAGAAATACTTATCTTAAACCGCTGGACTCAGAGTTAGTTAACAACTAACAGAAGGCCAGCCACAAGTTGTATCCGCTTCGGAGTCTCGAAAAAATGTGTCCCTCCTATTTTTTTTAATGACTAAATTGATGCTAATTTCTGCAACTTCACCGAGCTTTGTGGGCCGAGCAGAGTGTTCAGCCCGAGATATCATTATTTAAATACATTGGACTGTTACCTACAACGCCAGCACCAAGGGCTGTCTCCCGGGAAACCGTACCTCGACTTGGTAGGTACTGCGTTCTGGTTACTGGGTGGACTTGATAGTGAAATATTGGCGCAAGAGAGGTCTTCGTCGCCGAGACCGGCGGCGACAATGTAGTGTGATGTTATTGTGTTGTGAGTTTGTCGTGTTCCGGTTTGGAGTTGGGAGAATAGCGTTCGCCGCGGTTATTGGGTCCGGAGGATCCGATAACACGTGGTGGGGTCTTCTATGGTTTGGGGGCGCGTTCGCGGCCGGTGTGTAGTGACACGCGGATGGTAACACCGGATTCGGGTGGGCAGCCGTTTTTTCACAGTAACGTTCCGATAGTTCTTTGAAATGCTGCGCTATCGTGGGTAAGTCGAGGTCGCGATGTAGGTCCTCGTTGCAAACGTACCACGGGGCAACCGTGGCAGTTTGCATGAACTTATTCTGGACTACTTGTAGCTTTTTGAGATGGGACGGGAGTTATATGCGAAGGCTACGCTACCGTATGCTAAAATGGTTCTAATACATGTTTTGTAAAGTGTCACTTTGTTACAAGTGAGTGCGCCGATTACTCGGCGCGCTTAACATAGTGTCCTTTAAGTGTGTGATGAAAGCCTCAATGCTCTCCATTCGCAAATCCCTCTGGATGACGCTATTTCTGATGCACCTCAGTGCGTCTGTTATTTTCCTAATGCAGGCGTTTTGGAAGCACTGCTGGTTCTTCCATTGGGTACTGGAGATGTGATTGTACCATGCTGGGGAGGCGTAGGTCAATGTGGTCAATATAGATCTGACGCACGTCTTGTACAACCCCAGCCTCGTCTTCAGAGGGCGTCGCGAGGAGAGCACAGGGCGCAAAGCAGACATCGCCGCGGGCGCTTTCCCGATCGTCTCTTCAACGTGGGCTCTCAAGATCAATCCGGTGTCTATAGTGACCCCGAGGTATTTAAGCTTACGGGACTACTTTATCTCTTAGCCGCCGAGTTTGAGCAGCGGCAGGCCTTTACTTCGCCTAGGTGTTAGTGCCTGCGCCTTATTCACATTCACCGTCAGCCGCCATTTCCCGACCCAGTCTTGAAGTAGATCCAGACTGGACTGAGCCTTGCCGGCCGCGTGTTTCGGTGACATCGACACGGAGAGGTTGGCCGCGTCGTCGGCACACAGCCAGCCCACCCCCACGGGAATGTCATTGGTGTACTGCGAATAAAGCGCAGGAGACGGGCAGCTACCTTGAGGTACTCCGCAGCGATGTTACGCTCGGTGGAGAGAGCATCTTCCACCACCACTTGAAATCGGCGGTCTTTGAGAAAAGAGGCTAGCACCTTGAGGATTCTAAGAGGGGTGTAGTTTTTGGCCATCTTGTACAGGAGCCCCTCGTGCCAATCACGGTCGAACGCCTTTTCCATGTCCAGGAGAACCGCAACGGACTGCTCGCGCTTGTTCAACGCCGCAGTCAAAATATGCATGACCCTGGACAGCTGAAGGGTGGTACCATGTTCAGGTCTAAACCCGAATTGCTCCGGGCGGGGACGAAAATGTTGGTGCAGATGTTGCAGCAGGAGCTTTTCGAATATCTTAGACATCGCCGGCAGCAGGGTTATAGGCCTGTAGCTGGTGGGGTCCAAGACATTCTTACCTTGTTTGGGCAGCATCATGGACGTGGCCCGTTTTCCAGGCCGCTGGGAATTCCCCAGTGCGCATGATGCCATTGAACAGGTGCGTCAGTGTCGCTACCGTACAGTACGGCAAGTGACGCTAGACCTTCTTCGTAATGGCATCCGCACCAGGGGCTTTGTTTGGTTTGGGTATTGCTAACTCTGTTGGGTTTGAAACTATGGGGTCCTAACCAGGCATCAGCGTCTGTGCCAGGTGGTCGGCAACATAGGTTACCATTGCTGCAACATGTTCACCATCCACCACCGGGTTGGGTTGGAATTGGCGCTCTAAGTGCTCGGCAAAGATCTCGGCGCGATCTTGTGCGCGGTAGCGAGGAGTCCCGTCTTGATGACGAAGGGGTCTAGTGGGCTGTGGGGACTTAGTCAGCTGACGCTATAGCCGATTTAACGACGACCAGTCGTCGTCAGCCTCCTCGATTCGCATATCCCAGCTATCGATAGCTAGGTTAAGCAAATCGTCTTTAATGTTGGTAGTCAGTTTGTTTAATTGTAACTTGAGGGTAGGGCAGCGGGTGTTTTGCTACCTTTTCCTCGGGGCTCTCTTATTTTTAATTTTCCCGACTATGAAATCGTGTAGGGGTGGAGACGATTTAAATGGGATGATTTTGAAGGAATTTGGGATGGCCTTTTTTAAGGAGTCAGTCAGTTTGTCAGTTAGCTGATTTACATCAGTGGGCGAAGAGACGGGACGGGACGGGATGTTAGCCTTCATCTCGTGAGAGAATTTATTCCAGTCCAGTAGTAAGCGTGGCACTGGTGGCGAGAGTCGGATGGGGATACCTGTGACGACAGTGAGCACAGGCAAATGATCTGAGCCCATGTCGTCAGGGATAACCTCCAGGTGTGGCCGCTGATTGAGGCCCTGGTGGACGACCAGGTCTATGACATCCGGGAGGTCCGAGTCCCTATGTGTATAGTGAGTCGGCGCCTCCAGACCACAGACCGAGTATCCCCGGGCCTCGGCATCGGCGAAGAGTCGCCTGCCCAAGGCGTTGGTCGTACTAGAATTCCAGGCGACGTGCTTGCAGTTCCAGTCGCTGGCAGCTATGGTTAGAACCTGACTATCCAGGATGGCGTGGATGTTTCGGTCGGTGCGCCGCCAGTTACTATTTGGGGCGAGAGCGCTTTGACCGACACAGAGGTTTGGATGGCCCCTGGTTTAGGGGCAGAAGCGGTGACTGTGTAGAGTGTCGATTCTGTAGTCGGTGGAGTGGGCGACAGATATCGGGCGGGACTGTTTGCCCCGTTTCCTCCTCCGTTTTGATGTGGAGGAGCCCTCGGTCTGCGATTAACTGTGAGAGGTACGATGTCTTCCTTTTTGTTGTTGAGTTCCTTGCGGAGGAGGGGCATGTGACGTTGTTCGCCGTATGGTGCCCACCACAGTTTGCGCAGGTCGGCGGCTCCTCTTTTGGTCTCGGACACTCTCTATCCAAGTGCCCTCCCCCGCAGCGCACGCAGCGCTGAGGGCGGTGGCAGTTGTGGCTGGAGTGCCGGAACTGCTGGCAACAGTGACATTGAGCGGGGCCCTTTTTGCCCCGCCAGGCTTCAATTATGATTCCCGGCATGTATATCAGTTCTGTGATGCTATAGATGTCCAGGATGGTTTTGGGTGTCCTTTTGAATATTCCCAGAAAGATGCAACGGGGCCTGCCTGCCCGGGCCTTAATGGGACGGATGTATTCGGGCTCGAAGCCCAGTGATCTAAATTCTTCCGCTATCTCCTCAGGGGATGTGTCTACCGGGATACCACGGATGGCTACTTTTAAACTTCACTCTGCGAGGAGAGAGTAGCAAAACCAAGAGATATTCTTCGATTTTTCAAGATCGGATAAATATCTTAGAACCGTGCGGTACTCCTCCTCGCAGGTCGGAGTAAAACGGACCCCCTGCCGAATGGTCTGGCGTTGGGGGCCCTGCCGAGTTTGTCTTTTAGAGCCCGCAAGTGGCGGGCCCAGTTTGGTAGGGTCTCAACCACTAACGGGGGGTATCTGGTTTTTTTTAGGGTAGTTTGTTAAATTGTAATATTTTGAGATGGGGCTACTGTCGCAGCGACAGACGAGAAGCTCATTGGAGCGGTAGTGAGTGAATCACCGAGTGTGGCTATCACTGGTTGAGACTGGGTGGGGGGCGGTGGCAAGGAAGATGCCGCCGTAGCTCGGCTGCGTAGCCTCGGGTCTCGCGGCGGACCTGCACTGGGGATTGACTGAGAGCATAGTCTTTTCGCCTCCTCCTTCGGTTGGGACACGTCTACAGTCCGCTTACGGCGAATGGTCGTGCCAGGGGGGGGCGTGTCGCAGATCTGGTGTAGAGCACTCTCTTCCTCGGGCGAGACATCAGCCTGGCTGAGTTCAACCATCGTCTGGTCGATGTACTCGTTTATGGCCTTTAACAGATTAGGCGTGGCGCAGAACGCCACGGTTGCCCTCGCCAGAAGGATGATGTCCGCCTCGAGAGAGGTGCGTGGTGACAATCCGAGAAGTTGTCGTCTTCGTCCGGTATGGGTAGTTGCCTAGCCAGGCCAGCCGCAGAGGCGCGGCGCGCCACGCGTTCACCCTCTCTGGCGCCGCGCTGCGGGAGTGGCTGGCCGGCAACCACCGGGTCTAGCGACGTGGCCTGCCTGAGACCAGGGAGTTTTGTCCGGTTTGGGTGGGTTCCTCGACAGCAGGCAACTCAAACGTGCCGCTGGAAGAGCCACGGCGCGAATGCGCGCGTCGAGGGCGGAAGGCCCCCGGTTTTCCTCGCCGTCGATTTCCGGAAATCACGGGATTATCCTGGGCTCAAACCGCGTGCGACTTAATCAAATTTGCTTGAAGTTCCCCTCAACGGCGAATTCACGCAGTTTTACCAAATTAAAATTGTTTGAATTCAGGACTTTAAAAAGTCCGTGCACTGCTACGCAGCGAACACTGATACTGGCAATACACAGATGTTAAATTGACCAGTCAAAAATCGCATTACTCCTTCCAATCAGCCCCGCCTCTGACTACCGCACGTTATTAAAAACAACTTAAATATTAATTAAATAAAAATTATTCATTTAGTCAAGTCAACAACTAGATTATAAATAAAATGTTAATAAATCATCAAACATCTCACACTTGCATACGTTGCAGACAACAGCTGGGCTTATATAAAAGTACCTAACTTCAAAACTGCAATGTTATTACTGAAAGGTAATTGCTTACTCAATTACTTGTAGCATCAAAGTCCTCTCCGACAATGTCGATATCCCTGATAACAGCTATCAGACTTCAAAAACAATTCCCTAACTTTAATAACATAAAGTTTGCAGATGAGGGATTCGAAGGTATATTTCATAAAGGGCTGGCAATAATTTGAAGTGGCGTTTTATTTTAAACTATCTGTACTTTCTTACGTGAGGAAATCTGTAATGGATACCTTTGTGTCATGGGGATGATACAAAGGTTACGTCGGACTCGCACCGACTAAAATTTCGCGGAGTCCACCCCTTCGCCAGGCACCGGGACTGTCCGGCTCTTTTACAAGCTTCTAACTAGTTTGTTACCGCATGAGCTAATTATTTGAATGCATGTTTGTTTGAATCGGATGAAAATAGAAAATTCTTATGACATCGAGCTAATTCGATGATGGAACAGAAAGGTACGGTGGCTATAGAATCTTCAGAAATTCCCAACATTATCCTATCGTGTTTGGGCTTATTTGATACGTCTTAAATAATACTTCGCTAGTCTACTGCTGGGAATAACCTATGTACGTAAGAGCTTGTAACAAAACCATTTGTTTTGTTTCAAACTTATTTTAATTATAGGTTTAATTGTCGTTGCGTAATTTTAAGCAACCTTCTCAAAGTGCATAATCGAATTATTAAATGCTAAGTAAATACACACTCTGGGTTCACTAGATCCTAAATCTATTTTTAAATATTTTCAATGTGTTTGCTTTTTATAGTTTTATTATAGATTATTTTTTAATGTATGCAGACATAATTGAGCATGAAAACGGTAAATGTATATAAAGAACCATATTCACAATATGCAATAATTCAAGCGCAGCAAAATTGCGAGGGCAATGGCATATGGTGTGCTCAAATTTGAACACTTTGTGCAGTTTAATATATTTTGAAAAAAAATTGCTCCGTTTATCGCGGAAAAAGCTGCGGGTAACAGCTAGTTTGTATACATAAAAGGCAAAGGTGATTGACTGATGTATCAACGCACAGGCTTATGAAACCTAAAATTTCGCTCAAGTAATTTCTAAAGATATTTTCAAAACTTCATCCTGCAATGGGGTGAAATAGTAGATAAAAGATTTTTTATTCCTGTGATATTTTTGCATGAAATTTTGCATAAATTAAGTAAGGCAAAAATTATTACATCCTTGTTTCCGAATTTTTTACAATTCAACCCCTAAGAGAGTAAGGCAACTACCACACGACACCGCTCATCGAAGCATTGGGCGGAAGTATAAAGCAGATTTTGTAGCTGTTTTCCGAGCGATAATTTAATTTTAAAAAGCGATTTAACGCGATTTTGATCAAGGTCACTGGCAAAAATGGACACAGAAGATAAAGATACTGTGTTCATTCATTTCTACGAAGCAGAGCTATAGATGAAACGTTCACGGTGTCATATAAAATACCTGCACCTACGAAGATCCGTGCGGTTTTGCTGTGCCCCGTGTGTTATGCACCGTCTCGCCGCGCGGACTGCAGCGCGGAGGTGCGGTTGCGGCGACAGCGCTGTTCGACCGCTGTTGGACGGAGTTCGTATGTTAGGTATCTACGGATTATATTACGGATACGGATACGGATACGGAGGCCAATGCAACTTAAGATCTGCTTTACTGGCTACCGCAGCGGTCTGCGGAGCCGTGTGTTAATTGCCTAAAGAGAGAACAAAATTTAAAACAAGTGGACAGACCAAATCGTACTAAAAAACTAAACTTTCGGACGCGTATTCATGTAATGACGTAGGTATTTACCAAGTAATGATTTTTCAAAATTCAACTGCCAAGATTGCAAAATAGGGAGAAAAAGTAATAATAAGAAACATCAAATTAAAATTGGATACAAAATAGGAATAAAAAAATATGAAACAACGTCAGAATATAAAATATGAGAAAATTTAAAAGACATTATAAAGAATGCACAATTGACTAAATAAAATAGAATTTTCTGATAATACACTATACAGGGATACATTTTAAAGACCAGCCAAATGTTGAGAGCTTGTTGGGAATCGATAACACTTTTGATCTTTGAAGTAATTTAAAATTAATAAAAATATAACGGAAAATTTTTATTCGATGCAAAATACAAAATGTACGGTTACAACGTAAACAAAACATTCTACTGGTTACCGCCGCTCGTAATCGCATGTGCAGGCTGGTGACGTCATGACTCGTACTAGGTAGCGTGATAATATGCTAAGTACTAACGCGGACTATTTTAAACGCATGTTTATAAAAGTAAATATTAGTATCGTTTGTCAACAATATTTAAAATGCATTATTATTACATTAATACTACAAATATAGAGACGATGATGCCATTTCTTAAATGTGTTTCTATTTTCAGGGAAACAATTCGTGGTTTATTTTGAAAATCATCAGTAATGTATATTATGTATATAAATTTATATGTATGTGTATTTAAGTAAAACGTATTACAATCAATGAAACTGGTTAAATTTATTAAGTGCCAACCCTACTCTGGTCCCAATCACATTAAATGCAATCGATCCTAGCGACGACAAGGATCCACCGCCTAACTGTGATACCTCTGAAACAGGATAACGTTGTTACCGACAAATCTTATTACACAGACAAACTAATGGCGTGATATAAGATATGTTGTACCCGAAATGCCTTCTTTTAAATGAATATTATTGTTTGAATCTTAGAAATTGAGAGGAAAAATATAACATAAACATGTTGTTTTTACTAAATATGGTGAAAAAGCTATCTTTTTCCTTTTCAAGATGCCTTTGGTGTATAAAACAGAATTATCATGACAATTTCAATCGTATGATATTACAATTAAAAATGTGTTTTCACTTTAAAAAATCTGTACTCTTACTTAGTTCAAAGGGATTTATTAGGATTACATAAGTCATACATAATATCTTCAATATAGATTAATGCAAGTAAATCTTTCCACTGACGAAAACGTGCAAAAGTCTGTTTTTTGTGAAAGTTTAGTATTTTTTTCTATCAAACCAAATTTATTTAACCATGTTTCGGTTTTCAAACTTACCGGTTGAATTTTGTGAACTATAAATTCATAAGAAAAGTTATTGTTAATTATCCGTTCTTAATGGTCAAAATATTTATGGGGACGAATCGGTACTTAGGACCTATGTCACCTGCATCACTTAGTTTGGACCAACCAAATGTTTTCATTTAATTATCATTTATTTTCATTATCTCTTATTTCCAACATACATTTTTTAATCATTTAACATAAAATAATATCAAAAATATAAATATAGAACAGGTTACCAAAATGGTCTTAAAGCTAAACAGTGGTCAGGGCGACAAAGTGAGGAATCCCGAATCTCCGTACAATGCGTGTCGTCCAAAAAATTGTTGCCTTCTGAATTCGGCCAACCCAAGGTTCAATCCAAGGTTGCAGTGCGAGTCTCTTAAGATGTTGGTTGAGACTCTTTGCTATTAGACCGTTTACTGACACGACTATCGGGACAGTTATTGTAGAGTCATTAACCTCGTGAGCTAAGTCTATGTATTTTGACAATTTTTACTTCCCAGCTTTCTCAAGGTTAATGTCACATGAAACGGTGATAGCAACAAGAAAAGCCTGGCGCTCTAGTCAATCTACCAGAACGATGTCAGGTTTATTGGCGATATAATAATCGTCTTGTTCGTGATGATAGATCGGTCCCAGAACAACATGGCATGGCTATTCCCAAGAACTGGCTCCAGAGTATACTAATAACAAGGGACTTCAAAACCTGCAAGTCCATATTGATGAGCAAGTTGCTGGTTCCAAGATAAGAACAACCGGAAATAATATGTCTAATAGTCTCACCATGTCATAGAAATAGGAATATATACACAAGTGCAACAATGTTCTATAGCAAATTTAATTGTATAAATACTGTTGGAATCGACATATAACTTAACAACATCTCTTTGTCTCTTTCAACAAATGTTTATACTATGTGCGCCAAAAGAGATAACGACATATTTGTCTGTGCTCATTTTGGCGTCGATTTAAAGTGACGTCATGACAGTTTTCATGTTTGCCAAGAATCCATATTTGGTGTTAAATTTTTATAGTGATGTACTATTACAATTGTCGATATTTTATTTTACGTTCCCAGAAAAGAATATTTGGACAATAAGAATGTATACCATTGCCACTGAAAATATCAATCACAGTCTAACGTAACAAGAATTCTTCCAAGTGCTCACTTGAAAGAAAATAATGTGGTTTGAATATAATCTGATCAAATTTTTTTTATGATAATGAATCTTGTCATAAATATAAAGAGTTAAGTTATACAAAGAATAACATATTTGCACAATGTAAAAAAACGTACTAGCGAAAAGTAAACAAATATTCTTTCTTTCGTTTAATTACATTTCCCTATTTAGGTATAAGCCGATTGAGTAGCACAAAGTAAGTAAGGTGATAGTTGTGATTTCTTTCGGTAGGTAAACAATAATTCTTATTTATTTGTCTAAACTTAATAACTACCAATCGTCACTAATAGATCATGTATCGATATCGGTACTCTACTTTTTCTGGACAACCTTATAATTTCTAAATGACAGCCATATTTAGTAGCCAACGGCAGGCCTTTTTCGTAGGTATTTCATGGCCATATACTTAGAGGTCAATGCACCAGGTCGATGGCAAGCTCGACATATATCAACTGTGCCATCCCTTGTGATGTATTTCAGATTGTTATTCGTCTTGACAACCTCATCTGCGCTTGCACAAGCAAATGAAAAAAAAAAACTTCTGTAGTTCTTTGCTCTTTCATACGTTCAAGCGATACTGAGTGCTAAGTATCACCGGTTTATGCCAGTTCTCAAAACCTAAGGAGAGCGGGGTTAGTTCATTATCTACTGACACTACATCGCGATGCATTTCAAAATCAACATTTAGGAAGTATTCTCTGAGATTGTATACTTCACGGTTATGGAGGGTTTTGGCATTAAGGAAGCCACGTCCTCCAAATTTCCGAGGAATATACAATCTTATCACAGATAATCTTAATCGCCTCTGTGGTCTAGCGGTCCGGGTGTTGGACTTGACTGCATGAGGTCCTGGGTTCGAATCCCGGGGCGGCCAACATAAAGAAAATTGGATTTTTCGAATTTTCTAATTAAAAAAAATGTTGGTCAGGATTGGAAATGTGCCCGGTTGCCGATAGGCTTGCCACCTATCACATTGTGGGATTTTAGTGTCTTCGGCTAGTCATGGGTGCCTTGGTTGTACCTCTGCCTACCACTTCGGGGATATGGGCGTGAAGATACTTTATCACAGATGAGCGTGGATGATGCATGCGATATGTTGTCAATAGTTAACGGACTCTTCGGTCCAGGCTATCAAGTTCTGTCTGAGTCAATCTTAATATGCCAAAGGTGTAAACCAAAACAGGTATCACCCAGCTGTTGAAAGCGCGCAATTTATCACTCCCTGACAAAAGGCTTTTCAACACTTTTGTCAAGCGACCAAAGAAACGTTCTATCACCAGCTGTTTAACGTCCCGATCAAGTATACCTAGACCCTCTGGCATACCAAGATATTTGCAAGATTTGGTTTCGGAGAAAGATCTGAGAGATACTGTCTCTGAAAGTTGTAAATAGTCGCTATACACAACCTTCCTCTTCTGCACATGTATAACCGCACATTTATCTATGCCAAACTCCATCCTACTGTCATTACTCATGTGTTACATCAAGTAGTGACAACAAGTCTGATTTATTTGGTGCAAACAACTTGAGATCATCCATGTATAAAAGATGACAAACAGTCTCACCCCCTCTACGCAACCGATAACCTAGCTTTAAATCCCTTAGTAATGTACTCAAAAGATTTAAAGCCAGACAAAACCACAATGGGCTCAAGCTGTCACCCTGAAAATGCCCCGCTCAATCCTTATGGGTTTGGAAGTGCAAAGACTCCTTCCACCTCCTGGAAGAACTTAGAACTGTATCAACTTTGTACAGTTCTAGCACTCATTGCAACCACGTATGCGGCACCGAATCGTAAGCCTTTTTATAATCAATCCAGGTGGTGGAAAAACCTCTCCGATTTTTGAGAACCTGTTGGTTAATAATCATGTCAATGAGGAGATCCTTAGAGATCCAACCCTACATCCATTTTGAGCAGGATCTAAAATATTATTTGCATAAAAGTGTTTATTTAATTTTAAGGTAAAAATGGATGTAAGTAATTTATACAGTGTAGATAGGCACGTAATGGGTCTAAAGTTTTACGGATCCGTGGTACTGCCTGATTTATGGAGCAAAAAGGTGATTACTGTTGTCTTAAAAGATGGCAGAGATCTTTTTTTTTTTTTTTTTTGAATGACTAACTTGTTGCTAATCTTGCGATTTTTACAACTACACCGAACTTTGTGGGCCGAGCAGAGTGCTCAGCCCGAGACATCATTATTTAGATGGATTGGGCTGTTTCCTACAACGCCAGCACCAAGGGCTGTCTCCCGGGAGACCGTACCTCGACTTGGTGCTGCGTTCTGGTTACTGGGTGGACTTGGTGGAGGAGTATTTGTGGCTCGTCGCTCGGCGTTAGGCGCTGGGCGCAAAAGAGGTCTTCGTCGCCGAGACCGGCGGCGACGGTGCAGTGTTGTGTTAGGGTGGTGTGAGTTTGTCGTGTTCCGGTTTACAGTTGGGGGAATAGCGTTTGCCGCGGTTATTGGGTCCGGGGGATCCGATAACACGTGGCGAGGTCTTCTATGATCGGGGGGATCTATGATCGGGGGGAGATCTAGATTCGATGGCGTCTTTGAATTGAGTAGCTAAGCGTGCGTGTGAAGAACGAAACCATTTCAGGCAAAAATTATGCAGTCCATCTGGTCCCGGACTTTTCCAATTATGCATCCGATGGACTGCATCCATTAAGTATGTCATTAATTTCAATAGTAACAGCTGTCATTGGTTGCAATAATTCACACGAGCGCTCAACAATGCTCATCCACTCACCACTAATATGAGCAACGGGTACGGACCAAATACTTTTCCAAAATGTACACATTTCGTTCATATTCGGTACCTGGCCATCACCCACATCAGTAGTGGATTCCTCCCTACTCCTATACACCTTTATTTGCTCACTTTGAAATAGACAATTCTGGTGATACCTGTTTACACGTTCCTTGTAACGGCGGATTCTATTTGCCCATGCTGAGAATTTCTGTTTGAAGTAGTCAATGCGTTCCGTGACAAAAGACATGCAATCGGATGTTCTTACACCTGTTCCAGCAAAGGCTTGTATCACATAACGCATCACTTTCGGGCGAATGTTTCCCGATCTGAAGCAAATAAGTTATAACCAATGATGAGTTATAAACAATAATAAAGTTATAAACAATTATAAGTTATAAACAATAATAACCAATGATGGCTCTAGCTGCGCTGATACGTCGTTCAATCCTATCTTGCCATGCTGGCTTAGCATTAGTAGGTCGTATATGTCGGTCAGTTTCAGGGAACCTAACGCGAGCTACACGGCTTGCCACCATAGCCGCACAATATAGGATCGAATGTGTATCAGCTAGTTTTTGGCAAGACAATAGGTATGGGTCAAGCATGCAGTCTAATGCTATCACCAGCGCCATCTTACGTCTGTGCATAGGAAAACGTGGAAGTCGTGGTCTTTCGTTTATCGGCAATTGCTCATGTTCCTGGGTACTTACGGTTATAGTTTATACGTCCACCGCATCAGATACACAACCTAGTAATCCCGTCACTAAAGGAGCAGACAGTGATTGGATTACCGGTTTTGTACTTTTGGCGGTGGGCACTGAAACAGTAACTTCAGAGAGAAGCCGTTCAAGCACAGAATCATCCAACACTAGGCTGCGTAAATGAACCACACCTGATCCGACAGTCGTTGTACAGTAACGGTTACATCTGGTTCAAGGTCCTGGAAAAAACACATCATATGGGAACGATACACAGTGAGATTGGTTCCCCTTCCTGTCACCCTATAGTACGCTCGCATGACGTTTTCATTAATTGATGAAGTCCATTTCTTGCGGCGCACTGCACCACTGACGGCGGGGGCCGGTTGCGGGACAGAATGGTCCCACCGGCCCCAGAAGCGTCCGTGGCGGCCTCCCTCGGCTTGGCGCTGGAGGCGGCAGTCCATCGTCACTGCTCAACACGTCCTGTTCTGGAGGGGTAGCATAATCCTCTTCTGACGACGTGGAGCCACTCAGTACGAGAGACTGCGGCGATGAGTGTGCGTTTCCTCTCGTCCTTTTTCTCATAATCATGACATGCTTTGCATCTTTTACTCACTTCATTTTATTCTTGTATTGATATTTTCATGAACTGTCATTATTGGGTTCGAACTTAAATATACTCATACTATTGGATTATTTATATTTTTGTATATATTTTGTAATTGTGATCATATAATAATATTATTTGATTAATAAATATTATTATTATTGTAAATGACCAGATAATAAATAGGGCTGTCCTGGTGGTACGACTAACCTCGACCTACAGACGCCATCTTAGTTATTTGCTGTTGTCACTGCCTTTTTGCCGAGGTTTTGGGCCACTGATTTTTATTTTTCCCAAATTTCAACCCTTATTGCCGTTTGCACGTTCCTGGGTTAAGTATTTAAGACTGATTTGGCGTCTAAATTAGGTTAAATCGCCTTTTTTGACAGTTTAATTCAATATTAAATGTAACCCGGGAATGCGCAAGTGGCCCTAAGTGTAATAAAATTTTTATTTATAGACACAGAAGATTGTAATCAATTTTATTTGCATCTCATTAATTTAATGTGTTAAAGTATAAATAAATAAATATTTGGGGATAATTTTTGAATAAACAAATAAAACTCAATAGTATGATTTATGAAGTCCAAATTTCCCGGAAGTGTTTCTAAATTATGCCACTTTTTCACCATATTTGTTTGTCCAACCATGCGCCTAACATCTTCTGTAACTAAACTACTACTACATCTGGGCCTAAGGTTGGCAACGCACCATTTACATTTTTGTTTTTTTTTAATGAATTATCATTAAAAAAAACAAAGTTGTAAATGGTCCGTTGTAGCTTGTTTACCTTAGCAGGAAAAAAAAAGGAAATCCTAATGGAAGGCAAACAAGCTGACGGATTTCCTGATGTTAAGAAATTCACGCTGCCTAGAGACACCAAAGGTGGTAATGGTGCGTTGCCAACCTGAGGCCGGGATGCTAGGCCTAGAGCAAAAGTAACTTTATCGGCTACCTCATCCTCCAAACCGGAACACGTCATGACGTTATGGCATCAGGAATAGGTAAGGCGGTGAAAGAAAGAAAGAAAAAAAGAAAAAATATTTATTTGTAGAATATGAGTGTTACAAAGATGTTGATTATTTATTAATACAAACAATTTTTAGAATAAAATTAATTTATCCCTATCTACCATAAACTACCACCGTTTCCAAACCTAGCCAGACAGGAGAAGAAACGGCGAAACAGACTCCTGCGCACCCAACATTCTGCAATTAAATTAATTATATTAGAAATACTGTATTATTTTTTCTTATCTGCAAGAAAATCTTTGATATTATGATAATTTTTCTCTAAAAGTAAGTTGAATACCTTTTTTTGAAATCTGTTTAACGGAAGTGATTTAAGATTATCAGGAATTTGGTTGTAGATACGAATGGACATGCAATACACGGTTTTTTGTAAATGTTGAGTTTTTGGTTAGGCACATGTAGTTTCTCACTATTTCTAAAATGAGACAAACCTAGGACATCAGCATTTGTACGAAACAAATAATGATGTTTTTTACAAATACACATACAGCCAATATATATAAGCAAGGTAAAGGCAATATTTTAAGTGCCTTAAAAAGTAGCTTGCATGAATGTAATTGATTGACACTACATATAGCACGTATACACTTCTTCTGAACTCTAAAGAGTCTAGTTAATTCTACAAAATTCCCCCAAATGGGAAGAAACATACCAATGATAAATTAACAGAGATGCCTTTAATCCTCACACTTCTCTAATTCTTCTCAATACATATACAAACCTATCGATTTTGTTGCAAAGTAAATCAATATGCGATTTCCAGTTACAATTTTTATTCCTAAGAATATAGTACAATCTACATTCTCCATAGTAGTATTATTTAAAATCACATCTAATTTTTTGGTATCTCTGTAATGTGTTTGAAATCCAACTAATTTTATCTTCGTAAGATTTATTTTTAGATTATTTTTATTCAACCATTCTGTCACTTTAGTCAAAGTTTTTCTTGTTTCTTCATGTAAATCGTTTTTGTTTTTGCTCTTGATGAGAAGTGTAGTATCATCAGCAAACAAAATTGAATCATTACTGATAGCATCAGGCAAATCGTTTATGTAAATTATGAAAAGTAATGGCCCTAAAACACTACCTTGTGGTACACCGCATTCGTTAAAAAGATAACTTGAAGTATAGACTTTTTTGTATGGTACAAATCCGTGTGAGTCGCTGCGAAACTCTACCACCTAGTAGGATGTCACGGTGTTCGTGATGAAAACCCTGTGCTTACCTTTTACGAGCTGCCTGGCAGGAAGGCAGATGGTCTATTCTGCAAAGGAGCCCGGACCAACACGGGGACAATTGGTGTCACTAGGCGGCGTGAATTTCTAACCATCAGGAAATTCGTCTGCTTGTTTGCCTTTCGATATCATAAAAACTCTTCTTAAGCCAAGTCATTTAAATAACGGCATTTTAATGAAAACATTTTTTTTAGAAAAACTTACTTTTTATAACTAAAATTAATAAAGTAGTTTTCTGAATATAAGCGAAAGAAGCAGCAAATGAATTAAATATTTGTAACTGGGAATGTGAGAAGAGAGCGGTACTTTATACATTTATTTGTTTTGGAACGTGCAAAGTTGGAAGTGGCGGCAGGGACCATCCATAAACTGTAATCTTGAATAACTTAAAGCAGTTATAGAATAATTCATCCTCGCTGAAGCTATTAAAAATTATGAAGTTTTATAGTTTTATATTCAAATCTGGATT
>NJDC01000332.1:68276-94835 GCA_002245475.1 Calephelis virginiensis | reverse complement strand
TACATTTATTTGTTTTGGAACGTGCAAAGTTGGAAGTGGCGGCAGGGACCATCCATAAACTGTAATCTTGAATAACTTAAAAGCAGTTATAGAATAATTCATCCTCGCTGAAGCTATTAAAAATTATGAAGTTTTATAGTTTTATATTCAAATCTGGATTCAGATTTAGATTTAGTATTTAAAATTGTAATTATTTAATTTCGCTTGATTTCACATGACTTGACTTTGTAAGGACCCGAATTTGACACCAAGAAAGCAAAAGTGATTTTTCAAATTTATAATGAAAATAAAATTAAATAAGTGCCCGGTTGGCAATAAGCTTACCATCAAATTCAAATTCAAAATAGCTTTTATTACGTAGATCCATATAAAGATTCTTGTAACGCGTCTATATAATTCTAAAAACTACCACCGGATCGGAACGCGGCCACTCACTGAGAAGATCCGGCGAAAGAAACTCAGCGGGCTTGTCTTTTTTCTTATCATACTGACGGACCTTAAGTCTTCGGATAGTCGAAGGTTAGTAGTTTCCTAAAGACACACAATATTTCCCTGGCACGAATTATATCAGGTAAAGCATTCCACAGCTTAACAGCACGAGCAGATTTATAGAAAATAACAACAAAATTTTAAAGAAAGAACAAAATTTACACCTCAGTCAGGATTGGAGCTTGCAAGATTTCGTCTCAAGTCGACGAATGCTCCAACCATTTTAACTACTGAGGATTCAACTCCTGATGTGAAATTTTTCATTTTTTTACTAATTGAGTTTATCGTTACAGTGGAATTCACATTTTGCAATGGCCATAACTTTCGTTTCCCTCAACGTATTTTCATTTATCTAAAGTCCAGTGCTAAAATTAAAACACCTCGATAGAAAATAATTTTTGATTTCTGAAATTTAACTAGATTAAGGCCCACTTGCACGATCCTAGGTTAACTTACTTAACCCTAAATCAGGTTCCAATACAGGGTTAAATCATTATTTTTTCTTGCGCAACCTCGAGCTTGCACTAAACCATAGGTTATATTATTAACTATTTAAGCCCCTGAAGTTGGGGGGTTATATTTCTAACTCTAGATTTGTCAAGTCAAAATTATGAGGTTATGTCGATTTGTGATGTGTTTTTGAAGATAAATAACAATAAGTTCCTATATTGTTTTTAGAATGATTATGAGCAATTATTTATTTTCTGATGATGATCAATGATGATGAAGAAATCGTTGAATTCAGTTTTTTTTAAATAGGAGAATTGCGAAACAAATAGACCATTTTAGTTAAAAGAGAGGCAAAGCACTTCATTGAAGATTTAGACTTAAAAAAAGGAAACGTTTTGTACTTATTAGATAAAATTGAGACACACATAACCAGCCTGCTTACAGCGAGGCTTTATCGCCAATGAACCAACTTCTGTGCACGTTAAGGTTATTTGCAACTGGAAGTCATTTATTGACTTGTGGTGATTTATCGGATTTTACGGTATCTGGATAAGAAGATTTCGTATTGTTTCTAGAGGAATTCAAGTGCACTTAAGTAGGATACCTGCTATAATTATAGTAATTTGCGTTCTACATAATTTGGCACATCCAAAAAATGAGAACGAGCTTTCTATTGATCCTGAATATCCTGTTTTACTTGGAGAGTATACGATTCAGAAGCAGCCACTTCACAGTTCAACTGTGTTAGGAATACCCGGGGATCTAGCACATGTGAAGTGCTAATAATACAACATTTTGAGTGATTGATTTGAGTAATTATTTTTTAAAAATATCTAAAATAAGAAATATGTCTACATCTTAGTTGAAGTATGTTTATTTCACTTTCTTTCTAAGAAATATAATTAACAGGGTCCTTCTCGACATCAACGCGCTCGCGTTGAAAAGCTTGTTGTTTCATCCAGCGCAATGTAAAAAAAAGAAGCTCAGCGAAAAGAGAGAGATAGCGCCTGAGAGCTCGGTTAGTATTCGGTATCTTTTAAAAAAGTGAGAACGTGATAACATTGAACGATAAATAGTGTGAATAAATTTCATAAAACGTTTTCCAGGAAATACGTTTTTTTCGAAAATTCTTACAAGTTCGTAAAATAAATGTTTGTCATTTAGAACCTCTATTACATTTACAAGGTTTCTATGAAAATATTTTCTACAGTTTTACTATTATTAGTATTACTATTTTACTATGAGTTCATTATAAACGGCCAAAGTTCAGGCAAAAATTGTGAAAAAAGCAGATTTTCGGAGTTTTATAGAGAATTGGTTTCTCCAAGTTCAGAGTTTCTGTTACCATAGAAACGTAGGTATAGTGCAAAAGATACCAATTAGTTCAAAAGTTTCAAAGAACGATCTGTTCCAAAGCCATAATCACGTACGAGCGTTTGTATGAAAAGGAAGCCGGGTTGGCCGCTCTTAACGCAATTTTTCGTAATGAGCATATTTTGCTTAACTTCTTCATCGTCATCTTTCTATTCCATTAACTTCTTTTATTTCACTGGGCGATATAATTTGATATTCGAAACTCCACTTATTTTGTCCAGCAGATAGTCATCAGTTCGTCTTGGTGGTGGTCCACCTCCAGCAACATTATTTTTCCAATAACATTGTTATATTTAAAAATAATATAATATATAAATAAATAAATATAATATATAAATAAATAAATATATAAATAATGAAAAAACTGTCGCTACTTGTAAAATTTGGTACACGTAAATGTGGCTTCTTTTCCATCTTATTACTAAAAAGTAACGCAAAACACGAAATAAATAACAAAGACTACAATTATAAATAGCTACCTAATTGTTTTCACCCAAGAGCATAATAATATACCTCTACAGGAAGTTTTCACAAATTGTAGGCTGTGATGTAAGCTGTCAAAACTTTTGAAAAATAAACCAATAAAGACGATTTTCCTTTGAGTCTGACATAAAGAATAAGACATAAATAGCAAATTTCTGTTGCGAGAAAGACATGACAATAGTTATGTTTATACGTTACTCACCCTTTCGTATTTGGCTGGATGTAAAAAAAATGAATGAATTTGAGTTTACAGAGTAAAAATGTTGGGTTAATATACCCAGGGATAATTTTTGTTCGTGCAAGATAAATCCCGAGTTAAAGATTGACAAATTAACTTTGAGCTTACAACCTCGGAGTTATATAATTATCCTACGAAGTGGGTCCTAAAGTTTCAATTATTTGAATGACAATCAAATAGACAAATTTCCTTATGAAGTAAACGATAATGGGTAAAATTGGAAGTGAAACCATCCTGTTGTCTGGCAATCGACTCATATATCCATCATCAGTCATAAGTGAGATCGCCTTGCACCTCATTACAAATGCTTGATTCATTTTTTTGGTGCGGCATTTTACTAAAACGGTGATATCCCTAGAACATATTTATTGAAACAAAATGGTGTCAACAACAAGTTATTTCAAAATTAAATATTTACTAATTACCAAAAAGGCGTATAAAGAGCCAACCGTAAAAAGATAGAATTTGCTTATTATTTAACCATTAGGTTATGACTGACTTTGAATCGAACTTTTGTAAGGGAACTTTGTCAGACCTGATTTTGCGTAACTTTAGACGCGTAGCGCACGCGGTGGAAGCTCTAAAAAGGATTTTTTTGGCTTGGCACCAGATCCTTAAGATTGTGATCAGGATACTTTTTTTGCTGTTGTGTTGACACTGTCCTTGATGCATGTGCAAAGTTTCAATTTATTATATTGGATGAAAAAAACGCGCTAAGATTCCATTATTATACCATCCGTATAGATATGTAGTTACCAACGAAGTTACTAAAATCACCTCAAAAATATATACTAGTCATGCAACATCATAGTTTATGCATGTTAAACAAACAATCTGTAAGAAAGCATAACATAGGTACGTTCGAAGGGCAAAGCAATGCCTAAAACTTATTCTTGCCATTGGAGTAAAGTAAGGAGCATGCAAACTTAAACTCGCCAAAGAGAAATATCGTAAAAGTCTACTCTAAAGCGTCGTTGGAGGTTTTCTTGACATCTGCACTTCCTAACTTGAAATGTTCTTTTTTATTAGCAAATGTTTTATATAAGTTTTGTTCCCAGAAAACTCTACAGCAGTACGTCAGTTACCTGCAGCAGTCTTTTTCTGTATATAAGCAATTTTACTTTAAATGTTCTTATCATTCTCATCTCGTTAATCACTTTACCTATAATTAATGTAACATTTTTGTAAAACATATATTCTTTAAAAAATTATAGATTTATTTATGATAATGGAAGGCAAACAAGCAGACGGGTTTCCTGCTGGTAAGAAATTCACGCCGCCTAGAAACACCAAAGATGTAAATGGTGTGTTGCCAACCTGAGGCCTGGATGTTAGGCCTCGAGCAAAAGTAATTTTACCGGCTACCTAAACCTCTAAACAGAAACACGTCAATGGCAAGCATTGGACGTTATGATGGCAGGAATAGGTAAGACGGTGGTACCAATCTGGGCGAATCGCTGCGAAACTCTACCACTTAGTAGGATGTCACGGTGTTGGTGACAGTAAGCCTATGCTCGCCTTTTACGAGCTGACTGGCACGAAGGCAGATGGTCTATACTGCAAAGGAGCCCGGACGAACATGGAGATTTGCAGATTAGTTATTTACATTAATACCTTTACTAGCATTTATATACATTCCAATCAAATGTACAGGACATGTTCCAAAAATTTTAAAACTCCAATATCACTCAGTACTCATTGCCATGAAATACTTGAAGTAGCACCAACTCATCGATGCTCGCGTGTTGAATAAAGCCAATCTCAGAAAAAAGCATCCGTTCAATAACTGGCGTTCGACCCAGATAATTTGCTACATTTAAGTGCAATTTCGGATATTGGATTACTTGATTTCCGGTGGACGGGCGAAATGTTTTGTGCAGAATATTTGATCAAGTTCACAGCTTTCAGCTTTGTAACAATTTCAACTGGAACATTTTTGTAATATCACTACATAGTATAAAACAAAGTAGCTTCCTGTGTCCCTATGTCCCTTTATTTGCTTAAATCTTTAAAACTACACAACGGATTTCAATGCAGTTTTTTGAATAGATAAAGTTATTGAAGAGGGTGGTTTATACGTATATTTCAAAACCGGCCGCCGCCGGCTGCTAGTACCTGCTCTAAAAACAAGCAATTCTTTAATCTCAAACATAAAGTTGTAAATAAAGTGCGTTGTGGAAAGGTACAAGAGTTTACACTGGAATTCCACTAAGTGCCTAAGATGAAAAATACAGATTCTATTCTTTAATCTGTTTCTATTCTTATAAGTAAAGTATAGCTGCGTTATTAATAAACAAAGACTAAAGTAAGAGTAAAGTTGAGAGCCTTTACTATGAGTTGGTATAGAGTACGTCTAAAAATTTGGTGATCTTAGTTACCAATAGTGGCGCTGTTCAAAGTTTTCATACAAAAAAATGACATAGACGCTAGCGAGTAAAGTAAATTCGACGAGCACAAAACCTTTAAGTTAGCAAAATTACTTGTCGAAATCTATGACAATTTAGGTGTTAAAATGTATTTCTCCTAGTAACCAATAGAGCCAGTAAACTTGACAAATGACAAGCCGTAAATTCAGGATGGGGCTTAGTTGACATAAGTTAAGTTAATAATATCACAGTGTTACAAATACCATATTACCATGTTGAACCAGAACGTACATCAGATTATGTTTATTAGTTAGACGGTAGAAGAGTGAATTCTATGAATTGAAAATATATACCTAAGTTAAAAGTTTCGCAGCGATTCGCCCGGATTAGTACCAACGCTTTACCTATTCCTGCCGCCATAATGTCTGTGATCGTCGTTGACGTGTTCCGATTCAGTGGATAACATAGTCGGTACTTACTTTTGCTCGAGGTCTAACATCCCAGTCTCAGGTTGACAACGCACCATTACAACCTTTGGTATCTGTAAGCGGCGTGAATTTCTTACCATCAGAAAATCCGTCTGCTTGTTTGCCTAACAATACCATAAAAATACATAAATAAACATACATATCTTCACGCTAAGTCCTCCGGCAAGTTAGATAGAAAGTGTCGAGTACAAAGTAAACAAAGTTCGGCTAGTATTTAATAGTATTATTGTCCTCGTTTTTTTCAGTCCTCAGTTTAGAAAAAAGGAAGAAGGCGGCTGAAGCCATATCTATTGAATAAGGTGGTTGCTTGATGGTACCAACAAACAAAGCGTTTGATCAGAATGACGGCCTTGTGCGATAGCGCAAAATCCAAAAATTTTCTTTCCTTAAATCTGGAAGTTTTCGTCAAATTTGCTGTTTTAATCGACGCATAATACTTAAATGATATTCCTTATTTAGCGTTTGACCTTCCAGAAAAAATTCTGAAAACACAATACGTGATAGTCAAAGAAAATATTCAACATAACTATGACTTTTGAACTAGTTTGGCGTGGCTTTTTTCGGTTTCAGTTCAGTTGGAAGGCGCCACTTCGAAGCTTGTTGACTTGTTTTTATGTCAAACTCGTAAATCTACATCTGGTCACCAGAGACAATGCGTCTCATAAATGTTGGGTCGGAATTGACTCGTTCTAGCATGCCCTCAGCGACTCTCATGCAATTGAGATTCTGGAGAAAATTCAGGTTCTTTATCTTCATCGTGCGGCAACATGTTTCATACCCAAATTATTAGTCAAAATAATTCGGATTGACTTGTGAAACACTAAAAGTTCGGCGGATATCTCTCTGAAATTTGAATGGGGGTTTTCAATCACTGTTTCATTCACTTTTGCGATTTTTTCTTCTGTTGCAGACGTTGGCTTACCAGAGCGAGGCTTTTTGGTTTGGTTCATCCTTACTTCTTTCTGAGCATTCTATGACATTACCATTGTTTTATAGAAACTCTTTGTTTGTTAATTTTGTCCGTTATAAAACTCAACACACAATTAATACTATCCTATTAACATTATCAATGCAAAAGTTTGTATGTTTGTTTGTAACTCATTCACGCCAAAACCGCGGCTTCAATTTTCATGAAATTTGGCACACACATAGAAAGTAACTTGGATTAACACATTGGATAGTTTTTAACCCGAAAAAATGTTCCTATGGAACCAATAACCACGCGGACAACAGCTAGTATGATAAAACTAAAAAAACACTTTATTTCATTTAAATAACATATACACCTCAAACTCCGCACCAAATCAGTTGTGTCAGTCTACCAACAAGTAAATAACTGGTTGTTTCTTCGAAAGTGCCTTCAGTTGTCTGTTATTATAGTGATTTCGCGGCGAATCGCATGAGTGAAGTATATAAAATTTTTACCCAAGTTGGTGTACGTGTTAAAGGTGTGAGTATAAGACAAAGGGGATGTTAGTATATACAAACGTAGAGTATCGATAGCGTAAAGTGTGAATAAATATAGCACACCTGTTTTGTTGCTGAGGGAATATTGTAAATTACAACAAGGGGGTGCAAAAGTTTCGTCTTACTGTACAATCCGTTTTATCAGATTTCGTAAATATTTACTTGATTAACGTTGCGGTAAAGGACACTGTTCACAGTATGTGAAATCCAAATGGTTCATACGCAGGCTCGCACCGCAAACATCAGATACGACACTATACTACGGCCACTCAGAGAATGCGTTCGTGACACGTCGCGATTGAACTGACGACGTAAATTTGTAATGGCGTTGCAGTTACGATAAAAATATTATTGCTGGTTATTTACCGTCAACAATTTGATGAGCATTAAAACAACATTATTTTATCAATAACCAATTAATGTTATAATATTGTGCCTAACTGAGTGTCAAATAACTTGGTAAACAATATTTTTCTAAATCTAAACTGCGCTATTATAAGGTTATGTCATCGCTTTATACTTGTAGTGCTGTGCTAACAATAACAGAAAATAAAAGTATCGTAATCTGTTCTTATACAATTATACTTTAAAAAATAATACGTTTTGTTTTTCTTTTTAAGAATTTGAAAATAATGGACTATAAGATAACTTTTATTAAATATAAAAATAAAACTACGACCAAACCGAACGCGTGAAAGAAAGTAGCATTTTTTATATTTAGGTTGAAAAGTGTAACCCCAAATAGCGTTACTAGCATTTTTATACTTAGATAAAAAACGGCCCCCAAATGGCGTTATGGGCCGCCATTTTGTGACGATAAAACAGTCGTTTGTTGTCGTTTCGTGCGCATAGACCACGTTCTTCAAATTTTATCGATCTGTTTTTATTTCATTACCTGGATTTCGTTGAATGGACTGTTTCTGCTTTTCAAACTGACATCGGCGCTAAATCGGACTTAGATTATGTTTTTGTGACTTTTGGTGCATAATAATGCCTAAACGTGGACAAACATTGAAAAATGGAGCCCGTGAGTTAATCATCAAGCTGCAAGATTACTTTGAGCGGGAGCGGCAAAATGGCGGACCCCTGGTGCCTGTCGAACAAGTACAAGAACGCGTCTCTCAAGTGCTTGGAGTTAGCAAACGAACGAAACGAACAAGTATTAATAAAGAAAATTTCGGCTCTACTTGCATGGAAGATAATATTTTACGTACTCCGAAGAAGAAATGTAGAACTAAACCCGTGGCAGATATTGACACCTTTGACGCCGATGCAATCAGAAGTAATATATATTATGGTTACTATACCAGAAATGAATATTTCAACAGGAAAAAGCTTTTGACATCGTTAAGAGAAGCTGGACTGTTTAGCGAGGGTAAAACTGTTTTAACCAAAATCTTAAAAGATATTGGTTTTTCGTATAAAAGAACAGACAAAAGAAAAAAAATTATTATAACGATACGACATAATTTTAAAACAGATAAGTTTTTTGAGAGAAGCAAAAAAAATTGATAACCGGGATAATGTCATGTCCATTGACGAGACATGGCTAAACACCAATCACACGGTTTTCTGTTCTTGAACGGATGATACACAAGCGTCGACAGCAAAAGTACCAATGGGTAAGGGGGCCCGTCTGATAATATGCCACTCAGGTTCTGCAAAATATGGCTTTGTGGAGAACGCGTTACTGGCATTTCAATCAAAAACCACAAATGACTACCACGAGGAAGTAAATGCCACTACATTTAGAGAGTGGTTCCAGAACGTGCTTTTGCCCAGCCTATCAGAGCCTTCTGTAATATTCATGGATAATGCCTCCTATCACTCGGTTCAGATACAGAAACCACCTACCCAAGCTAAAAAAAAAGAAGAAATGGTGGCTTGGTTACAAGCAAAAGGCATTGACGCAAATATGTAGATGCTAAAAGCAGAGCTAATTAAATTAGTTAAAGAAAATAAAGCGACAAATATGCGATTCGAATTCGATGAACTGGCTCTGGAGTAAGGTCATCGATTGAGCTAATCTGGGCTCAAATAAAAAGTTGTGCCCCCCGCCACAATACTTTGCCGCCATTCAGCAGGAAAAAGATGATGACCCTATTAAAAGAAGCCTGCGGGAAAGTCACAAGAGATGACTGGGCAAAGGTTGTTGAGAAGACTAAAAATCTGATTGTTGAACATTTTGACCGAGATATCAGGATTTATTCTGTTATTGATAATAATATAATTATACAAGACACCACCTCCTCAAGCGAATCGGTGTCTGATTAACATTCTATACGCACATTCAATTCAATGTACTTTATTGCATAGAAATACAGATTGTAACTTTGTAACAAAGAATAAATAAAACAATTTAATTATATTAATATTACCCATTTTTGGTTTCTACTTTAAGAACTAAATATAAATTTGAAATGATTCCGCCAATTTAAAACTAAAATAATCCTAAAAAATAACGCAGCGGTTCATTTTGGAGGAACGGTAGCGAACTCGGTGTTATGTTGTGCCCGTCACTAGTCGTGACTGATAGGTGTCAGAAACGCATTATAGTCGCTTCCTCTGTCCCTATGCCCCTTTGTATGCTTAAATCTTTAAAACTACGCTACGGATTTTGATGCGATAGTTTTAGTAGATAAAGTGATTAAAGAGGAAGGTTTATACGAGTATGTTTATTTCATAATCGTGCGAATCCGGGACGGGCCGCTAGTATCTATATAAAAATGAGTACCCATTTTGCATGGTCACTGCATCGTGCTTGAACGGATTGAACAATTTTGCTCACTCTTTTTTTGTATTGATTATTGTCAGGAGAAGGATCATACGAAGACAAAAACTAGGGAAATTGCACGGAAAGTGCGGAAAACCACAGTTTAAATTATTCTAATGTAGCTGTTAGTGTCAACGATATGAAGTTCGCCGGATCCGCTAATTAGTTTAAAATACTGTATTTTGTAAGGGATTAAATTATTTTATTTATTTTCTCATTTTACTTACTTACTTACATTTGTATTTTGTGAAATTATTTTGTTTTGTTCTTTTAATAAAAGTTTTCTGAGATCTGAGAAGACAATTCACATTTAGCTTTGTACTATGGATGTTGTATATATCGTTCTTACTGTTGTGTTGTGTGTTTTTCTTACTATTAACTTTGAAGTTACTTAATTGATGCTAAAAATTACTTAACTTTTAAATATCCTCGACATAACAATTATTCTCTTTCTTATAATGTTGTATGTGTGTGTGCAGGAGGCTCGGGGCAGGAGCACGGGCCAGTATTCCTGATGGAGCCGCCGCCTCGGCTAGTTTTCTCGAATAGCACGGGCGCTCGGGTGTCCTGCGCCGCCCACGGGTTCCCGCCCCCGCACCTTGCCTGGCAGATGCCGGACGGTACGCAACTCGAAGATGTGCCCGGACTCAGGTATATCTCATAAGCATTTTAATAATTGTTCCTAACTACGTTTAGCTTTCATCAATACATTTGTTTGTGTGTGTCAAATGCTTGATAGTATGTGTAGTGTTTTATTTATTGATTTAATGTACTTTATAAGCATTATTATTGAAAAATATTAGTGATCTGCACTTCTCCTACACATAAACTATAAGAGTGCCAAATTATATACTCCTCTGTCAGCGTAAGTTTCGTAAAAAGGGGTCCAAAGTTTTGTCTGGTTTTAATTTGGTTTTGAAGAATTTGGTTGAGGCATAATTTAAGGATACGTCATAATTAAACTATATTTTTCAATTTTCACTGAGTTAAAAATCATTTTCAGTTCCTATTAGTTATATTACGTCATAATCAAAATCTATATTTTCAGTTTTCAGTGAAATCCCACCGTTGTTTAAATTCATAGTATTATTAGTAACAACATAGTAAGAATTTGGGTGAGTCATAGTTAAAGGTTACGTCATAATAAAAACGCGAATATTAAAAGGTAGCACCAATAAGATTACTGGCAGTGGTGTACAAAGAATCTTCCCGGTGAGGTGTCACCTGCCTTATAATACTATGTGCTATAATTTATAGAGATCTGTCCAGGTTTTCAAGGTCATCAGCTCATTCATAAACATTGGAATGGATATTAGACACAATACGGGTATTTATTTTACTTATAAACATTTATGTGACACCTAAGAGTTAAAACACTGTACATTTTGGTACAGCTGGTCTTATGATGAAGCTCAACGATAGGAGACAGAATCCTGAAATGCCTATTTGCAAACCTTTCGAGTTTGGACTCGTAGAATCATCTTAACTAGGTCTATTCATATTTTCTGATGACGAAGACTTTATGACAACAACCTGATGAAAGAATTGGGACCAGTTTATGAATAATAGTCTAACAGTTACGGTATAATTTTTCGTAATGTTTGCACTTTATCTAAATTACATCAAAAAGGGAGGTGTTGTAAGCTAGACGAGTGTGTGGGTGTGTGTGTGTGTGTCTGTCTGTCAGTGGCATCATAACTTTTGAAGGGATGGACTGTGTGTCGTGTGGGGTTCGTTAAATTTTTTTAATTTTAAGATTTTATTAGAAAAAAAGCCCGTTCTAGAAGTAATTCTATTTCGCTATAATGTTCGCGCTTCGTACGGGAGGACAAACGTTTATGTTATTCGTAATTATCAAATATCGTGTCCATATTAAGTAAAATTAGTCCATGTTGGTCGCATTATGTACAATAATAACTTGCAAACTTGAACTTGACTATTGGCAGATGATAATGTCTTTTCCAAAGAATAAAAAGACGAAAAAGTAAAGTAGAACGAAAGTAGATATTTTTTTACTTAGACGTGACGTCATTAACTTGATATTGAAATTTTCCACATTTTGGCGGATTGATGTATTTCGTAGCATTATTTTATATGGTTATATGGTTTCATATAGTATTAAATGGTTGTTTTAAAATCGTTGATTCACGTTTCATTAAATGGCTGCAATTTAATGTTTTATAACCACTGTCATCAATCCCAATTAAATAAGAAAATCTCTCGAAAAAAACACCCGACAAGAATTAAACATGTTCAGAACGTGATCTTAGCGACTGAATTGTAGTACCCAGTTGCCAGTGACATTGATAGCCAGCTATAAAACAAAAAAATATATATAAAACATGTAAATGCTCTCCCCAGCCAGCTGTCCCCCACCACACCACTCCACACAATGTTCTTATTAACATCAAACGTGGCGCATCGTCACGTCACACACCCAACTTAATATTTTATAAGCTCGTGATAAAATATTTTCTGAACACGCCCGTAATCCGACACCAGGTGGGAAACAAAGCGCTATGCATTAAAAAGGCAACAATACGTCAAGTATTGTATTGTAATATAAATATGCTTCAATATTTGCTTGACAAATACCTATAAGTATACCTTCCTATGTCCTTCTGATAGTACTGTTAGACACAGTATTTATTAAGGTTAATAAAAAGGATAGTATTTGAGTGTAGATGCAGGATGTTACCTTAACTGCGAATTTCGACTAGAGAGTCATATGCGATTTTTCTGTCGATTAATTATATACTACCTATTACATATATATGATATTTACAAAATAGGTTTGAAGTAATTGAAGTATTTACCAAATAGGATTGGCACCGACTTCAAACCTATTAGTAAATAGCACATAATATAAGTAATAGATAGTATATAATTAATATTATATCTTTATTATTTTTTACTTCTTAGTTTTGAAGTTAGTTATTTTTATTTAATCCTTTTTAGTTTATTGCTGATATGATTACATTTAATTAAAATAAACATCGGGGTAGATGAAAATAGATAAAAAATGCTCATAAAAAAAACGACGGGTTGCACTCCGAAAGTGCCGGTAGATGTGAAAACTTGAATATAAACGTTGTGCATTTTTGATATTTTGGAATGGTTAGGTTAGTTATTTTGCACGAATTGCTTTAATTATCAGTATGAAAGTACTATCATTTATGTTGTAAAATACAATATTCATTTATTGCGCTATCGTACACAAATATGATAACACGAACATTCGTGCAAGCGCCCTGCGCCGTTTTACGAATTTTCGATCAGGTCACGTGTCCTGACGCGAGTTTAGAAGGTTTTACCCATTCTAAAAAAAGTACGCAACACCGCTAAAGAATTTTGCACTTCATAAAATATACCGGCCGAATTGATAACCTCCTCGTTTTTTTCAACTCGGTTAAAAACAGCTACACCTTTGAAATAGTTTTATAATCAAAACACATTTTAAACAAAGCTTAAATTATTTGCAAATTGAAGATTTTGCAAACTTTAGGACCCGTTTAAATTGTATTGTTCCCGCTGTTCCTTGGGAACACCATAAAGGTCCTGTCTAGTAATCCTCTACTTCACAAATAATTTCTGTATTATGTGTTTATAATTTTTAATAACAAAATCTCCTGGCGACGTCTGTCTCAAACTCAAAAACTGGTCAATGTGTTTATAAGGTTAAAGTGTTTATTAGGTTCAGATGTATTACTAGTTAAGGTTTTGTATGAATTGGTTGAAATGAAACGAAATTCGTTTAACACATTATCGGAAAAAATTTATTATAATTAATAGTGCACGATTTTTCACTTATCTTCACTTAGAGTACATTCACGCCCACATCCCCAAAAGGGTAGGCAGAGGCACAACCAGGGCACCCACATCTAGCTGAATACATAAAATCCTACAATGTGATACTTTGCAAGCCTATCGCCAACCATCTTGAAGATAAGTAAAAATATGCAGCACTCAACCTCAAAAACTACTTGTAGGATGTTGAATAAACGTATGTGGGACCATTTCGGAAACATTTGCTATATTTTGTAAAAAAAAAAATACCAAATCGTGACATGGTACCCAATAAAATATGGACATACCCACATAGCCTTGTTGACTCACCAAACATGAATATCTCTCTTCGAAATTAAATATCAGGTTGGGGAAAGTGCAGAGCAGGTCGTCTTGAAACATGTTCTAACTACTAACTAACGAATTATACTAACAATATACACATGTAACTAACTTTTTTCTTATTTCCTAACGACTTTATCAAAAAGTTGATATAATAACATGACAACAGTTACGTGTTAATTACAAATAGGGAATTTGCCATCTGCATCAGTAAAAATATCTGTAAAACATTCATATGTAGACTGCACTGCGGAATGTCGAAGTTTGAAATGTCGATGTACTGTATTCATAATGTTCATCAGTGCGATGTACTATCTGTACGTTACTTCGACAGCACGGTATGATGAAGTATTGTATTGAGAATGTTCATAAAATCGACGTACGGAACTTCGAAAGATCGCTATGTCGAAGTACTGAACTTCGAACGTTTGATTTCGATGTAGGTACACCGGGCAGAAATGTTTAGAGCCAATGGTACAATTATATGAGGTAGCAAATAACAAAAATAATTAAAATAACTTAAATAATTTAACCTTAGCTCGAAAAGAATTAAGGTTAAAAAAAACTTATACAAGAAAAATTAAGGTTTTAAACAAATTATTATATTTAAGCTAGACCGCCTTAATAGTTTATAGTTTCCGTTCTTTTGATTTTGTTACATAGACGTAAATAGTAAGTATTTGGACGAGCGCATTCTGGAAGAGATAGCAGAGGTACAACCAGGGCAACGAAGATTAACCAAAATCACTATGTACTTAGTCCTATAATATGATTGTGACTAATCTATTAACAACCGGGAACTTATCTAATGCCGGGAAACTTTGTGTTTTGAGTTGTCCAGCACGGGGTTTAAACCCGAGAACGTAACTCGTCAACGTCAACACCGGGTCCCTAGACCACAGAAAATGATCTTTGTTCTTTTTAAATCGTTGAACTATTTTTTCTTACTGCTTGGGGTGTGTTTAAATGGTGTTATAAGAAATTACATTAAATGAAAACACCTTTAACAACTGGTCCGATTTCGAAAAAGATTTTTTTGTATATAAATCTGACGTAATCCAGATAGTACTTAGCTACGTTGCTGATACGTTTTATCTGCGGTTATGTGGCAGCAAGAAAGTACATAATGTAGTTGAAATATATCTAATAATTATGAAAATAGAATAAAGTAAATAGAAACTATGTGTAGGTTTTGTCACACAATAAAAAACGTTCAATCAAAAATGCTGGCCACAAAAATATTACCTACTTAATTTAAATTAAGAAACTTTTCTGAAAATAAGCATCTTCATTTTTTTTAATTTGATGTAAAATTAAATATGAAGTGGACGCTTAAAGAAGACCGTGTCACCACACACCAACTCAAATTTTCGACATACTGAAAAATTTGAATTACACTAGAATATTTATTGATCGTACCATCAAACAATATACTGAGAACTCAAATTTGGAAGACAGAAAAAGAAGCGGTGGCCCCCGCTCTACTAGGTTAGAAGTGGTAAAAGCTGTGAAGGCGCGAATTCAAAGAAATCCCATCCGCAAGCAGAAACTCTTAGCCCTACAGATGGGGTAAAGCAAAACAACGTTGAAAAGGTTATTGAATGAAAACTTAGTACTACGAGCTTATCGCAGATAAACAGAACATTGCTTGGATGCGCGCCCAACGGACATGAGACTGAAGTTATTCCGCATGTTGTTGAAGTAGTATGCAGGAAAAAAGTACCGTCAAATTCTTTTTTCGTACGAAAAATTTTTTACTGTGGAGGAGAGCTACAAAAAAACAAATTGATAAGTTGTACGTCCACAGCAATGACAAAGCAAATCACCGTATTCCGCGTGTCTAACGAGGTCCGTGAGGATGGAAAATGCATCCTCAGTCATGGTTTGGTTAGAAATCTCATATAGGGGCTTAACTGAGATACTTTTTTGTAAGAAAGGCGTAAAACAAATGTGATTGTGTATCAAAACGCAGTGTAAAAATCCTTGTGGTAGCTGTTTCTCGTTCCAACAAGATTCTGCGCCAGCCCATAGCGCGAAAAGCATGCAAGACTGGCCGAATGCACATGAAATTGAATTCGTCCGCCACGGAGACTGGCTCTCTTCCAGTCCAGACTTGAATCCGTTGGATTACAAAATATGGCAACACTTGGAAAATTAGGCCTTAAAACTTCATCTAAATTTAGAGTCACTCAAGGCATCCTTGTTCAAAGCAGCCGCCGAAATGGACATGGGTCTCGTGCGTGCTGCTGTAGATGACTGGCCGCGCAGATTGAAGGCCTGTATTGAAAATCGCGGGGCTCATTTTGAGTAAACGTAATTAACATAAGAAGGCACGTTTTATTAAACTAATTATAATACTAAATAACTAAATATAAATTACTATTCTAAAAACAAACAGGTTATTATAATTTAACAACATGTGACAGGAACTTATAACCCGACTAAGTATATGCAAGACCGCTCAAATTCTCCTTCAGCTTTACAGTTTTTTTTTTGTTATGGGGCCTTACAATTAGCGAACTATTTCTTCTCTTTTAACATTTGCCGTTATTTGTTTTATTTCTAAACAGTTTTTTTTGTTCTTTTATTAATTCTTGTAATGTTTTGTATATATATTTTTATTTAAAGACTGTTCCTTCGGTTGTGCAAATTTTGTCGAGCTGAGTAACTAAGAATGCGTTTTTTCAATTTTCTCTTAAACACAACGCTGCCTGGGCTTAGACAAAATCCCAATTAATAATAGATTAGTCACCAATCATATTATAGGACTAAGTAATTTTGGCTAATCATCGGTGGCCTGGTTGTACCTCTGCTATCTCTTCCAGAATGCGCTCGTCCAAATACTATTTCCGTTTATGTAACAAAATCAAAAGAAAGGAAACTATTAACTATGAAGGCGGTCTAGCGTATATACGAGTATAATTTGCTTAAAAACTTAATTTTTCTTGTATAAGTATTTTTTAAATCTTAATTCTCTTCGAGCTAAGGTTAAATTACTTTAGGTTATTTTAAGATATAATCGCCTCTGTAGTCTAGCGGTCCGGGTGTTGGACTTGACTGCATGAGGTCCCGGGTTCGGATCTCGGGTCGACCAACAAAAAGAAAATTGGATTTTTCCAATTTTCTAATAAAAAAAAATGTTGGTCGGGATTGGAAATGTGCCCGGTTGGCGATAGGCTTGCCACCTATCACATTGTGGGACTTAGTGTCTTCGGCTAGTCGTGGGTGCCTTGGTTGTACCTCTGCCTAGTTGTTCGAGGATATGGGCGTGAAGATACTTTTTTTGAAGATATAATTTTTGCTACCTCATTTAATTGTACCATTGGCTCTGAACATTTCTGCCCGGTGTACCTACATCGAAATCAAACGTTCGAAGTTCAGTACTTCGACATAGCGATCTTTCGAAGTTCCGTACGTCGATTTTATGAACATTCTCAATACGATACTTCGTCATACCGGACTGTCGAAGTAGCGTACATCGCACTGATGAACATTATGAATACAGTACATCGACATTTCAAACTTCGATATTCCGTAGTGCAGTCTCATATGTAAAATTACCTGATTTTTTCAATTCACAGCTTGGTTACAGATTTTACAAAATATGACATGACGTAATGACTATTGTGTCCCTTTCGTTGAAAAAATTCCCTGCCATGGTACATTTGATTCCAAACTAGATGTTATTAACAACTTATATAGAAAACAAGACAAAATCAATTACATAGAGAACAAAAGTATTATAGTTTTAATCCTCAGTTTTTTGACAGGGAAACAAAGAGAATGCAAATTCCTGTTCATATAAAATTCCATTGAAAATCTTTCACATGTCATATCCGTTTGAAATACAAACAAGTCAACAGAATGGCCGTTGACAAAAGCTGAACGAAGTCAATACATCAGATCACTTCGTTAATGTTACTGACGCAATTCTCTGTCTTTGTAACCCCTGACGGAAACCCGAAGAGTTTTATAAGTCTGACGTGTCTGTCTCTGCACGTTGTGTGTGTGTTTGTTTGTATCATCATAACTTATAAACGGATGGACCGATTCTGATTTTAGGCTACATTTATGGTTTTGTCAGCTGTATACATTTTCAGTTTTGAGAATATTTTCATAAAATTAAACGAAAATTAAAAGTGATTTTATTGTATACATTAACTTTTTCAAAGATTTCTTCCATTAAAATTTTAAAAACACAGGCGTTGTAGAAAAGGTATCACAAAACTAACACAGCTAAATAGTATCATCCCGGGTTGGCTGGTTTCCTGTGTAAATTAGACCACCTGCCTTCCTGCATGCCGGCAGCTTGTAAAAAGCATATATTTTTTGAATGGGTCAGAGCAAACATGACCACGGGTGGTAGAGTGCTGTTCAGCAACTCGCACGGGTGAAGAGCCACCAGCTCACATATTCCTGCAGCCATAAGAACAGTGTTGTGTTCCGGTTTGGAGATCATACTAGCCGGTAAACTTGCACAATTAGTCAAATCTACCGGCCACAGAACACCAGCCATTGTTTGTGTTAGGTCTATAAACCACCATCCATTTTTTTATTCTGAAAACAGTATTTTACATGTTACACTTGGGTCTTATCATTATTTTTTGAAAATCTGAAAATGAAAATGTTATTTTATTATTTAAAAATTGAAGTCGTAACGCTGCTGAAATCGGATAAACCGCCACAAAGCTTAATCTATCGTCAACTGAGATACAATACATAATTTTCGACAAATGTAGCTCCACCACTCCAGCTCGAGAGTGCCGTTTGTAACTTGGAGTGAGAACTATTTGAATGAAAATGTTAACCTATCGAACGCTTTATCTATTTCTAGAGTTCACTTCTAAATTAATATCGGATGTCACGTTACAGGTGTCATTCGTTTTCAGGGGCTTCGCAACTTAATTGGGAATATCAATTATAATATGAAAATATCACTATTTACGAGGGCCATTCAATAATTTTTTAGCCTAAGAAAAAATAAAGAAAATTTTGAGAAAGTAAAGATTTATTTTTCAACATAGTCTCCTTTCAATTCAATACACTTGGACCAGCGATGCCCCAACTTTTTTAACCCGTCAAAAAAATACGATTTCCCGAGGTCTTCAAAATAGGCCTCTGTGGCGGCGATGACCTCATCATTCGACCCAAATCTTTTGCCGGCGAGTGACTTTTTCAGATTTGGGAACAAGAAAAAGTCGCATGGAGCCAAATCTGGAGAATACGGTGGATGGGGCAGCAATTCGTAGCGCAATTCGATCAATTTGGCCATGACAACGGCGGAGGTGTGAGCTGGTGTTGTTGTCTGGTGTGAGCAAACGCGGCACCCATCGCGCCGACAACTTTTTCATACCCAATTCTTCGTGCAGAATTTGATGCACTGTCCCATCTGCGATGCCTACAGTCTCAGCTATCTCGTGAATCTTCAGTCGCCGTCTGCCAACACGAGATCGTGGATTTTTTTTACGTTTTCTTCTGTAGTAGCCGTTTTCGGTGCACCTGGGCGTGGCTCATGAAAAACCTACGTGCGGCCACGAGCAAACTCGATGAACCAATTTTTGACGGTGGCCATCGAAGGAGAAGAGTCACCGTACACAGCATCTAAGCGCTCTTTGATTTCGCTGCGCGTTTTCCCTTCCAAAAACAAGAATCTAATCACCGAACGATATTGTTCTTTTTCCATTTTTTCAAAACCAACCGATACGCTCGCTTCCAAAGGCTGTCGACACAAAACAAATAAAGGGAAAAGACTGAAAACTATTTGATAGACTTCAAAAAGTATTTACTGCACGATAGTATAACTTTTTTGTAACAACAACGCCATGGGGCGATGAGGCTAAGTAATTATTGAAGGCCCCTCGTATGATATGTTTTATAGTATATTTGAAGATTTGAAAATCATTGAAAATTTTACATATTGTAATTTGTCCAACTAGCAAATACATTGAGAACGCGATCGTTACTCTAAATCTGCCACAGTAAAGCTAAATTTCATCGTAAAATTTGTACTCGATCTACGTAAAAACCCGTTTAGTCAATTATCAAAAGTGTTTATCATGTCATGTTAACAAAAAAATTTTGGTTATTGCAAACATTTTATTATTTAACTGTTTTATATGGTAAATACATACTCAGAATATGAAAGAATGTTTGCTGTAGCTTACGAATGGAATCACAAACTATGGTCGAACTAGTTTACACTAAACTTAGTCTTGGTCTTACTAAACTTAGTTTTTAATATGTTCCGTGAAATCAGCACTAAGTCGTATGATGTAAAATAAACACCGGTTGCTTTTCATGTTTTTTTTTAATTTGTGTTCCATATTCCTAAAATTACTTCTTTCTTAAATACATAATATATGAGGCATCATATAATTAAATTTTACAACAAAATACATGTCTTTTATAATATTACATACTCGTACATTGTTTAACACTAAATATACATTTTTTAATATTTCCACTAAACACCAAAGTCACCAACTATCTAAAAACTGAAGTTCAGACAGATCACAGATAGGGTCAGACTTTTGAATCCATTTAAATCATCCAGCGTCCAGCACAGGTCAAGTGGATCATTACCAACAAGACACCGGTAGTCGAGTGGACACAGGTGTGCATCGACTAGCCCGGGTTGAGATTCACCGCCTTACCTATTCCTGCCGCCATAATAACTGTGTCATGTTACGGTCTGGAGAGTAGGGTAGCCGGTAGCACTACATCTATGGTGTCTGTGGATCTCAATTGTCTCTTACCATCATTGCTTGTTCACTGATCCCTAACATGAAAAAACAAAACATTTCCATGTTTTTTGTTCGTTGACTAATAGTATATTAGGTCTTTAAATTTGTACTAATGTTCACTGGAATCACAAGATTCTCCTCTTTGGTATATAAGTATTTCTAGATTCAATTTAAACAGTTATTTCCACATAGATATATTTGTTTTCTCGTAATTATTCATTTTTTCTGTTTGCGTCAATCAGTTTCCAAATGGAAAGCTTGAAATATCGTGTTAGTTACGAGTGAGAATTCCACCGTGGTAGTAGTACTGCGAAAATGGTTGGAAGAGTGAAATAGGTGTATGGCGATCGTGTTCCAAAAAATACACAGTGGGTTTTCGTTCCGACGTTTTCGTTCTGGAAATTTCAACTGGCTGAAATTACCGTGGACGAACGGATATCCAGGTTGGCAATGAAGAATTGAAGGCTAACGTAGAACAAATACCCGGCTCTCCTATTTATGTTGTAATTGTGGCTATCGCTGTCCTGTGGCCGGCGTGTTATACCAATTGTGTAAGTCTACTACCGACTACCCTACCCTCCGGACCGGAACATGACATTCTCTTATGAGAATGGCAGCAGGAAAAGGCAAGACAGGTAAGTTGTTGCACAGAATTCCACCACCAGTGGTCTTGTTGATAATGAGTCGTTTTGCCTTTGCTTGCGTTGTACGAACTACGAGGCTGGGTGGCAGATGGTCTACTCTATGCATAAGACCCAGACCGACACGGGGATGTATATGACGTATTATTAAAATTATAATAGGCTTGTTGCAGTTTTACTGTGCGTTTATCATTACAATGGAACAAAATCAATACTTCTATTTAGTGACAGCGTAACACGTCATTTGAGGCTTAAAAATATTAGATTTTAATAGACATAATTATGGTAAATTTACTATCAATAATATCTAAAATATTTCTTGATTATTCAAAATAGCGTGACAGCAATCAGTACGTGATGCAGTACTGATTATCTAATCTGCAGCAGATTTTTCTACAAATGGGCGATGTGGTCGATACATGTATTCAACAAAGGATTGTTTTGACGTTTATGCATCTAGGATTTCGGTTCCACCATAATATTTCACACAATTTTCCACACTATACTATATTTACTATACTCATATCATATACGCTGTTTCAAACATTTGGATAAATTGAACTTCGAATGTTTCGAAAACGACGTACAAAATGTTTTCATGTGTATCCATTACCGTATACGGTGTGAAATCCCCAGGCTTTACTGGACTTAAATAAATGGCTTTAGGGACCTAAGATATGATCCCCGTTGTTTAGAAAATAACAACGTTAGCTTTACTTTGCAGAAATTGTTTTTGAATAATTTAATTCTTAATTTTTTATATTTCATCTAGAGTTTTCTGTGCCTCAAGCAAATGCAAAAAATTTTAGGAGCAGGTTAAGAATTATGTTATAAATCACATTCATAGCTTCATTTGGCATAATATTTCATACATATTATACCATTTACGGATAATTATTCAAACAGAATTTACCAATTTTACCGTTTACTTAACATCACTCACAAAGTAACCTAGAAATTTTCCCGGCGTAACTAGAATACGCCGATCGTACTTTCATAAAAAATAAACTCTTCAGTCAAAAACACCAAACTCTTTAAATTGGAATGATGAGGAAAAATCACAATTCAATACATTATATCGTCTAGAATCAATTAATGTATGTATAGTAATGGCAGCTTTAGATTTCAAAACAAACTTGCAGCCCTATTTATCCATTATGTCTAAAATATAATATGAAAAATCAACTACCTAAGTAATTAATTAATGAGTTAGTAAAATGTAACGAACATTTTATATTTAAATTTTAGTAGTCCTGTCTATAGTAGCACACCCACATGTAAACATTTTGTATGTGTTAAGTGCGAAAATATGTCTTTACGAGAACTATGAGCCTGATGTCAAACGCTTCCAGGACTTAGACAGAATAAGTGAGTAAATAAGCTCTGAAATGGTTTAAATATTTAGATTAACATGGCATTTGATGCAGAGCTGCAGCTCAAGTCAAATTTTGCAGCTCATGGTCAATTAAAATGTTTCAAACTGATGACGATTATCACGAAAGCTGTGATCGCTGGGTGACATGTGGTTTGGTTCGAGCGACAGTTCTCGAAAATTATTTTCATAAATAAGTTGAGCTGGACTGCAAACAGGTTCGAGTCTCTGGATCAGCTTGAAGTTGAACCGGGCGGAGGTGCGGGCCTGCTCATGAGCTCATCGGCGTCTGACGCGTTTTTGTTGAGTTACCTATGTCTAATAAATAGTCAAAGAAAATTTTACCAGTAAATCAATGCAAGCGCGCTACACAGTAGAGTTATCAATTTTTATAAATTGACTTGTTTTTCCGTCGAACTTCATTCTAGCCTTTCATTTCAAATGGGTTTTTTAATGTTTTTCATAATTTCCTCATCGTCGAACGGGATAAAAAGTATCTTTACTTCGTCTCATGGTTTTAAGCTACTTTTCTATTAGTTTTTAGACAAATTGTTTCAGCCGTTCTTGAGTTATAAAAAGTGTAACTGGCATGACTTTATTTTACATATATTTCGGTAAGTCCTCAATTTCCAAACGGAATAAAAATAATAAATACATATCCGGTAGTATGATATACGGAAATAAAAAGGCGAACTCGCCAATCAGATAAAACCGTTTTGGTTTCTTGAATATCATCAACGTGTAAATACAGCTATTTTACGATTTCATCATACCTGTGTTCAAGTTATGGAAGTCGATAAGCATTGAGGTAACAACGCAATCAGGTTGTAACATAAATAAACTTATTTTCTAAACAACGGAATCATATTTAAGGTCCCTAACGCCATTTATTTAAGTCCAGTAAAGCCTGGGGATTTCACACCGCATACGGTAATAGATACACATGATAACATGTACGTCGTTTTCGAAACATTCGAAGTTCAATTTATCCAAATGTTTTGAACAGTGTATATTATATGAATACAGTACATATAGTATAGTGTGTAAAATTGTGTGAAATATTATGGTGGAACCGAAATCCTAGATGCATAAACGTCAAAACTATCCTTTGTGGAATACATGTAACGACCACATTGCCCATTTGTAGAAAAATCTACTGCAGATTAAATAATCAGGTACTGCATCGCGTACTTTCGTTTACGCATGACAAAATTGTTTTATTCGATAAGAAATTTAATCACCCCTAAAATTTCTACTTATTTTAAAATTAGTTTCCATTTGTGTTTACAAGTGTTTTTTGTAAGTCAAATAAAGGATAATATAGTGTTTTTTTTTTTAATTTTAGTGACAATTTGTTTTTTATCAAGAAATTAAAAAGTAATAAAATATTTAAAAATTCCCGCTCCCAGTTGTTTTTGTTTGCTATATCTACGTGGCACCACCACAGACTAGTAAGTGATCTATACGTTGGCACCACTGTTAGTGGTAGTTTGTATATTTTATTGTCTACATTTAGTTGCATATTTTATTGTCTATGTTATTACCTAGAGTATAATAATATACCTATACAGGAAAACAGAGCCCTCTCTCGCAGAAACGTGGAATCACGTGCACTAACGCTCCAAACGTTTTATGAAGGGAATAATTTAGCGTTGTGTGCGTGAGTACACATGCATGCCTTATGTTGTTTTTTACTGATATACAGTAAGCAAACAAAATATTTGACCCCCGTATGCACGGTACTTTCAAAGTACTGTAGTGGGGTCAGATATTTCGTTTGCTTACTGTACCTAACTATCCAATCATATCTAACGTGTCATGTGCGGTATTATGGTATTCAATTTTAAATTTAACAAGAGTTTTATTTTTGAATTGGTGTAATAAACCTAACGTAATAGAATATACCAAAAATTGTATATTATGACACCTCTTCGTATGAACACACAGTAAATGAAACTTGCTAATAACTAACTCTACAAAGATTACGGATTTTCCAAATAAATCTTGGAAGGGAAACTTAATATTTACTAAGCTTAAACATTGTGCTTATATTAACATAAAAAAATCTTTGTAAAATTGTTATTGAGTAGTATATAAGCTCAAACAAACAACAGAAATAAAAAAAAATATTAGTCAGTTGTTTATTAAACTAATTACTAATATGTTTTTCATCCACATATATTTCTAGCCATGTTAATCCGTAAACGTATTTAGCTGTATTTTACTTCACTCTAAGTATAACAAATGCAACAATGTTGACATGGTTTTAGCAAGTTTGTATTCCTCTCCTATCCCTATAGAACTTGGCAATTCTTTATTTGACTAATGATGATTGGTTTTGTTAGTACAATGCAATAAACACATGTAACACTTTTTTGATTAGAAATATAAGTACCTACACAATGAATGCATTACCTTACTATGTAATTTATTTGTTGTAATTAATTTTCATTATCAATGCTTTTACTTTTAAAATTATCGTTATATTTTATTATGAATCTAGTAGAACAGATAACATAGATCTGATGACAGTATCAGTACAGTAATACTGATCAGACACCTAATAGCCCGATGAATTGTTGAAGCCTTGAGGTTAGCAACATATTAGCCATTCAAAAAAAGACACCTTCCATGCTAGACAGTGTGTTGCAGTTGAATTGAGCATATTGCTACGTACGTTTTCTTGTGCTGCTAAGGTTGAAAAAAGTCTATTATCCACTTTGTATTGTCCCATGACAATTTTTCCTCCTATTAGATAACAACAAAAAGACAACCACTCGTCTGCTGTTACAACAGCATAGTCTGAATCAAACTGCTTAAACTCATGGAACACATCACTTCTCGAGGCAATATACTTAATAGCTCTATTTTCTACGTACTTGTTTACCCTGTCTCCATAACTTGAACAAGCATTAACTGTCATCAATGTAACATTTTGTACTTGATTCAATTGATTTTTTCGATTTCTTGCAATTTCTTATTAAGTCCAAAAATTCCAAAGCAACTTCATTTAAAATCTTTTTTATTTCTTGATTTCGCTACTGGTTTGGTTACTTATATCTCTTGATTAGTAGTTCTAGAAGTGCTTTTTCTAAACAACATACTTGTGTATTCCATGAAGTGATAAGGAGACTTTATATTTCCATATTTTCCAGTTACATTTACCATGGAAAAGTCCGATTGTAATCTATGATCAAAAACCTTCCACAACTTACTTTTTTTGGTATCTTAACATCTTCACATGCGTCTGGGCCCAAAACTTGATAAAGTTGAGTTTCGTAACAGTGGATGATGTAAAGAAGAAATAAATAAATAGATATTAATCAAAAAATCTTGATCATGTAATTTATTTAAATTTGACAAAAAATGTAAACGCTTAATGTAACTAGGTAACAATAAGATACGGCCTGTGGATACGACATAAGATATGATGTATCATCATCTCATGGCAGATCATGTTGTAGATATAGAGAACTTGATCGTAATAATGTTATTCACAAAGAGTATAGAGATAGCTACAGTTTTCATACATGAATGACATTTGAAT
>NJDC01000332.1:27216-67931 GCA_002245475.1 Calephelis virginiensis | reverse complement strand
AAAGCACATTATGGAAAAACAAAAACTTTGATGTTTTTTTAAATAGCTAATATAGAAAGTAGATTGCACTACCTTCCTTGGAATAAAAATCGGCAAATATTGTATGTAATTGAAAATCACATACTGATTCACTTTGCAATAAAATTGATAGGTTTGTATAATATGTGTTGAGAAGAATAAGAGACGTGTCAGACCTAAATGCATCTCTTAGCTTATCATGGGTATGTTTCTTCCGTCTTGCAATATGATATTCATGACCCTTCGTGAGTGGCGGCCAATTCGTGCGAAATGACGCGTAGGTGGCGGTACTACCAGCGCGATGGCAGCGCGACCGATTAAAATAACGATAATTCAAAAAAAATATGTATAAGCTGCATAAGAATTTTATATTGTTGGAATCCTTATGAATTTTACTATCAGATACAAATATTTTTATGTAGTTTTACAATGCGTTGTATTCATCATTTTAATTGTTTTTTTTTTTAAATTGAGAATTGAAAAACCAGGTTTTTTTACAAAAAAAGTCTTTGTGTTATGTAAAAATAACATAAGCCATTATTCTATTATTTTTTATTTTAATTACTTAAGTTTATTTTATTTAACTATATTTATTAAAAAACCACCCTTTCCGATACATTATTTCACCACAATAGATGCTATAAAAATATGCGACCCGAGAGCACCACCAGATGTAACAAGGTGTTTACACTTCAATTCTGAGAATACTGTGGGTAAAACATGTGGCGGTATACTATCCTTGTTCTTTTTTAAGATTTTGTGTGTATTAAAGCGGGAACTGTATAGTTTTGATTAGTTATATTGATAATAATATACGGTACGCAAAAATCTTTAGAAGATGGCTCAACCGATAAGGACATTTTGACACTAAACTTTAGAAGATGATTCAACTTACTTGGGCGAATTCTGTAAAACATTATTTGTTTTAAAAAAAAATGTTGTTCGGGATTGGATATGTGCCCGGTTGGCGTTAGGTTTGCCACCTAGATATCACATTGTGGAACTTAGTGTCTTCGGCTAGTAGGTAACTAGGTATCACATTGTGGAACTTAGTGTCTTTGGCATACAGCTAGGGACAAATGAATATCAGCGTTTCACAGTTAGCTTCCGGCAACTGATGAAACAGTTAAAACAATGATGATGCTGTAAAAAGTGAAACCAGTTGGCTAGAAAGTGTTAAATAAAGTATACAGTGGATAAGTACAGGTGTTATCTGCAAAAACGTGTAAATTTGTGTCTGATGCAGAGAATTGATTAGCTAAGGTATGCGATTGGGGCGTCGAAATCTAGTCCAATTCAACACTAAGAGAAGAAGTTTTCCCGTCCATTGCTAATAAAACTCCCTTTGTCTTATCTCCTCGTCTGAAAGCACTTTCTGATAGCCACAGCCAGTATTGGAATTCATGACGTTGATGTTTCGAACGACGTCCAAATTTCCAATCATCTGGAAGTGAAGTCCAAACCAGCTTCAATAAAGTCTTTGTGTGCTTACTAGGGCAAGACTATACTTTGGTCAGGCCCTTAACCTACAAATTTATGAAGCATAAGTACAGCCTCTTATGAACTATGTTCTCACTTTTAGGTTGGGGCTATCCAGTCAGAATTTTCTCTTTTATGTCACGCGCCAAAAGCGCGTTGATCTTACTACACCATTGTTTTAGAACCATTACTATTTGAAGATCTTCAATAGAAACTCCTGGTGTTATAGATGTCTGTGGTCGGAGGAGATCACTTTTCATCAAGTAAACAACCTGCTCGTTTGCCATCTAATCCTTAAATACCTAAAGAATTTTTAGACAATTGTTACCAAAACAAAAATAGTTAACGAAATTGACCATATATAAAGATTCATCCCGTGTAATTAATGGGTTCCTATTGGATAATAAATTATTGTAATCTTTTCTTGTTTTATAGTTATTATATGGACAGATTGTCCCGTATTTTTTGACGCCATATTTTTTTTAGTTTAGAAATTATAGACATAATAACAATCAGTGCAATGTGACCATGTAACTTAAAGTTCTGATCATAGAGAAGAAATTGAAGGTCTTATGCTAGTTGGACTTTATTGTAAATTCCAATCACATTAATATAATGAGTCTCTTTTGTTTATTATTCTTATTAACTCTTTATTGTCAACAAAAGAAATAACGGGAAAACTTAAGACTAAAAAACGTCAGTACAAAGGGCGAGCTAATGAAAAAAAAATCTAATGAAATAAATATTTTCCAACCAGCCCGATAAAGGAAAATAATAAATGAAATTTTTGAAAGAAACAAGGGTTTCACATTCACGAATTTTACTAGGAACTTATCAACACCCTTACAGATTGATCTGAGAATGAATGAAAATGGACAGCAGAATTACTTATGAGAAATCGCAATAGAGTTCGAATATATGAATGAAAAAATTAATCGTGAAGATGTAAAAAATAAATGAATTGCAACAATAATTACGAGACAACGATAACGATTAAAAAAATGCTAAAATTTACGTTATGATTCGATCACGTAATAAACATAAAAAATATATGTTTTTATGTGTACGGAATATACGGAATGTATACGTAATATGGATCACTCGGCCCATAACGAAATCGTGAAGGTTCCTATTTTAAGAAGATAAAAATCTGAGGTGGTCCCATATAAAATTTGATTTGACTAAAAGTTTTGGTTAATATTTAGCAATGCGACATGTATTTGACTGAATTCAAGGATAAAATCCAGATATCGGTAATGTTTAGCGATGAACAGAAGAATGTCATTTCACACATCGTTATGTTAAGTAATGTTGTGCAATCTAGACAACTTTGACTAAAGTAACTAAACTAAACACAGCGTACAAACACTGGGAGTAAATATCATCTCAAAATGTTTCAACACAAAGCAAGCGCAGTCGAATAATAATTGGAGTTACATAATGACCTGTCGCAAGTAAACACGAAGCCCTGGGGCGCAGATAAATCGGAGCCTGAATAGGGTGGAAACAAAACGACATATTAAGCGAACAATAGTACCCCAGGCGGCTACAGTTGGACGTATCGTAGGAAGTGTTTATGGAGCTATGTATTTACTAACGATTTTACAGACTTACTTTGCCTAGCATACACAGTCAGAGTCATTTTTCTCTTAGTAATAAATATATGTTTTATGATACTTATAGCTAACATAGCTGTACACTTGCACATGTTTATAATTGTAATAAAACCTGAAAAAAGATAATAGTTTTAGAATTCATTTACTTACATCATCTGTCTTTATTTTATCACAATATTAACTTTAAGTTTCCAACCCATAGAAACAAGTTAAACATAAAAAATCACCTCAGTTAAATGGATGTCATCAACTCGGCATTCTTGAAGAAAACAGTACCTACTACTACAGTAATAGTACGTACTAACAGTAAGATTTTAATACACAGCAATACTTAAATAGGTACCAGGATAAATTTAATAAACAACACCCAGATAAGGAAATGTAGACATCTAAATGTTCATCACATCTGTGTGGTGAACATTCGCTCTCGCGCCAACGCTTGTCGTTGGCTCCATATTCAAATTCAAATTCAAATTCAAAATAGCTTTTATTACGTAGATCTATACAAAGATTCTTGTAACGAGTCTATATAATTCTAAAAACTACCACCGGTTCGGAATTCGGCCACTCACCGAGAAGATCCGGCGAAAGAAACTCAGCGGGCTTGTCTTTTTTCTTATAAATCTAATTTACAAAAGTTTATTACATTTACAAATAATTTGCAGAGATTGGCATGAGGATCAATTAATCCTTATTAATTAATAATTAATTAATTAATAAGCATATTTTATTGAATCAGGCGTTACTTTGCGGAAATCCATTATAAAAGATGTAAAATAAGCCTTTATTTTGCTAATTCCGCGTAAGCAGTGTAACCGTTGTGGCAAATAATCCTCCAAACGACACAGAATATGACAAGCCTAACTGACGTTCCCACCACCCACCTCCGCGACCAGAACACGACTATAGGAAGAGCTCGGGAAACAATATAAATTGTCACGTTTTTTACATGTGACAACCCTACCTAAAGTTCCCACCTCCAGTGTCGTCGTTTGTACGGTACGGTCGAATTCCTGAGGATGCCTCGGTGTAGAGGCGAAACGTACGTCGAGTGCGATTTGGTGTTCTCTGTGGTGAGTGCTTCGACAAAGTTGGCGAAGGACGTGACAAGTGGTTTTGTTTCCCGTGTTCGGACTCTATTTGTGATCTGGTCGCGGAGGTGGGAGGTGGGAACTTTTTTTTCAAGGCTTATTTTACATCTTTTAATCCCAAGCATTTCTGTCTTCTAAATATTCTGAAATCTTATAATAACCCTTACCATACAACTTTATCTTAATACATTTTTTAAATTTATTAAATGGTAAGTCTTTAATATGCTCGGGAAGTTTATTGTAAAAACGTATACATTGGCCCATGAAAGAATAACTGATTCTGTGGAGACGAGACTTATGCACAACAAGATTGTTTTTATTCCTTGTGTTTACAGCATGTACATCACAATTTTTCTTAAACAAATTTATATTTTTATAGACGTAATATATCAAGTTTTCAAAAATATATTGAGAAGTCACCGTTAGAATTTTTATTTCTTTAAACTTTTCCCTGAGGGAAACTCTTGGGCCTAAGTTATAAATTGCCCGTATAGCCCTCTTTTGCAAGACAAATATTGAGTTTACCTCGGCTGAGCTTCCCCAGAGAAGAATGCCATAAGACATGATGCTGTGGAAATAACTAAAATACACAATTCTAGCAGTGTCGACATCTGTTAACTGCCTTATTTTAAGCTTAAGCTTAAGCTGCTGAGCTCAATCTGATGGCAAGTTTTGCAATGTGCGGGCCCCACTGTAACTTTTTATCTACAGTGATTCCTAAAAATGTGGTGGAATCTACTAGCTCCAGTTTGTTCCCAATGAGTTGTACATTGGTATCTACTTGCCTTACATTAGGCATTGAAAATTTGATGCACTTAGTTTTTTTTTATTTAGAAAGAGATTGTTTACATTGAACCAGTGTACAACTTTTGAAATAGCATCGTTCGTTTCGTCATACTTACCCAGTTGTCAGCAAGGTTTCTCATTGGTTGAGTTCTTTAGGCGCCAACAGACCAAATAAAACGTTGTATTGCCAACACGGCCATTCTGCAAGGTGCCTGCCCCAGGTGTCACACGAGTCTAGATAAAATGCTGGAGAAACACCGTGCATAGCCTGTTAAAATAGCCTGTCAAACCCCCGAAACGAGTATTGCAAGCGTTAAGTTCAGAGGCAATTCCAAATTTTGCGTTGACCTGTCATCTAAAGAGTAACTACTTCACTTGGACGACCCAATAGTTTAATAGGGTTGGTAAAACCACTTGCGTTTAAAGACATTTCGTTCACTTAAACGTTCCAAGTTCGTTTAACCAACCGTAAGACCACTTGCACCTAAATACATTTAAGTACACTTAGGCGAACCAAGTTCGTCCAGATTTTTATTTTCGAGATTGCCTCTCTAAACTAATTATTAAAATAATGCAATATCGGATTCGATCAAGTATTTTATCAAGGCTCGCCAATTTATCGCAATTACAATTTAATACATATTTTTGTCTTTTAGTCCAAATGTTTATTTATTATTATAAATTATTTTTGTATGTTAATATTTTTGTAGAAAGTGTAATTGAATGCTAAACTGGACTTTTGAATAAATGAGATCAAATTTTAACTTGCCAACACGGACCTTGTTCATGTTTTTTTTTTTAAAAAATTTAGTAGGTTAACTATTTATTCTAAATTCCACTCCGCGATATAAATCAATGGCATTATATTTCCCGCAGTAGCTATAGCTTAGCTGTAGCTTTTAAATCTAATACTTTATACCTATCGTGTTCTAAGACTTTTTTTTAATCTAAAAAGGAACTTTGAAACTTGGTATCAATTTGTTTTGTCCATCGTTACTTTTGACTCTTTATTTTTAGTACAACTAAGTCACCAATTTTATATTTTTTTTTTGTTTGCTTTGATTCGACTTTTATCAAACCTCTTTTTTTGATAGATTGCACTAGACTAAATTTTTAGAAGCGTGTTCCCGCAATTTAGTGACATAATGTATCAATTCTTCATAATCTAAATCTGGGACTAAGTTATCGTTCAGTCTAGCGGAATTGAAAAAACAAATTTTTTTGCAGAAAATAATGGTGAATATTGTTTTTCACTTTCTCCTTGCGCTTTCTCATTTCCGCAAAGTCAGGTCATTTTAACGTGAAGCTTTCCTAGTCTGTAGTCATTTAGTGGCAGAGTTTGATTCAAAACAATGTGATTTAGTTAAAAGGTTTGAAATTTTCATAAAATACTCGATTGTGGAGCGTTTTATGTCTATAGATTTACACGAATGAATGAATACACTTTATTAGGCAACAAAATCTTAAAAATAATACACACTGTTTCACTTATAAACACTTATATTTCAATTGAATTTGTTAATATTTTGAAATGAATTATAACTTTTGAAATTTGTAGTATTTGTAAAAGTGTAGGTTAAACCATGAAAAACATTTTTTTTTAATTTCCATTGTATTAGTCCCGGTAAGCAAAAAATAGTATTTGCTATATTCTATAATGTAACGGAAAACAGCCTTACAGAATGAATTTTAATTAGTTTTACTTTAAAAATTATGTTTATTGAGTAGTAGGTAGTGTTGTACTTCCATTATCGATACACAAAATTTTATTATTTATTTTAGTTGTTAAAATGAAATTTACATCGAAACAGAAATATGACAAATAACAAACTCCATAACTCCTTGCCTTTCATATATTATTCCAGTATTAGGACGAAAATAAATTAATGAATTATAACCAACTTCTTTTATTAGATTATAACAGTATGTTTTACCATGTTTTCATATGCCGACAGTAGATCAAAAAAATACTTATTATTGAGTCATCGGGATCCAAATAAAATAAAATTGTTCTCACTATATTAAATCATAATAATTTGTATCCCTAACAATTTAACAAAGACTTTTTTATAAATTTTAAGATCGTTGTTGATGGTAAGCGTAATATACTTAATTAATGTTTTTTACCTATTTGTCTAATCTGAAGAGTTTGTGTGTTTGTTTGTTTAATCGCTAATCTCAGGAACAACTGGTCCGATTTGAAAAATGCTTTCAGTGTTAGACAGCTCGATTATCACGAAAAGTTATAGATTATATATTATTATAACCAGTATACTAAGACCAGTAGGAGCGGCCACCAATGAAAAATGTTTCAAAATAATGGGATTTGTTTTTCTACTGAGAGCTTCCGTTGCGTGCGCTGCTTAACACGTTCAGCGCCAAGCACTGTATTTCCAATATAGGGTTTACTCTAATGGATACAAATGGCGTTGAAAAATTAAAAAAAAATAGTTTCATAAAAATATGTATCACAGAATCATTTCTCTGAAAACGTTCTAAAAAAAATCCGCGGCAGCATATTTCTTCCTTTTCAGATTAGTTCAGTATAACCTTTTTTTATGCTAACCAATTTGTTTTAAAGTAGTAATTTACGGAAATCTTTTTATAAACATCGTATTAATTCAAATCCAAATATATACGTTACTAGCTGCTACACGCAGCTTCGCCCGCGTAGTCAAGTTATTTAATATTTAGCTCTCCAACGCTGCCCGTTAAAAATTTAAGACAAAAAGTTCTCTTTTCTAATTTCACTTCAGGTAAATAATAGAAATACGTTATTGTCTCTACAATTCTCAATAGTTGTTGTTTGAAGGACATATGTACCCTATTAGGGTGATCCAAATTGAAGCGGACCGATCTATTCTAGATTTCACTTTTAAAATTGTCCAATAAGTAATTGTTTACAGTATAGTAACTTTTTTGTATCAAGAATTTCTTTAATTTTTTTTGAAAAACTTAGGTCATTCATCTCTGATTTTATTTCATTTAGTAGTTTATTATAAGTATTTATTGTCTATCTCTCTTTGTTATTCTATCTGCACTTCGGAAAATACTGTGAAATTAAACTGTATCTTAAGTTATAGAAACTTCTAACAAAAAATTTTTTTGAAATTTTAGATATACACATCGTCGGTGTGGTCGTCCGGCGTCAGACATAACTTCTTGAGATCCTGGGTTCGATCTCCGGTTCGGGCAACAAAAAAAACTAATGGAAAATATGAAGTTTTAATTTTCTACTGAAAGTAACGTCGCAACTTGCCCGGGATTGGCAATAGAACAACAGCAAGCTCATTTTCATTCTCTGTCTTATTGCGGCGTGAAAGTCGCAGCTGTTTTGCAGCGGCAGACTGCCGAGAAACTTATAAACATTTTCTCAGCATTTTTATTTATAAGTATGTATGTATATTATTATTTTCGCAAGAATGTAAATAATTGGAAACTAATTACTCAAAAATTTAATACTATACGATTAGAGCCTATCCACGGTCGAAGAATTACCCTAAAATGCTACAAAATCAAATAATGTATCAATTTAGATTTGAAAATAATAAACATAAGTAAATTAAAACAAAACTTATTCATCTAAAAAGAATTATAAGTATAAAAGAACAAACATATAAAAATTAGTTCACTAAGTACAACCGTTCTGTAAGGAGCCGACCACGCGTCTAGTTCACGCGGTCGGTAGGCTATAGTTTTTTTTTATTTAATGTTAAAACAACTAATACTATAACATCAATAAATGCACTACCTACTAAGAGTTTGTGTGTAATGCTACATTCGGACATTCACTTAAAAAACAAAAGTTGAGAGGTGTCTAGGGACACCTGGATGGAATGAAGTTCTCCCTCCCCCCACTCTCTCTCTCAATATCTAGTAATATCTATCTCTATCTCTCTTATAGAGAAAGACAGACAGAGAAACATGAAAAAAAATAAAAAAATATATCTGTCATTTCAACTGGGCGTGCTGGCGTGGACGGTGGCGTACGCGGCATTTTAAATCAGTCCACAGAAATAAGTACCAGGGAGCTAATAAATAAAAGAGTTTTACACCGGGCAATGTGACGGAGGTCAATTTAATTTAGCTGCTATCGAGAACTTGGTACAAAATTACTTTCCGTGCAGTTATGACAGATCTCTCGCGATTCACGTTTCGACGTTCACTGTTATTAGTTATTATATGACTTTACCAACTCTTATAATGTCCTAATTTTTAACACTATTTAATTACAGCTATTTAATATTTTTACAAGATTTATTTGACTGTAATTTATCAAAAACACGTCTGCACTAGTCAGAATCCCAGGGGGAGTTACAATAGATTACTATAGCAAAAAGTGTCGTGACAACTTTTTCGTAAGAATTTTTTCCGCCTAGCCTCCTTTCACAACACGCAATAAGGAACTTTGTTCCAATATTTTTTTGTTTGTACTTCATATTATTATTAGTTATAGACATTTTAATAAAAGCTCGGTACTAAATACTTCATTGTACGCTTTCCGTAGATGTTTTGAGCGAGAGGTATAACCAGTTTACGTTAAGTTATCTGACGAATTAGTACAGGATGTTCTATTTCTTTATGGATCTCCTCATTAAAGAAATTTTCTTTCAGTACATAAAAATTTGTTTTTAGCGACACTGGTAATCATTACATCTGTGAAACAACTCCATGTTATTTGTGGTGCACTCAACTAGTGTTTTCTTAGTTACAACTTGTTTTAACAATTGGATTTGCAACTTTAAAGTTGCATTAAAATAAGATTTGTATGTTCTACCATAGTTCGATATTCTATATGATATCACAGAATCTGCCATTGCATTATACAACATTAAGCGGACTTTATACGGAATACTGTTTCAAAATATTTGAAATTTAGCCAGTATAGATCGTAGCTTGTTATTTACATGTTCGATATTATGTGAAGTCCAGTTAAATTTTTGATCTATATGTAAACCTAGGTAAATATGTGTTTTGACAATCTGGATTGCAAGGCAAACACACAATACATGGTGAAGGTTACTATGAAAACATGAATGTGTATGACCTAAAATTCTAATTGCACTTTTAGATTTTTTATATGGAGATTTAATGTGAAATATCTTTGTCTTTTCCATATTAATAACTAAACCTACGTCGTGACACCATTTACTTAAATTATTAAAATCACTTTGTAATTTTTTAACAGCATCGTTAACGTCCTTTGACGCTTCGAGAAGGCATGTGTCATCTGCAAATTGATACATTTTTGAGAATTTCATACTGCTATCCATTTTATTGACATATACTAAGAAATGCAATGGTCCTAATACCCTATTATTCTTATTTATGACTGTAGTGTTCTTTGGCCGAGCAGCATAGTATCTTGTAGACTTAAAACTGGGACTACCGCGATCGCCTTCCTCTCATGACAACTTGCCGGCTTTGCACATCTGTGCACGCAGTAATCGATCATTTGATGTTATTTTAAAAGTGTGACTGTCCCCTATGATAGTTATTTTGTTTTATATTAAATATTTGTAAAGAATAACGTACCTATTTATTTAAATAAAGATTAATATCATGCTTATAAAAGCAGTTTCGTAAGTAGTGCATTATTTTAAAACAAATTTGGTTAGCATGAAAAAAACAATTCCGTCAAACAGGATTTTTACGAAATTTGAACCGTTTACGCAGCGTACTAAGCAGTAATTAGGGCAAAAAAATCCCCAATTTTGATTGGTGCTCTGCTCCTATTGGTCTTAAGATGATGATATCTATCCTTTAGCTTTCCTCGATAAATGGGCAACGTAAAACTGAAAGTTTTTTTAATCAGACCCTACTGGATCGAATATTATTGATATTAGCGCGTTCAAGCAAACAAACAATCTCTTCAGCTTTATAATATTAGTATGAACCGATTCTGTGATATACTTACCTTGCACAGTAAAATGTGGGAGAACATCCTAGCATAATGATGTGTCTCCCTACTCTAAACGATATCATTTGAAAAAAAATACTGTACAGGCGTATGTTGCTTAAAAAATGCTTCTACGTTAAACTTGACGCTGCGTTCTGGCTGATCTTTTCTCTTGCGTCTATGTACCTAAATGTCTCCAAACCCCTCAAAGACTATTGGCGGATAGCCTGTTCTGCAAGTACTTTATTTCGGGATAAAAATTATCCTATGCTTACTCTCCGGCTCCTTAACTACAACTATACCAATTTTCGTTCAGATTTGTTAGACCAAACAAACAAATAAATTTTCGAATTCATAATATTAGTAGGGTAGTGGAATAGTGGAAAGTATTTTCTATCACTTTTATCTTCAGAACTTTTACATAATCTACATAACAAATACCTACCGAACTAACTAAAATGTATCGAATGCTCTGACAATTAAAAGATTTAAACTCTTGAAGAATTGGTACTTTTTGTACGTGAGCTGATAATTAAGAGTTTCCATCACCACACAGCATCATGAAGTGACCATAGTCGAATGATAGCATGTTATTATAATCCACAAAAACACCATTCTTGCTAAGAAATTATTAGAGTTTACTGCAATTATCCTAGGATCGCAACATCAGTTCCTGACCTGGTAATCATGAAACCAACTCTGAAGTATAGCCTTTCAAAAAAAAACACAATTTTCCAAATCAGTCCAGGGGTCTTCGAGTAAGCGCGTAACATACAAAAAAAACGTACAGGCGAATTGATAACCTCTTCTTTTTTAAAGTTGGTTAAAAAGTATCCTATGTTACTCTCCGGCTCCTAAACTACCCCTATACTAATTTTTGTTCAGATCGGTCCAGGGAATAGAGACCCTGAAGAAGGAACAAACAAACAAACAAACTTTCGGATTTATAATATTATATAAGTGGGAGTGGAAAGTGGGAAGTGGAAATTATCGCAAGCATTTAATTTAAAACAAAATTGTCTTTTACATCATTTAAATTTAACTTAAATATCTTAGGAGATATCACACTTTTAAAATAACATCACAGCAAAATAATTTTTCGGCAACAATCAATGCTCAAAATTTGCCACCTATTGTGGGACTTGGTGTCTTCGGCTAGTCGTTGGTGCCTTGGTTGTACCTCTGCCTACCTCTTCGGAGATATGGGCGTGAAGATACTTTTTTTTAGAATTTCTAAATGTGTGTTTCTAAAAAAGTGTCGTTACTCCCATATCCTCGAAGGGCTAGGTAGAGACAAAATCGATCAGACACGACTAGCCAAATACACTAAGTCCCACAATGTGATAAGTGGCAAGCCTTAAGCAAACCGGGCACATATCCATCCCGGGCAAGTGACAATTTTATTTTACGAGAAAATTGAAATTACACATTTTCTATTTCTTAGTTTTTTGTTGGCCGACCCGGGGATTGAACCCAGGACCACAAGATGTCATGTCCGACGCCGACTGATTAGACCACAGAGACGATGTGTATTTCTAAACTTTCAATAAATATTTTTTTTGAGATTTATATAACTTTAGATACAGTTTAGTTTCACAGGAATTGCCGAAGCGCAGATAAAACTGTAGAGAAAATAACGTATTCCTACTATTTACGTGAGGTAAATTAGGAAAAGAGAAAGTGTACCTTCCGTTTTATTGCGAAAATTGCTGAACTGATTTTGATTAAAAAAAGAGTAGTTAAACTCTGGTGAAGGATGTAGGCTACTTTTCATCTCAAAATTTCAACAAGCACCGTTGGAGAGCTACACATTATTAAATAGGCTACGCGGGCAAAGACGCGGGTAACAGCTACTATGTTTTATAAGTATGATTTTAATTAACAATCAATATTTCGTCATGGCTTCTGTAATCTATATTCTGATTTCGAGTACTAAGCATGATGAAGTATAATTTATTAATGATTAAATGAACTTATCTCAAGTGAAGTTCTATCATAGTTATGCTAAACGCTTCGTACGACAAGATTAGTTTCCATCAACCTCCAGGAGTAGCAGAACATAATTTTGGGGTCTACCTACTTGTACTGCTCTTAATTAAGTGAAGTTTGTTAGGCCTATCTGTATGAAGTGTGTTTGAAAGTATAATTGCAATTTTTACGAACAAATTATAACGTTAAATTATTTTTTGTTAAGGTTTTCTACTTTTCAGCTATACCCAAATCAAAAATCACGTCGCCGTTTTCCCTGATTCCGACGAGAAAAAATCAAATTTTGGCAGGAATACATATTTTACATTGATACAAATGTTAGATAGGATGTACAGTACAAAATAACAGCCAAGCTATGTGCGAATTTAAAGCTCTTGAGTGAGGCGAGGGCCTACAGTTGTTGTTGTACTTCAACTCTCCTCTAACATTAGTTCCGTGGACACTTGCTACACTTTTACTATAGATATTAGCACCAATATGGCGAAAATTAACTGGGCACAAATAATAATGTATCACAAATGCCTTCAAAGATTACGTAGTACTATTTTTTTTCTTTCCAATCTTTTTTCACTCAAGTGTTCAACCACCTCTTTGATAAACTTTTTTGTTAGCAACAAATCGTTTTTTTTTTTTTTTAAATTACACATAAATTTAAATTATTCACTACCTACTTTATAGTACCTACTTATTACTTTACTTATTATCTAGTTGGGTCCGAGAATGTCTGGAAGCTCGTCTTTCTCCAAAGGCTATACCGCCTACCGTGACGTTGAAATTAATTTCGCTTATTTTAAATTTAGCACTTTTATCGTGCTTAAGATCGACGCTTACAAATCTTTAAAAAAAGTGGCCAGTAAGACAGACAGACAAGATTCATCTTCGTTGACGACGTACTAACGACGACACACCTGAATCTTTAGTAGCCTAAACGTACCGAATAGGCATCGTCAGAGACAGATAAAGGTTACGGGTTGAAATGCTGTCTCAACGTGAATAGATGGCTAAAGACACCTAAGGAACCTTCATCGACATCCTACGGTCAAATCACTCCGGTACCTAATATCCAAAGTAGAGTCAAGAGTCTTTGAAAATCAGGAATCGTGACACTTAGCGCTCGATTATTGGTGAACTTCGCAAGGGAATTAGCTAGAAGATATGTATACTGTGTATGTTTGATAAATCCCTCAATATCTCATACTGCATACTATTAAATATACTTACATTACAAACAGAGTTAACTGCCTCTTGCTTATGAAATGTTTTCATTGAAATCTTCGAAAAATGACAGAGATTTTAGATTTTAGATATTTTTTATATAAGCAGGCTTCATACATAATTTTCATAAAATAGATAAAAACTAAAAATAAGTAAAAATGAAGTATATGAAATTAGATACTCGCACGATAGCAGTAAATCTTTACGGTATAGGGAAACTGGAACTTTTTTAAATTCGATTGAAACGTGTGCGAAGCCGCAGGCAAAAGCTAATATTACATATTTCCATGGAACGTGTAATAAAAAATCCTGTGAATACGTCTTCGTCAATTTTCATTTCAGTATGCGTTATGTACATAAATAAAAATAGGCTTCAAGCTGCAAGATATGAAAATATATGAGGGAGGCGACGTGAAATATTAAAATGGGGAATTTTAGCGTAGCTTCAGCGGTATATGAGATTATTTAAGTCACTTGAGCTAAGTCTCTGTTTTACTCAATCATTTTTAGATACATTAACCAATATAATTCGAGACAGACAAAGAAGTGCTTTAAAACACATAGCGTTCACTCATTAACGTAGCGTGCAAAATTTTAGAAAATCAGTTTTTTATCGGAATTGTTTAACGGCTTTTGTACCTGATCATAAACGATTTTTAACAAATTACATTAAAAAAACCATTTCCAATAATAAGTTGGAATGAAGGTCCATTGATAACTATTAAGGTACATACCTCGGAAATTACTGGAATGCCTTGCCGAAGACCTAGACCAGACTTTCCACCCACTCAGACTATAGCATTCATTAATTTCATGGGCCACGGAGGGCTAGGTAACTATTGATGTATAACAAAAGAAAATAAGAATTTACAAACAGGTACAAATTATTTTAAACCCGTTCTGAAAAAAAAACTGATTTTCCACAGTTTTTCATGATAACTTCATAAGAGTACCTTACACGTCCTGAAAACACTAGAAAATGTGATACTGAAAAATTAAAAAACTGGAATGCCTTAAACAAGTTTCTGTTTCATAAGACAGCATAAATGACATAAATACAAAATGGGAATTTGATTAAAAAATCCGTCATAACTACGTCTTAATAAATCGTCAAAATAAATTGAGAAAAGGTTTTGACGTTTATGTAAATCATAATTATACGTTTTGAGAACAGCCGTCTATGGAATGTTAAAAGTAAGAAACTTCGCAATTGCTTTTTTAGTAATACATTTCCTAAGATATAGCAAGTAATTTACTGAAAACCAATAAACCAAAACTAAACTATTTGAAAGGAAATATCAAATTGCATAATTGTATTGTAACCACATCTCGAGTTTTGACTTGGTAAAATATGAACAACTTAAAAGAAAACTTCAAGAAAGAGGTCGACCGCCGAATCCAACTCGGATTGGCAGCGTTTGGGAAGCTAAAGGATATCTTCTTCTTCAAATTACCGCAGAGCCTAAAGTTAGAGAGTTCAGAGAGTTAGCAAGTTGAAGTGGCAATGGGCAGGCCACATTGCTTGCAGAACCGATAACCGTTGAAGAAGAAAGGTTTTAAAGTGGCGGCCCCGCACCGGAGGACGTAGTGTTGGACGGCCTCCCACCCGGTGGACTGACGATCTGGGTCAAGTCGCGGGGAGCCGCTGGATGCAAGCGGCTGGTGACCGTGACTTGTGGCGCTCTTTGGGGGAGGCCTATGTCCAGCAGTTGACGTCCTCCGGCTGATGATGATGATGAAAAGACTTTGTAATTAACTTGAATGCATGCATTCACATAATATAATGTTATCAATGAATACGAGTCAGATCGAATCTAATTAAATTGGATTACTCGATAGTCTATGCTAAACAACTTCGTCTTACCATCAACTTATTTAAAAGTTCCACGCGTTTGTGTGTTGAGGGTTTCAATCAAATTTCCTACCTTTGACACTAACTGCACTCGCCTCTCTACAAATTCCTTCCCTAGTCTAATGAAAATAAGAGCTAGAAAAGTTTGCGTGAATTTTGTGTCTTTCCAGAAAACGTCGCTTGAATACATCGAGACGTCGGCCGCAGCAGTTTTCACTTAAAATTACTTTTTATTTTAACGTGTACATTGAGAAGTTTTAAAACATAATACCCGTGTCAACTCGACGCCATGGCTTGTTTTGCATAAAAACTTAGTTAATACGAGCTCGTGATATATTCCTCCCGCTTTAGAAATGGAGATTGAATAAAATAAAGGAAATACTTGTGATGGTTTCAATTAAAGAATTAAGTATGATTTTAGATGAAAACCAAGTAAGCCTCAGAGAACGCCAGCCGAGTTAATATACCTAATTATTCGCCGGTGCAGAAGCATATGATTTAATTCACTATCAAAATGTTTTGTAATCCGGATAACAACCTTTTATTTATTCAATGGAGATATTTGTTTGTTATTATTTCCTTATAAATTAATCTGCAGTAATACATACAAATACATTTCTAAATTAATTTGATATTTAAACAAATTTAAGTTTTTGCGTTCCAAGTCATGATAATGATTTTAAGCTATTAACGACCAAAGCAATTATTTAAACCTGTGAATATCAAAGTGTGTAACTTTCTACTCATTGTATTTTTATGTATGTTATAAATGCAAAAGTTTGTAAGAATAGAAGGATGGATGTCTGTTAATCTTTCACACAATAACTACTAAAATGAATGAGATATAACTTCACGGTAACATAGTTTATACATATGAATGACAAATAGACTACAACTTAAAATTATTTTTTTTATAATTTAGGTGTAACAACAAACAACAAATCAAGTAGAATCTCGATTTCATGCAAATTGCAGATTGGAAATTGAAATCTGATTGTGTCATTTTATACTCCTAAATATAATACTAGCAAGTAATTAACATTTAGTTAATAATAAATAATAATTTATCATATCATAAATAAAGTATCTTCACCCCCATATCCCCGAAGAGGTAGGTAGAGGCACAACCAGGACACCCACGACTAGCCGAAGACACTAAGTTCCACAATGTGATAGGTGGCAATCCTGTCGCCAAACGGGCACATTTCCAATTCCGAGCAACATTTTTTTATTAGAAAATGAGAAAAACTAAATATTTTTTTTGTTGCCCGACCCGGGATTCGAACCCGAGACCTCATGTAGTCAAGTCCAACACCTGAACCGGTAGACAACAGAGGCGATAATAAATTTTGTAATGTGTGTTAATGAATGTTGTATTGTAATTACCTATAATATTATAATATATAATAAATTTTAAACAATTAGGCATTATCAAAACAAGGAGAAAAACTAAATTTTTCTTTTTGTTGCTCGACCCGGGATTCGAACCCGAGACCTCATGTAGTCAAGTCCAACAACTGAACCGCTAGACCACAGAGGCGACAGACCACAGAGAGATTTATCGTGTCATAGTTTAATTATATTAAGTATATTTTACGTATATTTAAATTACTAACTTATCGCCTCTGTGGTCTAGCGGTTCAGTTGTTGGACTTGACGGCATGAAGTCCGGGGTTCGAATCCCTGGTCGGGCAACAAAAAGAAAATCGGATTTTTCCAATTTTCTAATAAAAAAAAATGTTGCTCGGGATAGGATATGTGCCCGGTTGGCGATAGGCTTGCCACCTATCACATTATGGGACTTAGTATCTTCGGCTAGTCGTGGGTACCCTGGTTGTGCCTCTGCCTACCTCTTCGGGGATTTGGGCGTGAAGATACTTACTTAAATTACTGATAAGTAAGATTGAGACTCAAGAGTATACCTACTTATATCGTCCTAGATTCGTCAATTTTATATTTCATTTATTTTATTTTTTTATTTCAATAACTGAGTAAACCAGTGCTACTTAATATGTATACAATTATTTTCACTTAAACAATAAATTTCTTATGTTAGTTGGCATGGACAGTTACTTAATAAATTAAGGTTTCCAAACAAATACACACATAAATCGGTTACACCCGTTTGCCAGAATTTCATTTGCTATAATTTCATCTGCTATAATGGTCAACAGACATAATATTGTTTCTCATAATTTCATATGTCATACTTACTGTTTACTATCGTAGTCACGTGCTAGAAACTTTGTTTTCCATAAGGTCAATTTCAATAACATCATTTGCTAGCATGGTTGCAAGCCGTATTATCACAAACCATAACATTATTTACCATCAAAATAACTTCTAGAAAAAGATCATAAATTCGTTATATACTAAATGATCAATAGGTTCAGGTATGGTTTGGTTAGGTTAGGTTAGAACATGAGAGACAATGCACGAGCCGAGCGAGCGAAGCGAGCGTGCCGTGGTAGCGGTCGGTGAATTGCCAAAAAGCTAATCGCTTTTTAGAACAAAGGCGTTAGGTTAAATTTGAACGGAAGCGTTTTTGGCCGTATAAAGAGGGACTAGATACTAGATACAAAAAAAAGTGAATAACTGAAAATACAAATTGCAATTAAGTACTAATTCAAATACAAATTGTTGTAAGGCATTTAAATATTCTGTTAAATAATATTATTGCAAATAATAAAATAGATAACAATACGTATGGCACTCGCATCATTCTGGAAACTTATTTTAGGGCAAAGAAGAATATGTCACAAGTATATTATGGTCAACTAAATATTCGGGCAAGTAAAAATTCGGGCAAATGAAATTCTGGCATTTGAATGAATGGCATATATTCTTCGGGAAAACAATAGACAACCTACATAAATGAAATAGTTATTATCATTTCTACATATATTTAATAAAAATAAATGTAAAATATCAGATCCAAATAAAATTATTTAATTTGGATCCAAGTATAGATTTCCGCAAAGTAACGCCTTCTATCAATGTAAAATATTGTCATAGCTGAATTTTATATTAACCTAATATAATACATTTTAACCGTCCTCTGTAATCGCTCTACCTAAGGCGAAAACCGTATGAACTATGAAGTACGTAAGACAGACGCGACCGGCGGACTTTTTAAAAGTACATTGTACTGATGATACGGGCTTAAAACATATAAAGAGTAACTTCTAAGTGTAACGGCGCGTAAATCCTTACTCTTAAATCACCAAAGAACACATTTATTTGTAAATAAAATATATTTTATTGCAAAATAAACTAAATTCTAAGGTGAGATGGTTCTTTTTCATTTGCCACCGCAATATATGGGAGCAACGCAGTCGTGCATTTTGTAAAGTTAATTAAGAAGCGAGGCATGTTTATAAAATTATGTAGAAATTCGCTCTCTTGCGACAACATTGTATTTTCCTAGTTTGTGTTTTGATAGTACCGTTTCTAGAATTAACTTTAGTTAAATTTCTTGAAATGTGTATATTATGTTACCAGTCGACCTAGTGAACTTCGTATCGCTTAACATTTCCGGCTGTTGCAGTTTTTATTAATCAAAACATTATTTTTGTCACTTTCCCTACAATTTTCCCGGTTTTTCTCTTTATAAGATCCTTCTCCTGACAGAATCAATACAACGAAAAAATAATTAACAAAATTGGTCCATCCGTTCAAGCGTGATGTTATGACGCGAAATGTAGAATCATTTCTATATAATGTGTATAATATAAACGATTACATTTGAAAGACCAGTCAAATTTTGAGAGGGGATTGGGAATCGATAACACTTTCGATCTCTGAAGTAAATAAAATAAAAAAAAATGAGTTATAATTTTTATCCGACGCATTATACAAAATATATAGCATTCAACTGTTTCCCGCCAACTGCAATCGCATGCGCTGGCTGGTGACGTCATGACTCATACTAGGCATGATATGACGAGACAACAAGCGAGTATTAACGCAGACAATTTGAAATGAACGTTTATCAAAGTTATTTTAGCCTTAACTCCTATGTATTAAAATTTCGCCGCTGCTTTGTAAGTAACCCCTATAGATGTGTAGGTAGTAGTAGGCCTCCAGCGAACTTATTTTTACCTTTCCACATTTCCAGTTCAACGAAAGACAGCAGCTGTGTGGAATGTGGATGTATGTATGTATATCTGTTTTATCGATATTTCATCTGTCATTCTTTACACTAGTTCATATAAAATAATATTGAAAATTCTTTCACCATTGGGAGCCAACATTATCCCTGATGAACAGCTACTTTTTACTTCGGGGCAATGCTTTGTTCCTACGGGACAACAGGTACTTAGCTATTTTTCCTTTAAACGGCTGTATATTACGGTCTCTCTGTCGCCTCTGTGGTCTAGCGGTCCGGGTGTTGGACTTGACTGCATGAGGTCCCGGGTTCGAATCCCGGGTCGGCCAATATAAAGAAAATTTGATTTTTCCAATTTTCTAATAAAAAAAAAATGTTGGTCGGAATTGGAAATGTGCCCGGTTGGTGGGACTTAGTATCTTCGGCTAGTAGAGGGTGCCTTAGTTGTACCTCTACCTACCTCTTCGGGGATATGGGCGTGAAGATACTAACTATATTAAGGCTTGTAACGGCCGAGTAGGTTGAACATTTATATGGGTATTTCGTGGTTTCCTCTATGATTTAAAAATACAATTGGACCTGGTAGGTGAAGCTGCTGTCGGTGTATCATCCACACTATGATTTTAACGAGGAAAAATTTGATTGTTTGTGTGTTTGTTTGTATTTTATTTTATTTTGTGTTTGTTTGTGTTTTTGTTTGTATTTTTAACAGGCTCCATAACTACAAAGGCGAATTTGACTAAATCTTGTACCATTTTATAATCAGTCATTATCGACGATGAACATAGGTTACGTTATTTCTTTGAAAATTAGAAATTTGACCGCCCGTGAGTAGCCGGGACGGGCTGCTAGTTACCTATAATTTGAGACAACATATTTTACCGTGCAACTATTGTAAAATGTGTTAAATTAATGTTTTAGTGTTTGTCTTGTTAGCAGTTCTTTGAATATTATAAAATAAAAAGCGAGATGTAATGATTTCTGACCAGGTCATTGTTACATTTAGCATTGTAACGTTTCTAAATTAACATTTACTAAATATCCATCACAAATCAGTTTAAACTTTACTCCAGTTTATCACAGCTCCCACTCTCACACATCGCACAATGTTTTCTACATTTACATAATTCCACTTAAACTGAGATAACTATAATTCAAGGGTCAAAGATAGATTGCGGAACTAACTTTGTGGCCAGCCTTTGATGATTAAAGGGAGTTTCAAATTTAAATGCCAAAATTTGATCCCTCGTAAGGATCCGACTCTACCTTGTATGATATCATCATCTTAATAGCGTTTACTAATAGTTTCCCGAGGCTTTGCTAGCTCCTAGCCGGGCGGCGTGAAGGTCATAGTATGGTTTTTATTCGGTTAGAGTCCGATATAACCTGCTGTTCTCCCCCGAGATCATAAAAAAAACATTTGTTACAATGTACACGTTCCAATCTTGACGCGATACTCGTCGGTCAACAATCTGTATACTAATAATTGTTTAACATAATCGTCGGTATTCAAATAATTGAAATTGCAGTGTCAATTTGGATGATATTATGAATTAATATAATACGTGATATCACTGGCAGGTAGCTGAACTAACTAGCAGTAACTTAGCCTACTTCTACTTTAGAAAATTTATAAAAATAACCAACTACTAACATTTTTGTCAAACTCCAAAAGCTAACCCCAATATAGTTCTGTAGGGAGAGCTCTTCTGCATTCTGTACTTTAGCAAGATAGGGGAACTGTGATACCTCGAGTTCGCTACGACTGAAGGCGCGGGTAAAAGCTTGTTAAATAAATAAAAATACTTCGCTTTTCACGTTTTTTTGCCTTGCGTGTGTTCGTTCATTTGCTTTGACGTAAGTCGTATGTGTGAATGTAGTTGTGAGAATACCGGTAAGTGCACGAGCACGCGTGATTCCGCAAAAAAATTGTATTCATATGTTAATGTGAGTGTGTTTATGTGTATGTGCTTGTGAGTTTCATGTTAATATTAGTGGAGTGAATGAGTGTGTTTATGCTCTGGCAAGAGTACAAATGAATGTGTTTGTGCACAAAATATATGTTTATATGTGCGTTCATTTCGTTAAGATATTATTGTGGAAGAAGTAAAAAGACTTTTTTATTTAAAAAAATAGAAATTTTGATGACGAAATCGTCTTTTTATGAGGACAAAAAATTTTTCCCTTTTTTTGACCATACTAATACTTCAAATAAGGAGGGCTACACTATATACTATACTACTAGCTATTGCTATAAAATTAGGGCACTCACGATTAGCCAAATGAATGTTCCCGACAACAACCGGAAACAATTCTCCGAACCCATCGTGTCTGTATAAAAAGGGTATTGAATGAGGAGGAAGCCAAGGTCTGTAAAAATCATGACATTTGGAATTCGGCATTTTCTGCCCAGTCTGTGGCCCTTACGTATGGCGTAAAGATATGCATGAATAGATGTGCATATCAATAGATGCTCTGCGTATTATTTGGGTTTGACAAAATTTATATTTTCATTTCGATGTAATAAGAGCCCACCCCACATTTTTTACTTTTTTGTTTAAATCGAAAAACAATTAGTAGAATATCAACAAAGTTTCAATCGTGTCATTCAAATAGTTTGGAAATAAAAAGCTGTGACTTGTGGTTGTTACGGGTCGGCCCGTACAAATGTTATATCTATAAGTGTCAAGTTTTTGTCATTTGGCTAAAAAACCCTAAAACATTATTTTACCTACCAAAAATGGAAGTTTCTAATGATAAAATTATCCATCTTTGATTTATAAAAGGTTTAGAACAATGGGAAAACAACACTTTATCAATACGGATTTAGAAAAGGTAGGTCTACAGTTTATGCATGTTTCGACTTAGTTAAAAAAGTAGCAGAATTCCTAAAAAGTAAAAATTTTTCCTTTGCAGTATTTTTAGATATAAGTAAAGCGTTTGATTTTGTATCACATAAAATTTTGTTAACGAAACTTGAGAGGTATGGTATTAGAGGCAATTTATTAAAATGATTTAAAAGTAACCGCATTCGTAACAGTGAGATCCGAGAAAGAGTGGGATTGAAAGAAAGTGTTTGTGCTAAAATGCGAAAAGGCATGCTCCGCTCAAATGGTCATGTGAAAAGAATGACAGATGAAAGATTAACAAAGCAGATATACAATGCGAATGTGGATAGATGTAGGTACCCGGGGAGACCAAGGCTGACATTTCACGATCAGATCAATCGGATATTATCCGAGGGTGGTGTCAAGAGTCTCCGAAACCGGCGTATTTGTATGAAAAGGGTTAAGAATGTGAAGGAAGCAAGACAGGTTTGTCAGGATCGTGAGGTCTGGCACTCGATACTCTCTGCCTACCCCGTAAGGGACTTGGCGTGAAGATATGTGTGTGTGTGTGATTTAAAAGCTAATTAAAGAATAGAAAGCAATATCTTGAGATATCAAAAGTAAATGGAAACCGCCAGAGAGTCTATACTTCAAGTTATCTTTTTAATGACTGCGGCGTACCACAAGGTAGTGTTTTAGGGCTATATCATTTTTTTAGCTTACATAAACGATTTGCCTGATGCTATCAATCATGATTCAATTTTGTTTGCCGATGATACTAAATTTCTCATAAAGAGCAAAAATAAAAACGATTTATTTGAAGAAACAAGTAAAACTTTGACTAAATTGACAGAATGGTTGAATGAAAATAATCTAACAATAAATCTTACGAAGACAAAATTAGTTTATAGAGAAACTAAAAAATTAGATGTTATTATAGAATAATTTTATTGAGAATGTAGATTTTACCAAATTCCTAGGAATAAAAATTGATAAATGTTGTAACTGGAAAACGCATATTGATTCACTTTGCAATAAAATCGATAGGTTGGCATATGTGTTGAAAAAAATTAGAGAAGTGTCAGGAATTAAGACATCTCTTGTAGCTTATCACGAGTATGTTTCTTCCGTTTTGCAGTGTGGTATTCCTATTTGAGGGAATTCTGTAAAATAAACTAGACTCTTTAGAGTTCAGAAGAAGTGTATGCGTGCGATATGTAGTGTCAATCACTTTTTTAGCCACTTGAAATATTACCTTTACTTGTTTATATAATATATATTGGCTGTTGTGTATTTGTAAAAAAAACATCATCATTTGTTTCATACAAATGCTGAAGTGCTAGGTTTGTCACATTTTAGAAATAGTGAAAAACTACATGTGCCTAATCAAAAACTCAACATTTACAAAAATACACATTGTATTGCATGTCCATTCGTATATACAACCAAATTCCTGAAAATCTTAAATCACTTCCATTGAATAAATTTTGAAACAAGGTATTCAACTTACTTTTAGAGAAAAAAGATATAGTGTTAAAGATTTTCTTGCAGACAAAAATAAATAATAAAGTATTTTCAAGATTGGTTGCCGGGGAGTTCGTTTTGCCGTTTCTACTCCTGTCTGGTTTGGAAACGATGGTAGTTTACGGTAGCTATGGATAAAATAAAAGTAAAAAATCTTCACGCCCATGTCCCCGAAGAGATAGGCAGAGGTACCCACGACTAGCCGAAGACACTAAGTCCCACAATGTGATAGGTGGCAAAAAGCCTATCCGCCAACCGGGCACATTTCCAATCCCGACCAACATTTTTTTTATTAGAAAATTGGAAAAATCCTATTTTCTTTTCGTTGGCCGACCCGGGATTCGAACTCGGGACCTCATGCAGTCAAGTCCAACACCCGGACCGCTAGACCACACAGGCGATTGATAGATTTAATAAATTATTAAAATTACTAATTTGATTAAAACATAATAAAATATTTGCACACCACAAGTTGAAAGAACATGTTGGAACGCTTAAATAATTTTGTAATATCTTTGTAACACTCATATTCCGCAAATAAATATTTTTCTTTCTTTTCTTTTCTTGAATTTTCGCCATACAAAATGTTGGTAGCAGAGAGCAGTTAATGTTAGTCACGAAATTCACCGGATCAGCTAATTACAAATACTATGATAACAAGAGTACACAACGCACCACATTTTTTTAAAAATAAGATGGATGTATGGCAATTTTATATGAAAAAATGTCTTCGCGCTCGTATCCCCAAAGAATTAGGCAGAGGTACCAGCGTACCCCCGACTAGCCAAAGACACTAATATGTTTCACAACGTGGTGGCAAATCTATCGCCAACCCAGGTAACATATTATATTCAATCCCAACCAACTTTGTTTTTATTATAACATTGAAAAAACACATTTTATATGAATATTTTTAAAGTGTTTAAAAGGCTTATAACACTTCAGCTGCAGGTTAACCACCGGTCGATAGTGCTCGCTATATAAAAAGTTATGGACCATTTGAGGGTTACACTTCAAAATAAGCTTGAACGTGAAGAGTTTATGAATATTATCGTTTCAAAGCGGGTTGGGGGAAATTCGCTCGAATAAAATATATCGTTATTTTTATATACTCCATGCGGTATGTTTTCTGTATAATGTGAAAATTTATGACAAATTGAATCCCGTATTTATGTCAGAAAGCTTTTATTTTCTTAGAAGGATTTCCCATCAAGGGATTCACGTGCTTGTTTGATGTCTTTGGCCATGAAAAATACTATTAATACCTTTAGCCGCTAGTCGCGAACGTTCTGCGATGCTGACACCATGTCGCGTTTGCGTAGATGTGCAACAGCGTGCAAAGTGCTATACATACACTATAGCAGCGTTCGCCGTGCGGCGGTTGCTCCCGCTTTGCTTTTAGTTTTGCTCGCTTAGGTTTGACCTAAGCCTAAGGTAACAGCGTGGACCTGTTTCATCAGGATTGACGCCGTCCTCGGTTTCCGAAGCTAGTATGTGATGAACAGTTCAGTGTTTAGTTAGTAAAACAGATATCCTTATGTATTTTGCTATCGGAAAATATAGCGGGCATCAAATAAAAACGGCCACTGAAAATGATCAGATTACGGCAGACCACGCGTTTGTTCTCACGAAGCTTTGTTTTTACGTTGAAAGACAAAAACAAAGCTAAAAGCTTAATATACAGCGGTAGGCGTTCCGGCAGGTGTATTCAAAAGTTTATATCGTAATTTTACCAACTTCAAATCAGTTTAAAAAAAGAGTTCTGTGAAATATTTCATATTATTCTTTCTAATATATTTTTGTTTTTAGAGTTATATAAAGCAAGTACTTTTTTATTGTTATTAATGTTTACAGTAGTAATATTAGCATCTCGACAATTTTAAATCTTCGCCAGTGCTGATGGCACTTAACTTACGTGTAGCATGTCATTGGTTGGATGTTACTTAAAGACAGTATTTAGTTACACTAGAACCAGGCGTCTACATTTTTTGGGGAGAAGCGGAAATCGTTTTTTTTTATGTATTTATTAAGATACATAAGAAAAACAGTTATTTTCTACATCCGTAAACCTTAAAAGGGTTTGTACGATTGTAACACTTCACAGTTAAAACAATTTAACATAATATAACGATAAAATACACAAAGAAAAAATAAAAGTTACACAGTTAGTTCAAAACTACTGGCAAAATCTAAATTTGTACCGGTTTATATTCACAATAGCAAGTATGTGGGCACGCATACAAAAGTTGCTCCATTTCTATTCGAAATAATAATATATTTGAATTACAAATAGAAGAAATGCAAACGAAGACATGTTATTCTTTATTTATATTTGATTGTCTTAATTTTACTACCGATTAATAATTTATTAAAATATATGTATTAAAATATAATTTAAATAAAAATGAAACTTTTACTTATACATTGCTCAAAGTACGTATATTATAACATAACTTAATATATAAGTATAAATGTGACTATGGGTTTATGTGAGTTATTATAACTAATCATGGTGAAAATATTTTTTTGAAAATCCGTTTGATGTTAGAATCTGTTTTTTCATCAAGGAGGTCTGCGTTTATTTTATCATTAATTAATCTCGGAACTATGTACTTTGTAGTTCGTTTTCCATAGACGTTTGAAGCACTTACAGTGGTCAATTGTTTTTGGGCAAATTGCCTAGTAAAAACAAAACTCTGCCTTTCATTTTCAAAATATTTAAAATAGTTTCTTTAATAAGCAACATCTTTATTTTTTCCTCTATTGGCAAGACTTTACAAAACTGAAATATTTTTTCTGGATTATTTATATATTTCACTTTAATTGATTTAAGTAAAAGTAATTGCGTTATGATATAATTATATCGATATGCGTTTTAAAAGTGCGACCATAACTACTCAATCCATAGGAGATAATACTATTGGCTAAAGCTTTATACATCTGTAGCTTAAAGTAGTAAGGTACCCGATTTTAAATTATTGCGAATTTTGCCATTATTTCTCGTAGTTTTTGGCACACGGTGTCAATGTGGTACTTCGGAATAAACCTGTTGTCAATCATAAGTTCAAGATACGTGAATTGTGATACTTGTTCTAATTTAGGACAATTGCAATTTAAACGTAAGCTACAACTGTGTAGGCACTGACAGCAGTGCGACCTAATTTCCAAACTTGCAGAGATTGTAATATGACTAGAGTGTGAGAGTGAAGTCATTAGAAATTTGAAATTGCGCCACAACATTAAAACTTACATCGATTTTCACTCACAGTAACTCACAGCATATCTCGTTTCTAATTCTTATGTTACAACATCAGGTTTTGGAATAAAATGAAAATTATTTATGTGATGTGAAGACTGTGGGAACGGAACACGGAGATAGACAGTTGCAAAAGTAATGTACGAAAATCCGATAGCGAGTCTGGACCAGTTGCGCCCCAACCCTTTTTTTACGTGTGGAAATCCATCATGGATACCCGACTGCTACTGACTAAAACCACACGGTGTCCTCCCCTTTGCCAGCTACTGATGCTGTGGGGATGCTTTCGAAAACCGCCACTGCCCCGGCGGCGCTGGATCCAACGATCAACGTCAGAAATGGTGCACGGAGACAGTACCTGCCGCAACCCCATCTCGACCGGGCTGGCTAGATGGAAAACAGGCGTCCCTTCTCCGCGGACCGTGTTGCCGCCATCGCACGAGGGTCAAGTGGGCCACCTCCTTTGTATGTGATGTACACGTAGGTCACACTATAAGTTTAGCGTAACTTAAAAAACCAACATGTTATGACCAAAATATTATGTTCATTGCTTTTCGAAATAATCTCCTTTACATTTTAAAAATATTTTCATGCGATCGAACCATTTTTTAAAACAGTAGGACCATAGATCTGTAGGATTACTCTCGACGCTCGATTCATGAATTATTGGAAATTGGAATCGAATATGTCATTTTAGGTACTCCTGAACACAATTCTGGCGAATTATGGACATTTAGTTAATAGTAAATAGTAAATTATTTTATCCTATTCGTTGAATTTATTTGTAACTAAATGTTAATAATCCCTTTATGCTGTGTTCAAAAGTACCTAAAGTGACATATACGATTCCAATTTCCAATTCGCATGATATCGAGATTCAAGAGTAACCCTACTGAAGGCATTTTTTCTACGTACTGATTAAACACTATCGCTGTCTCTTCGGAGCCGGTAAAAGGAAAACCTCTCATCAAATCTTTGATTTTGTGGAAAATACCGAAATCACAGGGTGCTAGGTTGGGGCTATGCGCAGGATGAGTGACAAGGTGTACTTTTTCGCAAGCTAAAAATGACTTTGTTTGTTTGCCGTGTGTGAAGAAGCATTATCATTGTGTAGGAGAACGCGGCTTTTGGGTCGTCTTTTACGAACTCTTTCTAACACTCTGGGTAAACAAATGATAGAATTCCACTCGGCATTAACAGTCTCTTGATTTTCAAGCAGAATTGTACAGATGGGACCCGTAGCTGAGAAAAAAAACGTGATAATTTTCCTTACCAACGTTTCTCGTCTGTCTCACTTTTGTTGGCCTATTCTTATTTTCAAACACCCATTTACAAAATTGCTGTTTTTTTTCGAGTTCAAAACAATAGTTCCACTTTTTGTCTCCTGTGACAATGTCATAAACAGCATTAGAATGTCCGTGGCCGTACTTTAGTAGCATTTGTAAGCGCCATTCCACGTGAGCCCGCTTGTGCTCCGCTGTCAGTTCATGAGGGATCCAACGACAACATAGTTTCCGAACTATGTTGTTCTAAAATTTTCTAAATTTGGCTCATACCAATCCCCAGTAGTTCCCGAAATGTCTGTAGGTAATCCGTGTTTCTTTTTCAATTCACCGCTTAAGAGTAGCCACTTTACATTACTGTTTAAAGATTTACAAAAAATAATAAATGTTTTGGGCACAATTAAAATATATTTTTTTTATTTTTATTTGCCAACCCTCCAAAAGTTTACATACTAAACGCTGCCAAAACCTTTAGAGAGATATTAAAACAATACATGAAAGGATATTTATTTTGTATCTTTTAAGGATAACTAATAACCCATTTAATGTTTCAAAAACATTGTCACTTGTAATGTGGTATGTGTGTAAAGCTGTTTAAACGGGTATAGTATAAATCTTTATCAAATAAATACAATAATCACCCTATGCATCAATTTCATAAACAGTATGATTGTTCTTTAAATAAAAATAAATAGTTGAATAATTTAGAGCCACTTGCACGTTCCCGAGTTTAACTTTATCTGAGTTAACTTGTGACTAGAGTTAAATCTCTTTTTATTGGGCTGTATAATTTACATTATTAAAAATTTAACCCAGGAACGTGCAAGTGGTCATTAGAAGTTATCGCATACTTAAAAAATACCGGATGGAAAATCGACGGAAAATGTGAACGTACCATCTAACATCGCTAACAGTTCTCATCTCTTGCTTCTTTCGCTGATCACTTTATAGCACGCGTTTCGATGACTGGAATCTAGATGTAGTAAATACATTAACATACCAAATTTGATATCGAGTAATTTTTTACTTTCATTTTAATATCTATATATTAATACGAACCCTTTTTACGAAATAAGCGCAGACGCAGGAGCATAAAATTTGGCACACTTATAGTTTACTAGCTGCTACCTGCGGCTTCGCCCGCGTTTTCACAGAAACCCGGTGTGCGATCGGGATTAAAAATAGCCTATATGTTAATCCAGGTCACAATCTATCTGTCTTCCAAATTTCAGACAAATCCATTCAGCCATTCGAGCGTGAAAGAGTAACAAACATCCATACATCCATTACAAACTTTCGCATTAATAATATTAATAGGATGTGAAGGAAAAGTGCAGAACGCTAATATTTTCAATAATAATGCTTATAAAGTACATTAATAAATAAACATCATCATTTGTTTCAAACAAATGCTGAAGTATAAAAAATTACACACTTCAGAAATAGTAAGAAACTACATGTGCCTAATCAAAAACTTAATATTTATAAAAATAATGTATATTGCATGTCCATTTGTATATATAACCAAATTCCTGATAGTCTGAAATCACTACCAGGAAAAAGATTTCGAAAGAAGGTATTTGATTTGCTATTAGAGAAGACATATTATAGTGTTAAAGATTTTCTTGCTGACAAGCGTAAATAAATAATATATATATATATATATTTATTTTTAATAAATTTAAGCCTAATTTAAGTAATAAAATCATGGTTGCCGGGGAGTTTGTTTCGCCGTTTCTTCTCCCGACGGGCTAGGTTTGGAAACGGTGGTAGTGTGCGGTAGATAGGACTAAAAATTAATCTACCTTTAAATTATTTATAACAAATTATGAAACTTATGTTCATAAATAAATAAAATGTTTATTAAAATGTAAATAAGGGCTGTGATTTACATGTACATTTTTATAGAAATATGTAACTTTTTACAATTAACTAAATATTTGCACACCACAATGTGGTAGAATATGTTGTATTCTTAAATATCTTTATAACAACTTTTTAACACACATATTCCGCAAATAAATAATTTTCATTTCATTTCATTTCATTAAATCAATAAACAAAACATTACCCACACTACCATGCATTTGACACACACAAACAAATATATTGAAAATAACGATAAAAGATCACAGATGGCGCACTAACTATTCATAAAGTTTAATAGTTACTCTTGAGAAATGAAGATGGTGTTCTCATCAACAAGATATTAAAATTTTCGACGGTCGAATTTCGACCAACGGGTCGCCCGATCTAGTAAGTTCAATTACATGTTACATATTTTTACACGAGCGAAGCCGGGCCGGGTAGCGAGTCCAGTCTTTAAAAAATAGTTGTAATCACTACGTCATTGACAGACCATTATCTGAAAATAAATTAAATTTATTCTGGTATCTATTTAAGTATTTTTATGTATTAGTATCGTTGACTGACACCCATAACACAAGCATATAATTTGCTTACTTTGGGGTTAGATTCAATTTGTGTGAGTTGTCCAGAGATATTTATTATTTATTATTATTATCTTGTTAGGAGTGATATTTGTGTAGGGAATATGTGCCGGCACAGGTGCTCGAGCTCCTCTCGTAAATGTGAGAAGTGACTTCCCGTAATGATGTAGCCATCCTTTGCTAACCAGGTTGCGGTATAATGACAGGATATTTAAGTACTTAACATGAACACGATAACATTTTTAAAAGACTTACTTTAAAAAGTTTTCCAAAAACCTAACATAAGCGTAGCGGTGACTAAGTACTTGACACATAGCACCGAGTTAGTTATGCATTCCCACACCTACATTACGCAACCCACTATTACGCACATCGACAAAGTCGGTTAGCGAGTTTGCGGTGGTGCAGTAGCGGCTGCCGCGACAAGACGAGTGGTCACGTTGTTTTTTTTCGCGATCTTTTTAAAAATTCCTAAAACCTATTTGTTTATTGCTGGGATTACCCGATGCCATGAGGTTAAATAATTATATAATTTGTAAGTTATGTAGTTATTGCAATCAGATTGATTAATCACTTCAGAAGTACACTACTAAATGCAAAAATAAAAAAAACATGATAACACTTTTACTTCATGGGGTTTATCAAAAAGGCTTAGTTTCCACACTGTTCTATAATTGTACTGTGTCTACATAAAGAAGGAATGGTCCAAATTGTAAATAATTCTGTATTTGAATATACGGGAGAATGAAACATATTACCCATTTGATATTTATCAATAATCCAGAATTTATGATTAATAATAACATTATAAACTTATAAGTATCGACATATCGGTGAAGCTACAGGAATCAGCGGTGAGGAAATCGCGTCCGAACGCTGGTCATTATTATTATTATTTCTTTATTTTTTTAGATTAATTTGACCCATTTGTTATTCAAAAAATTGAAGAGATGTGTTGTCTCAAAAAAGAGAAAAAATAAACAGGTGGAGTAGGTAAGGGTGAAGTTAACCCTCATCAGTTTTTAACTTAAGATAAAATGAAAAGTTGGCTAGCAACCCAGTGACTTTACCCACCGGGGGGTGTAGGGGTAATTCTTGTAATGTGGCCGTATACTCCTACATTATGATGGGAACAAATATTAAAGATAACGACAATTTTGTCGCTAACGTTTTAACATTTTATGAAGACTAATGTGACAGTTTATTAAAATTAAAGTAGTTTGTCTAAATAAAATATTTGAAAAAAAATTACCGCATGCAAAATATATAAGACAGCAAATTATTTACAAATATGAAACTACGAGTATATACGTGACTGGTAATTTTATGTGTTTGTCTCGCATGTATAGGTCTCTCTTTTTCTTTTTAACAGATTACTTCTTTAACACAGAATGTGATATGCGGTAGTCTGTCCTTACGAAGATTTACGAAGAAATCATGACTACGAGATGCGAAATCCTATAAGCAATAATTGCTATATATAATAATAATTTTATAAGCAATAAATAATTATTGTTTATTATTAAGTCTAATGGAATATTGCCTCGGCATTATTTCAGGTTTGAGAGTTGATATATGCTTTTGCTCTGCAACATCATAAAACCACCGAGCTATAGATCAGAGTGTTTTCCGTGGTTTCGTGTGACTTGAGGATGTGGCTGGGATAATTAATGTGTTGGTGTAAAAATATAACAATAATGGCTCATGAAATAAAGACAAAACAGATATACAATGTGTTATGTGTTTTAGTTTATTAAATAGTATATATTTAGTAGTTTATTTATCTGTACACAAGGTCTGCTTATTTCATTTAATACTTTCCTTTTACGGGTGGGCAGGAAAAAAATTCTTATATTCAGTATTATCAGTTGTGTGCAATAAAGAGTTATTAATAATTACAATGTTTTCTTATTGATATCACTGTTCCATGTGTAGTTAACCTCGTGAAACCTGAGAAGGGAAATTTATCAAAATACATAGACTTAGCTCACGAGGTGACCGCCGCGTGGAATTGTTGAGTCAACAACGTTGAGTCAACAACGACAATTGTCCCGATAGTCGTGTCAGTAAACGGTCTAATAGCAAATAATCTTGACCAACATCTTAAGAGACTCGCTCTGCAACTCTGGGTCAAGAGCCGGATTCAGGAGGCAGCAATTTTGGGTACGGACCGCATTGTCCGCAGATTCCTCAGTCTGTATCCCTGACCACTGACGTTTTAGTTGTAAGACCACGATCTTTGGGATACCATTTTTATGTTATTTTGAATATTTTTTTATTTTAAATGTATAAATTTAGAAAATAAGAAGGGATGTTAACAATGTAAATGGTTTTCTATAACTGGGGAAACATAATTTCAGATCCGAACCCAGCGTGTTTGTATGAAATAAGTAATGAGTGTGAAGAAAGCTTAATAGATTTGCAGGAATCGTGGCACTTGGCACATCCTTGGCACTCCACATACTCGGCCCATCCCACAGGGGACTTGCTGTGAAAACGTGTATTTGTGTATTGGCGGAACAACGGTATTCGAGTTTAAAGATCTTATTTATATTATATTTTCTTCAATTTGCCCGAGATCTTGTAATTTGTTAGATTCCGATCTTAACTTCCTTATCTATAATGTAAAATTTACTTTCAAAGTACTTCATTCATCATTAGAATTTACCGGCTCTGTGGTCTAGTGGTACGGCATCGGACTTGACTTCCTGACGGGACGATTTCGATCCACGGATCGGGCAACAAAAAATATAGGAAATGCATATTTTCAATTTTTAATAAAATAACGTTGTGCGGGATTGGATTCGTGCCCGGTTGACGAGAGGCTTGCCACCTATCATATTGTGGGACTAATGCCCGATTTCACCAAGAGCCCCTATATTATTTTAGGGGACCTTTTAACGTTACCTATGGGACTGTTTTCATATAAAACAGTCTCCTAAAATACGTTAAAGGGTCCCCTAAAAGATAGGGGCTCTTGGTGAAATCGGGCATTAGTGTCTTTGGCTAGTCGTGGTTGCCCTGGTTGTGCCTCTGCCTATCTCTCTGGGGATGTGCGTTCTGGAGTTATAGCATCAGGAAGGAAAACCCGCCATATATATAGATATATAGGTCGAGTTAGATATAAATATTATATTACTAGAATTATGTATATTATAGATTATTTATAATGTACTTCTAATGTAACCAACTCAGTTGTTCAGTTATTTCTTATTTCTGCTTCTTTTATCCGTAAGAAGGGAATTTCTAAAAAAGCGCACAAGACCTTTTAAACGTTCCCGCCAAATGGGACGAAACATAATTGATATTTTTATGCTGCCATAACATACGCGTAAATCCATTGTAAGGAAGGTGTTGGTATTTTATGGTTACACCACGTTTAATAATAACGTTTTCAATGTGAAGTTACTACGTAGTAACTCAGGGAGTTTCAAGTACCGTTGTAAGCACGGACAATACTTGGAGTAAGCGATTTTTATTAACAAGGCGATATAGGTTTTATTGAGGGTTATTAAAATTTTACTAAAACTTATTGTTATAAGCCAAACTATGAGTAACCTATATCTGGAGCTAGTTCTTAGAGGTAGGTATTCTTAGGAAACTAGGGAAAAACATTAAGTGTATACAGGTTTTGCAGGTACGAAAACACGAAATAAGCAAAAACAGTCGCGCTTATCTAATAAAGTAACGAATTCATCCACCCCTAATAGAGTTGTATTGCTATTAGAAGGATGGATCCGCTTGGGAGCCACTAGTGCATTAGGGAATGAATAAATTCTGCCCCAGGGCCAACTCGGGGCAGGCAGCGCTCAATATTACAAAAAAAGACACAAATTTCAGCATTAAGTCGTAATTCCTACGTGGGGCGTAATTTTAGAGATGTCAAGTTTCCGAATTGATCGAAATACATCGATAGGTAAGTATTTATTAAAACCAACTTATACTCTATGTAACCATTCTCCTGCACTGCAAAATTATTAAGGCGTTCTCGCAGAGATCTTGCAAAATTTGTTGACGAGTTTCTTGGAGTTTCTTCTTTCTACAATTTTAAAGTCATTCTTCTTTAAGCGTCTTCTTTAATCTTCATCAAGCAAATTGCACAACCCCTACACCCACCGGTGGGTGACTCCGAAAAGTTATTGTTTTTGATCTTGATTGATCAAACCGTAGCTATTAGGTTGCCTTACTAAAATTCCATCAAAATCACAGCTGCTAAAAAATATTTAGGTGTAAAATTTATAATGCGAGCTTTAAGAGTGAATTGTAAATTTCGCGACCATCTCCATGCTGCATTGCTCCTTTTTTACATTTTTCAAGAAGTCAAAGAAGGGGAACACATATTACCTCTTTTTATTTTTATAACATTCAAACAATTACCAATTTAAAAAAAAACCTATTTGTAGCTGATACTCAATATGAATAGGTTTGTTGAAAAGTTCGTGTGGTTATGTTCTATTAGATTTAAAACAATAGAAACTTATGTGAGGAGGTACTTAAGTAATTCATTTATTTCATTGATAATTAAATATAATCACGTTATATGTGATTAACAAACAATTTTTACATCAAATATAAAACGGCCAGTTAAATGGCTGACTAAATGTTGCAAGAGACTTGCTTAGGAACATGTATATATTTTAGATACACATTTAGACTTTATTAATTTTCATACCTGATACCTGTCACTTCGAAGTTTCCTATCTCTGTCTCTGTCGTGATAACCTGTTAAGTACGCACCTGAGCTTTAGACGATCCTGGTTACAGGTAAATTGTTATTGTAACAAAAGTAACGTATTTTGTTATAAAAGACATCTCCTTGCAGCCAACTCCGCCATCCGATGTAAAAGCGAGTTTATTTAAATATTTATCATAGTGTTTGGAGTAAACAAACAGTAAGTGTAAGAAAAAATGGTACTTTTATACACCACCTTTATGAATACATTCACGCAAGCATAGAAATTGTTTTAATAACACAAAGAAATGAATATTGTAACCGGGTATATTACAAAAGATATCATTTACATTTCTCCTTTCTATGTGATAAATAGCCAGTAACTGGGTCGGGAGTACTGAAGGTTTTCAAACGTATTATTATGATAATTAAAACGCCTTGCATATAAATAATATCGCCTACTTTTTGTATTCGTTTGTAGTTTATAATAAACACCAACTAGAAAGTAACCATACGTTTCAATGAAATTTTAGAAAATTATTATGTCTGTTTAAACATCTCATTCATACAAGTAACACAAACTTTCCAACCATGGGCACAATGACTGTGATCATAAAACACTAAAATGTACAGCTATATGATTAAACATAAATAATAGATTACACAACATCCATTTATTTAACCTACTCGAAAGAGAGGAGGTTTTCAATTCGCATATATGTTTTTCTTGTTGTGGGTATATGTGTTACGCGACTGCTCTGCTAATCACGAACCGATTTGAAATGCATAATGACTACTATGGGAGCAAAGTCGATAAACGTAACACGATAACAGACTCCTTTTATCTACAAACTGTAAGAAACTAAACTAAACTACTGCTGGATGCTTTTGAAAAAAAAAATAACTAAAAATTATAAAATAAAAATACGTAATTACATTATTGTATTTCATTACAAAATGTTTAATGTAACACGTATTATTCTTGATTAACAATGCTTAATTGCTTAAAATTTTCGGAACTTTTGTAAAATAAGTACCTAGGTATAGGTAGGTACCTACCTACCTAAACCTGTCTTTATCATTATTTCGTTTCACTGTCGAGTACCTCTCGACAGTGAAACGAAATAACGATAAAGACAGGCAATATTAATTTATTTATTTTAATCAAAATCTGATGAATACTGTCACTCGATGAGCTCTCCCCAACATTTGATATAAGTTCTTCCCCCCGTCCTCTTCCCTCTGGGTAACCGAACAGAGTAGACGTATAAGATCTGTATCAGTTAATATAATAAATTTATATTCAATTTTGGTAACAAATTAATAAAAGTGAATAAATATAGGAGTGCATAAAACAAAGAAGCTAATAATGTAAATGTTGACCACAAGCTGCGGCCCTAGTACTGAACGCGATTATAGTGAAGAGCGAGAGGCATTACTGCTACATACTTGTCTATCTGGCGCGCCCCGCCTCTTGCGACGTATTCATCGAACGACTGAAGAGTGAAGTAAGATACGCACACCAGTCGCACTTGTGCTTAGAACTAAAACATCATTGAACACCGGCTGTGACAATCATTAATATTATTTTTTACTATTGTCTCTGTTGTCACTTGTATTTTGCTGATTGTTGTTGCATGTGATTTGTGGTGGTGTGTTGGTGGCTTAATTGTTACATTACTCCTTGTCAAAAAGTTCAATAAAGTGCAATAAATAAATATGACCACATAAAGCGGAGCGATCGCAAATCAGCCTTTGCAAATCTCTCTCTCTCTCTCTCTCTCAGAATCAAACCTCATAATTGAATCTTAAACTGAAAATAAATCGTCCTCTACTTTTGTATCGACTAGAAACAAAAGAAAAAGGTTGAATGAAGATTTTAGTGCTGAACTAGTAGTGTTTAAGGACGAGATAAAACAATGAATCGTTAATATGACAGCCAAAAATGAAGAGGAAATAGGAAAAATTACTACAACACTGGTCGACATTCAACAATCGAACAAAAATATTGAAAACTCCATAGCATTCCTTACGGCTGAAACCGAAGAATACAGAAGGAAAATTAAAAAACTTGAAGCACAGGTACAGGTTGACCGAAATTACATTACAATTTTAGAGGACAAGATCGAAGATTTGCAAAAAATGGCAAGAAAGACCTGCTTTGAAGTAAAGAATGTACCTAAAAAAGTTAATGAAAAAAAAGTTGAGAGGTCAAGGGACACCCGGATGGAACGAAGTTCTTTGCCCCCCCCCCCTCTCTCAATCTCTATCAATCTCTAATAATCTCTATCTCTATCTCTTATAGAGAGAGAGACAGACAGAGGAACATGAAATAAAAGAAAAATATATAAAAAAATGAAAATGATAATAAAAAAAACAGAAAATGAAAAATATAAAAAATAATGTCCGACCCGGGATTCGAACCCGGAACCTCATGCAGTCCAGTCCAACCACTGAACCGCTAGACCACAGAGCAAAAAGTGTCGTGACAACATTTTTGTGAGAATTTTTTTCCGTCTAACCCCCATTCACAACGCGCAATAAGGAACTTCGTTCCAACAAAGGAGACTTGGTAAAAATGATACAATGTTTATCAACATTTATTGGTTGTGAAATAAATAGATCGGAAATTAAAGACTTATACAGGGTTCGCACGAACAGAGAACAATCAACACGAAACTCGCCTATCATAGTTGAGACCACAACGACTTTACTTAAAAACACTTTTCTTAAAATGAGTAAGCCATTTAGGCTGGGTTTCCACCAGAGATGTGCGATGGAAATGTGTCATGCGAGAATGTCTAGCTGTGCTGTGAAAATGTGTGGGTGTTTCCACCAAAGCTGTGCGATGAAAATGTGTCTACGAGGATGTGTAGCGGAGCTGTGAAAATGCGCATTATGTGTGGTGCAAGGATGCGTTGCGAAGCTGTGAAATGTATCGACGGGGGTGCGGTGTAGTGGGAGCGGAGTAACGCGAACGCCTGCCTGCCGCTCACGTCTCACTTTGCTGTCGTTAGCGCTTGTAGTCGTACGCATGTCGTATGGTTGCGTGGCATAATGGACGAAAAATTAATTGATTCCGGTAAGTTTCCGTGTTTGTGGAACACTTCTTTGTCATTTTACAAATGTAATGAAACTAAGGACGCTGCGTGGGAGGAAATAGTCAAAGAAATAAAATATAAAGATGGTAAGTAATAATCATGTATTAAAATCAGGTATATTAAAATACAAGTTACAATATTTGGGTATTTATTGTGTGCGATGAATTCGTGACGAAATACGAGTATCCTGCCATGACACTTTTCCTTGATTATTGAAATAAGAGCAGTATTTCTCTCTTACTTCATAACCATCACTTGACTCGACGACGGAAATGCTAGGAACGGATACAAGAGTACTTGTATTTGTTTTATTAATGGAATCCAAATAATTAGTTTGTCTTTCAATTAAAAAAATATGCATTACACATGTGGCTTTTACGATTTTGTCAACCGTTTCCACTCTGCATTCAAAGTCTTTACGATACACATACCACTTTCGTGCCAATACACCGAATGTAGCTTCCACAATGCGACGTGCTCTCGAAAGTCTATAGTTAAATATACGTTTCTGTTGGTCTAACTGGTCCCGCGGATACGGGCGCATGAAATTTTCCATCAAAGGAAAAGCCTCATCTCCAATGAATACAAATGGTACTGGTTCACCTCCTTCATATAATGGTTCAGGTTCAGGAAGATTCAATCTTTTTTCTTTCAAATATTTTCCAAAAACACTATCATCAAATATTCCAGCATCATTAAATCTTCCCATGGATCCCACATCAATCATTATAATCTTTCTCCTAGCGTCTGCTAAGCACATAAGCACTATAGAAAATCTTTGTTTGTATTTAAAAAAAGAGGACCCAGTGTTTGCAGGACACATTATATAAACATGTTTACCGTCTAGAGCTCCTAAACAATTTTTAAACTGCCAGAGCTCTTGAAAATCCTTTGCTATTCGCTTCCAGTCGTCTTTGGTAGGTTTTGGAATAACAAGAGGTTGTAAAACGAGCCAAAGAGCATTACAAACTTCTACCACAATTCTCGACACACTTGCTACTCCAATCCTAAAATTTTCTGCCAATCTTGTGAACGACGAGCCCGTGGATAAATACCTGCAAAAAAGGATTGTTTATAATAATAATAAAATAATTAATTAACAAATAAAAAAGTACTCTTTACCTGTTACTGATTTTTTACGATCTGTAAGACAAAATGCTTGGTATAAAAATGTTATATTCTTAATCATAATTTTCTATTATTTCAGTGAAAAGCGCAAAGTATCGTTGGAAACAACTACGGGATAGCCATCGGGACGCGCTAAAGAGGCAGAAATCTAAAAAAAAGCGGACAGGCTACAACCAAAACACGTGAATGGAAATACCAAAAATTGAAGGAATTTCTTTTACCGTACATGGCCAACAGAGATAGAGAGTCAAGTTATAAAGAGGATATTTCGTCACCAAATAATAAAGATGACTCTTCGCAAAGCTCTCAATATTCATTAAACCAAGATGACTCTTCGCAGAGCACTGAACATACACCAAATCAAGTTGACTATCCCGACAATCTTTACGAAATAGCCTCAACTTCAGGCATTTCAACAGA
>NJDC01000332.1:11961-27093 GCA_002245475.1 Calephelis virginiensis | reverse complement strand
CATCAAATATTCCAGCATCATTAAATCTTCCCATGGATCCCACATCAATGAATTATCAATTTTAATACAAAAACATATGAAAAATCAAGAAGATTTTCGAAAAGAAAGGCAAGAATTAAAAGAACTTTTAAAACCAACGGACTGCGATGATATTGATCATTTTTTTCTTTCAATGGCGAAAACATTTAAAAAATTACCAGATTACATGCAAGTTCCTTTGAAAAGGAAACTTTTTAATATGATTAGCGAAGCCGAAGAATCTTACGTGCTGTCGTGGTATAATCAAAATATTGGTTATTCTTCAAGCTCTGGTACCAACGCAAGTAATATAGCAGGCCAGATGGATTTGCCGCCTCAGCTGGATCCTGAACAACTTGGTTATTCTTCAAGCTCTTGTAGGAATACAAATAAAACAGCGGGCCAGATGGATTCGTCGTTCCAACTGGAAGCCGTACAACCAGCATCTCCGGGGACTAGGAATCCAAATAAAACAGCGGGCCAGATGGATTCGTCTTTCCAACTGGAAGCCGTACAACCAGCATCTCCGGGAACTAGGAATACAGAGCCTAATTTACCACGAAGAATGAATTAATATGTTTAATAAAGACAAAATTGATTCAAACTATTTTACTTACTTTAAACATACCGCCAATTTTTCCTTGGTGCTGATGCATTCTCTGTAGTGAGTGTCTTCCTTCTTGATAATGTTCTCAATCAAATTGTGTAACTCATAAAAGTTACTTCTAGATACTCGATAAGAATTTTCGAATATTTCATCATCAGCCGTATAAAAAAAGGTAAAGAATTCTCCATGTAAACGATGATATTTAATATGGTTACGTATCCAAAACCTGTGTATTTTTCTATTGTTTATAATTATAGAACTAATAAACTCCGTATCTTCTGCTTCCATTTCTTCATCGCAAATTGTTAAATATAAAAGTATCTTCTTTTTCCAATTATCCATATCTATTTTACGCACTTCTACTTCCAACAAACTCCGTCTATGGACTGGCTGGTACAGTATGCGCAAACCTCGCAACACATCCTTCACACATCCCTCGTACACATCCCTCGCACACATCCCTCGTACACATCCCTCGCACACATTCCTCGCTTGTTTTGTATGCGCAAAAATCTAGCTCCGCTGAGCCGTTTCCACCAGAGCTGTGCTGACCGAGGCGAGGTAAATGAAGCGATTCTATTGGTTCTTTACAAACACATCCCTCGCTACGCATCCTCGCACATCTCTGGTGGAAACGCAGCCTTAACATCAAGCATAAAACTAAATTATGTGATAAGCATTTAGGACATCGTACGTTAGAAGATACTCCCATTTTTGTATGTGAAAACCTTACCGTAAAAGCTTCGAGACTGCACTTTCTTGGCAGATATTTAGTCAAGTTCAAAAAATATAAATATTGCTGGACCGCTTACAGTAAAATTTATTTGAGAAAGGACGATAACTCTCCAGTTTTACTCCTTAGGAATGAGCCCCAGGTCCAAAAATTAATTCAGGGAAATTGACTATGCTTAGTCATTATATTAAAGCTTAGTTATACTGTATAAATTTATATATCCTAAGAATAGTTGTAAAATTATTTTTATTACATTTCTCTTATTCATTATATCACACACAATTATACGCACACATTCATTCTCAACAAGTATATTCGTATACGTTAACTTTAGTAATAATGTTAATTTGTACAGAGCGAATTTTTCGATTAGTGATTTTTGTGTTAACAATACGACACAGGCCAGTTTTGGCTTTTTTTTACACTTACACTTAATACATATCTCACACAATATAATATATATTTTCATGGTTTACTGTATTATAATAGTATGTGTTTCAATAATGATTACTGCTGTTACGCAATGACAAACACCACAAAACATTTTAGTACGACTTTCTGCCTATATTGCTTTATTGTAACTAATATATTTTTAAGCCTTAAATTGACAAATAAAAATTATATATATCGCCTAGGAGATTGACACACACACACACGTACTTTTAAACGTTGGAACTAATTATGGATATTACTTTAAACACTTTAAAAGAAATAGACGAAATTGAAATTGCACGGTCTGTTAGTTGTGATGTTGAAAACTTGAACAAGTATATTCAATTAAATAAAAATAACCTAACGATTATTACCCAAAACATTAGAAGTGTCTATAAAAATTCCGACGATCTGCAAATAGCTTAATTTAACATACAACATGAAGTGGATATTTTAATTCTGACCGAGTGTAGACTTGTTGAATCGAAACCAATTCCAATAATAAATAACTTCACGGTTTTCGTAACTAAACAACAGCTTAACCAAAATGATGGGGTGTTTATGTATGTTAAAAATGATTTAAAAATAAGAATTACTGAAATAAAACTAAAACAAGCCTCGTGTTTACAAATGAAAATGTTTGATTATATAATTTTAGGGATCTATAGATCACCTTCTAATGCCAATGCTGAAATATTCATTGAATCCCTTCAGGAACACCTAGAAACAATCAATAAATGCAAAAATGTAATATTAACTGGAGACATCAATATTAATATTAGATCAAAAATCAATGAAAATAATGTGGAACTAAGAAACCGTGAAAAGTATTTGAATGTGTTATCAGTACTTAGCCTGTTACCTGGTCACAAGATAGCCACTAGGGATTACAGTTGTCTAGACCATGTTATACTCAAACTCTTAACGCAAAGGGTGGAAGCATTTATAGCTATTTTGAACACAACAGTGACAGATCATAAGTGCCTAGCAAAAATAAAAGAAGTCAAATCAACTCTAAAAATAAAAACTTTCATAAATTTTGATTTAGCATTAGAGAGTCTCGCAAACAAAAACTTATCCGCCCTACTGTTTTGTGAAGATCCAAATGAACTAGTTAATATTCTAATCGATAAAATTACAAAGGCTATTCAAGAAAATACTACTGTTAAAAGACTTCCAAAAAGTATACGAACGCTAAAACTTTAGAAAACTTTAGGTATTTTTGCATAAACCACAGAAATAAGTTACAAAAGCAGACTAAACACAATCCCTTTGATGAAATATTAAAAACATCCTACAAGAGATACCGCAACTACTGCAACAATCTTATCAAAAAATTAAAACGTGCATATGACAGTCAACAGCTATTGGCTAAAAATCCTAAAGTTTTATGGAACAATATTAGAAATATCACTAATATACAAAGTACTAAAAGTAGGAGTAGTGACCTACTGGATATTAACACCGATCTCACAAAATCTATAAATTTAGTTAACAAATATCTTGCTAATGCTGGACAGAAACTTGCACAAAATCATTTAAGTACACTCAATCCAATATCGTGTAATAATTTTGACTAAAATAACTTTAAAACTTATCTGCCATCTTTTGTGTTACTTGAAACCGATAATTCAGAAATTGACTTTATACTTACAAACTTAAAATTAGACTATGCAACTGGGTCGGATGGTAATCTGTAAAATTTTTACAATTAGCGAAAATTCTACTTATACCTGTATTATGTCACTTGGTGAATCTCTGTTTTAATAATATTTCCTACGCTGTTGAAAAGATTTATTATCATACCCATACATAAAGCTGGAGAAAAAGAGGACATGAACAACTATCGACCAATCTCATTATTGCCAGTTATCTCAAAAAACCTCGAAAAATTAATTAATAAACGTCTTGTAAATTATCTCGAGAAAAACAAAGTTCTATCAGATGCACAGTCTGGTTTTAGGCAAGGGAAGTGTACCCAAGATGCTGTCTTAAATCTCGCCTCTCATATAATCAATAAATTTGATTCTAAACGGAAATGCCTTACCGTCTTCTTAGATATTAAAAAGGCTATTGATACAGTTTCGACATCTACCCTTATTCGTAAATTAGAAGGGATTGATATTAGGGGAATGCAGCTTGAATTACTAAAAAGCTATCTAAGTGGTCGAACTCAAAAGGTTAAAATTAGTAAATACTTAAGCGATGATATTGAAATAAACTATGGTGTCCCCCAAGGCAGTGTCCTGGGACCTAACCTGTTCCTCATTTACATTAATTATCTGTGCAATTTGAAAATTAACAACGGACTTGTGTTCTCGTATGCAGATGACACAGCTTTAGTTTTCAGAGGTAGTAATTGGAGTGAAGTTCAACAAACAACAGAGGCTGGATTATCCACAATTTCTAAGTGGTTAAAATACAATTTGCTAACATTGAATACAGCAAAAACAAAATTTGTTTGTTTTTTCTATAAATAAAAGAACTCAACCGAGTGATGTAAATGTGATGATCCATACTTGCAATAATGCAAATGATAACTGTGCCTGTCCTAATATTCAAAGGATTGATTGTATAAAATATTTAGGTATTATAATATATTACAGACTTTCCTGGCGTAATCATCTCGATGTAGTCAATATTAGAATTCGTAAATTGATCTGGATATTTAAATCACTTAGAGACGTCGCATCGAAGAAAATATTAATTCAAGTTTATTATGCTCTTATTCAATCCGTTCTAACGTTAAATTCTTGGAGTTGGAAAGGGGACAGAGATGATTAATTAAGGTTATGTGTAAAAAGCCATACAAGTTCCCTACAGAAGATTTGTACTGCTTAAGTGATTTGCTAAGCGTACGAAAATTATATATATATTATATATTTCAGTAGAAAAACATAAAACTATAGTAAAAGAAGCTAAAACATACAGAAGGGGCAAAATAAAGATTGATACTGAATTTGCAAAAACAGTGTTTGCTAGAAACCAATATAATAGACAGGCGGGATACCTAAACAACAAAGTGAATAATCTTTTAAATATTGACTTAATCGCGACTTTAAAATAAAATGTAACTGATGGCTAAAGAAACTAAACTATATATTATTCTATGCTCCGAAGTCATGGCGTAGATTGTAGCGTCATGTTTTAGTTTTTAAAGTAAGTTATTTTGCCCCTTTCTGGGGCCGTCTTAGACCTTTAGACCATACTGCCACGTATTCCGTATTAATAGATACTTTTTTAACAGTCATAAGTCGTTATATACAAAGTTATGTCAGGGTTTTGATTAAAGCGATGGCCTCGTTAATCAAGCGCATTGAGTGAGATTTGGCAGCAGCAAGTAAATACACGATACAATAATTTCTTCATAATTATTTCACCTGTGCACTTTAACTGAATTTAATTCCAACCATAGTTAACGAATTTTACCCATAATATACACAAAGTTCAACAATTCTGAAAAAACTACAGCCACCTTCTTTCATGATTACATGTTGTTGTTGTCTTTCAGCTTCAGTCTGGGGGCACTGGGGTATCTCCACAAAAACTACCAAAGCGAAGAGCAAGGGTTAACATTTTTTTCTAGATGCATGTTGTCGAATTTTGAACTCTCAAACACTTTATAGTACTTATTAACAATATAACTTATAAATTATCATTTTAACGACATACAGTTGGATTGGTAAATCCACGTGGCATTCGATAATATACAAAAACAAGAAAATGGAAATCAAAATATCTTTATTTGTAGTATGACATTGTCACAAAAAAGAAAACCATTTCTGAGGCGTCCTTTTAAGTATAATGATACCTGTGACAGGATGCCTCGCTCTTCCATAGCAACATGTTACACAATTTATAAAAAAAACAGTTAATTATATAAAAAAATATACATCACATATGTTAACTTATAAAGTTACTATAATGTCTGTTGATGTGTATGTATATGATGTGTGTGTGTGGTTGTGTGTGTGTGTGTGTGTGTGTGTGTGTGTGTGTGTGTGTATGCTACGTTTGAGTTTTTAGTGTGTGTTAATGTAATAATAATATGTATATGCTTCGGAGCGTTTCGGATGGTTTTGGTGAGTTGAAATAGTCTTTTTTCGAAATATGATGTTAGTTACAGTCGGAGTTGGACATGGTCGTTAGTTATGATTATTATAATTAGTAATCTGATTATATGCAAAGACTTAATTAAACTTTTAATGATTATTTCTAATAAAAGCTATTCAATACTTAATCAATCAATCGTATCACGTATGCCTGCGATTTCCTAAAAATCCGATGATATAATTTCGATGGCATGGATTGTTATATACTCTTCCATTATTTAAATACTTAATCAAAGTCAAAATAACATGTTCTGCGTGTTTCATTGCATTTCGAAGCGAAGATACTGTACGTGGAGTGCATTTTCATATGCAACCATGACCAATTTACCAAAATCCCAAAGACTTTCGGAAGAAATCGTTGAAAAGAGGGAACTTTTAAAGTCTAATTTAAGCTCCAATTAGCACACAAACAAATATTTTTTTAATTACTTTATCTAATTTACTAGTAATTAAAAATGTAATTCATAAATGTAACTCAAGAGACTGATCAAAAATAAATATTATTATGTAATGATAATATAATTAATATTAATTTTATTTTTCGATTTTTGAAATGTGGTCAATATGATTTAACCATAACAGTAATAAAAAAAGTTATCGAAATTGCAATTACAAACTGATAATCATTAATCACCGATACGATTATTTTCTTGAATAATTTCCGTTATCTGTAATCATGATTGAAGATTACACTATGTAATCGCAATCCTCAATCATTAATCTGTTTACAATAATTTTACCCAACTCTGGTTACATACAGTAAGTAATATTTTCACAACAGTTTTTTTTATATCTGCCATCACATTTATCATATTTTGATTTGAGATGTTACAAAACTTATATTTAACTACATTTTAGATGTGCGTCTCCGTGGTCTTGTACCCCCATAATTGTGTGCGTCTAAACGTTGAAAGTATTATTTCATTGGCGTCCGCTATAGATTAGAAAACCGCAAGTTACAATGCTGCGTCCATAAATATTATGTTTTGCGTTCCGCATGTCTTTTAGTGGTCTCAAAATATATACAAGTTGCATTAGTCAACATTTAATAATTGATTTGAGATTTTTTACACAGCTGGAAGTTATCAAGCAATCTGATTTCATGGTAAATGTTACACTTGTAGCCTATAGAATATTGAAGGTAATATTAGCACGAAAGTTAGAAAAAAATACTAAACAAATTGAATCTTACCCTAAAGCAAGCAAATTAGATGTTTGTGTGGTGTTACACTCATATATAGAAATATTAAAATAAATACCAGAATATTTTAATAAAAAAATCCACACTCAAAAATGTAAAATGTTTGTCAAACAAATATCTCCCCCGTTGAAAATCGAGCCCAAGTCAACGCTAACCCCTAGGAGTCCAGACGAACGAGACCGTCAGGCAACATTAAATAGTTGTGAAGACTGACTTCATAGCAACAGAAATAACTAAGTCGGTACTTTCGATCTGGTCATCATGGTGTTCACAACAGCTAACATATATCCAGTTACTAGTCTCTTAGCAGGAGATCAGTTGACCTATATTCTTCAAAGGAGCCTAGAAACGTCACGAGAATTTGAAGTGGAGGGTTAACAAACTCTTTACAAGCCAACACCTCATTAGCAGCTGACTTGTGTTACAAAAACCCGTGGCCGGTGATTAGTGCATTTTCACTTCTTATTTACTGACTTGTATGTTGGATTGTACTTAAAAATAAAATGATAAAGTCTGGTCGCCTATCGTTGTTCAAATACTGGAGTAATAATTTGAAAACTTACGTCAGTGGCTCAACATTCGTCTTTACAAAGTTTACAGTGCACTGTTTATGTACAAGTTACTATTTATAATAAGCATATCTTCGTCACTAAAACATTGGTTATCATTTTATCTATACCTACTTATCATAATAATTGCGGATATTTAAAAAAACTAGGTGCACGCATATAACAATTAGTAACAGAACACATTTTTAGCATTCTTGTCTGTCTGTCTGTTTTTATTAAACTACGATTTACGTCGAACTGAACCGATCGCAATGTAATTTGGCAGGTAGATACTTTATGTTCTGATAAAGCTTGCTACTTCGTACCCTGCTCACCAAAGGAAATCCGTTGATAGAGAGATCCAGATATTGTGGGAGAGGGGTAAAAGACAAAATGTGTATTGGGCTTTAATACATTAACGCTTAATCCAATTTAATTTATTTCTTTTGTGATTTGTAGTAAGTGCATAACAGATTGCCGCAATGTTTTTTCAGAATCGCCGAGTTTGTAGTTAAAAATTACAAACATTACTGTCATTAAAAAACTTGAAATCTGAAATGTGCAGTTACATTTGAACTGCTATGAATGCTTAAAGCAGTATTATTTCCATGTTGCTAAATTCCCACTAATAAAAGCAACTTTGTAAAATAAGATTGTCTTTCACCGATTGCAATTCGTATTGCTGAAATAATATTGTTCTAAAAACTTATGGTGACCCTACTTGTCATCTTAAATAATGATATCAATATGTAAGATGATCAAGGTCATATTACATATTATCTATACATATCTTCAAGTGCATGCAAGATAGGTAAAAAGTATTGAGTTCAAAATGAACGAAGTTGAAGCCGGGTAGGGTAGTCCTATAATATAAAATAATCAATTACCAAACTTTACGACAAACATCAAACTTTTAGTGAATTATGTAAATAATACACTTTTTTTTTTAATTTGGACCTTTATTCATTCATCTATCTTCTTCTTTATCACTTCACGTCCATATCCCCAAAGAGGTTGGCAAAGTCACAACCAGGGCACCCACGAGTAGCCAAAGACACTAAATTTCGTTTATTTTTATTCATATTATTATTATTTCTTTATATCATTTCATCGTTACCTCAATGCCAGTACTATATTAATATCCACGTGTTTCTTTGTAATTGAAAGTCTTTTTTCTACTCCTTTTAATTTACATCTCGCACTGTCTTCGACTTCCATAAAAGTGAGTCCATTGACAAAATATGTTTTGTTCTACAACTTCGTGCAATTGATTTTGCGGGTAATGTAGTTTATTTATAAAGGTTTTTTAGTTACAAATCTAACCGTGTGGAATAGCAACACGTAAATCAAACCTAAATGACGTATCTCCGTAGCAGTAAGTTGTAGAATCGTAGAGCGTAGTTGTAGAGGAATCATTATAATGCTTTGTATTAGAGTACAGAGATTCAGATACACAGGACACACCGAGTGCAACCTGACAATCGTTTTTTATTCAAGAATACTATACCAGCATTGACTGTTGATCTAACCTTTATAAAACTTTATATAATATACCGTATTTGTAATTTGTTCGCCTCTGTGGTCTAGTGGTCCAGGTGTTGGACTTGACTGGATGAGGTCTCGGGTTCGATTCCCGGGTTGGGCAACAAAACGAAAATTTGGTTTTTCCAATTTTCTAATTTAAAAAAATGTTGCTCGGGATTGGATATGTGCCCGGTTGGCGATAGGCTTGCCACATATCACATTGTGGGGCTTAGTATCTTCGGCTAGTCATGGGTGCCCTGGTAGTGCCTCTGCCTACCTCTTCGGGGATATGGGCGTGAAGATACCTTTAAAATTTAACCTTACTAAGTTTCATTAGATCAGAATATGAAACACAGCAATTTACTAAGGCTGATTTCACCGTCAAATTCAAACGTGACCAACGTGAAATAGTGTATTACAGTGTAAAATTGTAAGCAGTGTCAATCATGTAAATTTTACTGTCAAAAGAACTTTTGTTATTGTTAATACTTTAATATTAATCTATTTTACGTGATAAGTAGATGGAGACAAGATTTTTGCCTATTTTAAAAGAGTACTTGCAGTACCTAGCTTAAGAACGGTGACCCCGTTGATGTGACCATGGTGTTCAACTATCGCATGGTGACCATGCGATAGTTGAACTCATTTACACTGAACTTAGTTTCACTAAACTTGGCTTCCAATATGATCGGTAAAGTCAGCCCTGAGACGGTTGGAGTTGACGTATTTATAGAAATCAGAACTTCAACATATCGAATTACACTACTCATTTTTCACATTGTTTATAGATAGATAGATATAAAATATGAAGACATATTTTTGCATTTCATTGCTGTTTTTATAATTCAAGGTTCAAATCATTTTTCATATATATAAGGTCACAGAGAAATAGGACGTATTCCTGTTAGGATGTTATAGATGAGGTTAAAAGCAATAGGTTTAGTCGGGTAACGTAGTACAAAAACTTTACATTTTTCGAGTTATTGAAGATTTTGTAATTTTGGAGAAAAATTACAGTTTGGGCGAATAAAAACTCAAAAAAATCACTTTCACTTGACCGTACACTCTATAATAAATTCTCTCATATCCAAGTTTTCACAAGCAAAGTTAAAAGCAAAGCCGTCAATAATGTTTCCTCATCGAAATCCAATTTATTAATGATAATACCGAAACGATAACGAAATTGTGTGCCGTCTGCGCCGCGTCGTGTTGTCGCCTACGCTGAACAAACGCTAGTGAAGGCACTCTTAGAATGACACTCGATACAAAGGTTTGCTGGAAAGTTTATGTAAAAAAGAAACGGGAAGAGTTAAACATAACATATAAAAATGTGTATTGGCTTATGTGGCAAACATTCCAAATTATCAGAGAAAAATAAATTATTAATATATAATCAATTCCTCAGACCAAGACCAACTTACAGTATCCAATTATGGGGTTCTATCAAAACAAGCAATTTACTTTGTATACGGCGATTCCAGAACAAAGTACTCAGAAACATTGCTCATGAACCTTGTTATGTAAAAAACCGACGATCTTCGTCGGGACTTTAAAATGGTGCTTTTCAGTGAAATAATTTAAAAAAACTGCCGAAGTTCACCAGCACAGACTTGAATTGTCATATGAATATCGAGGCAATCCATCTTCTCGATACCACAGACACAATAAGAAGGCTTAAAAAGATAAAACTAAAACAACAATAAATAGGAAAAATATGTTTTTGTAACAAGTTTTTATTTTTAGCAGCTCTCATGGTTACCTTTTGGTGACATCATCAGATAAGTACCATATCATGATAAACAGATTACAGCTTAAGTTATCGTTTGATAAAAAACATCCCTCCAAAATTTCAGCTCAATCGGGAAACAGGAACTGGATTAACTTTAACTTGCAATATTCCAATCAAACGAACATCCATATGTTGCAAATTTATTATAAGCTTGCACGCGCTGTGGATATACTGGGGAGAATCTTCCTACCAACCATTAGGACCAAACCAAATCATTCCTAGCAACCAAACATTAGGATATTGGAAACAAAAAGTCTCCCAGCGAGAGTAAAAGAAGAGAAAAAAAATAAAATTAAAAGTTACTAAACTCAAAAATATATTTATTTTTATGGTAAATGGATGTCGATGGTATAAAAGCGATCTTCGAGATAACATAGCGTTTAAAAGTAAGATCGTTTCGATTGACTTTATTTTAATAAACCGATAATAAAAATGAATAAGTTCTCAATTAGGCTATATGTTTTTTTTATTTTTTTCTTCTTTGTGTTTTCGCGATTACTAGGTCTATAGCCATCAGACTTTGATGGTTCTTTCTTTGAAAGATAGTCATGATAAGTGGCAAGGAAAGGCAGATGGCACCTACCTCTTTTTGCTCTGCTACAGTTAGCTTAGTCTGCTACAGTTTTATTATGTGGTCTAGCGGTCCGACGTCCGACTTGACTTGTTGAGGTCCGGGATCGACCTCCGTGTTGGGCAACAAAAAATTTTGGAATTGTATATTTTCAATTTTCTAATAAAAAACAACGTTGGCCAAGAATGAATATGTGCCCGGTTGGCGATAGGCTTGCCACCTATCACATTGTGGGATTTAGTATAAAATACTAAGGCTATGGATGCCCTGGTTGTGCCTCGGCCTACTCATTCGAGAATATGGGCGTAAAGATATTTTTTTTTTCAGTTTTATTATAAGTGCAGTTTTTTGACTTGTAAAGATTTTTTAAACATTTATTTTATTTAAATTAGTTGCATAGTATAACATTAGTAAGAAAAGACTTGTTGCCGCTAACACTTCAACGTCATCCATCGTTGATAGCTTAAAGACAATTACACTTGAACTACACCATAACTGATCATCAAATCAATGACAGTCAACTTGTCAACAGAAAACTTGTTTACCATCTAACGTAAGGCGCGGCACGAGACACAAGACGAAGCACGAGGTGAGCTAAGAGACGAGAATGTAAATGTATTGTTACTAAAAACTCCAAAAAAATTACACCTTAGTTAAAGTATACAGCCTGGCTATTTTACTGTTACATTGGTTTTGCCAAAAAATATTGTTCTTTATTTTTCTGCTTTACTTTTTGTATTCACGAAACGGCCAAGTTATACTTAATGGACTACAAAACCAACCATTTCCTAAATAAATAAAAGTTCATAAATAACACGAGGGCCACAGTGTCCGCGAGGCAATACTCTTTGCGACTATTAAGTAGTCTTTGGAGTCCACATACTAAAGGAATTTGTAGTGTCTTGCACTTCATATCGAATCTACCGAGTCCTGCAGGGTTACTCTTGAACCATGATTTCATGTTAATTGGAAATTGTCTATGAATTAATATATAAGAGATTTTTCCTACTCAGTAAACTAGATTTTACTAAAAAAAAATAATTTAATTTTTCCCTAGCTAACTGGTCGGTTGGAACGAACTTCACCGGAACAGTAAGTTCCGGCGAAGCGTAGCCTATATACTTATATAAAATTGACTATACGTTTCGCGAGGTCTTCGCATCATGCCTGAACGGGTGACCCAATTTCGTTTTTTTAATGTTAGTTATTGTGAGGTTCTCATTAAGACAAAAGCCGGGAAAACTGCAGGGGAAGTAGGAAAACAACACTTTATTTTTTTTCTTACAAACAGTTAGCAGTTGTTAATGTCAAAGTTGCCGAGCCGGTTAGTCTCATATAAATGCAATGTTAATTTTACACTTTTTTCTTAAACTATGTTTTAAAAAAATGTGATAAAAGACGAGCTTGCTGATCTTTTACCATGTCTTCTCAGTAAGTGGTCGAGTTCGGATCAGAGCACCTACTATAACATATAGTATATTTAGAAGATTTTTTTAATACTACATCGATTTTTCATACCACGACGTCCCTAAACAACCTAGTTTCAGGATAGTTTTACTATACTGATACATAGTAGTTTGTAACATATCATTATATTCATTTCGTACCATAGCGTCAATCTTGTAAGCCAGCAGTCATGTTTTTGTCATAATTAACAACCTTAAAAAACCTAAAATATTAACTAAGGATTTAATATTGTTTGACAAATAGCCGTTTAAAAAAATTAAAAAACATAAAATTGTTATTGTGATTTGAATTTCGTTGATAAGTGTAGGAATATGGTATCAATTAAACATTGATATCTGAAAATTGACGATAACAATTTGGTAAGGGACAGTATGATTTATGGAAGGGTCAAAAAAATCTTAGACTATTTGCTTAAACCGTCATTTTCTATATACGACTGTCTCAAATTAGTAGTGGAAGTGTGGCAATAAATTAAAACAAATTTGATGGACAGAAATATTTTTGTTACTGTACAAGTGATTTACGCAGTTCTTTACAATTTACAATCTTTTCTTACGATTTCATTTTTTGTGTACAATTTTATTTAGCTAAAATGCATATTAAACAAAATATTCAGGAAGAAATTGGTGTATCGCGTTTTTTCTCCTTAACACCGCTTTACCTAAGACCTTGGAACCTAATGACTTAACATGACGACGAAAATGACTAACTAGAGAAATTCATATTAAATAAAAACAAATAAAGAAATATTTATAACTAAGGAACCTTATTCTGTCACAAGGTGACATACCTAAGTAAGTTTTATACTTGACTTTATCTAATCATATTGTAAAAAACAATTGAAAGCTATATGTATGAAAAAGAAGAAGAAAAATTTAGAAAAATATGAAGCAGGTAATAGAAAAACATTACAAAAGTAATTCGTTCAATTCTGTAATAAAACAAGACTGATTTAAAAGCTCATGGTAAAGTAATTGTATTTTGTGACGAAAGTAAAATTTTCCTTTGACAAACTATCCTTTTTTCCCCGTATTGGTCCGATCACCTTTGCAGAATAGACAATCTGACTTCCTGCCAGGCAGCTCATAAAAGGCGAGTATAGGCTTACCGTCACAAACTAACTTTAACGGTAAACTTACTTTTGCTCGTGGCTTCAGGTTGACAACACACCATTACCATTTTAGGCGTCTTTAGGCTGCGTGTATTTCTTACCATCAAGAAATTCGTCTGTTCGTTGCCTTCCAATATCATAAAAAAATTAGACCGTTCTGTCAAAACTTATTTTAGAGGGTAGATTTAGAATAATTAGTTTCATAACAAGTACCTTGCAAATGGTCTAAATGTGGTCTATGGCAAATGTTTAAACTGGTTTTCCCTTTATTATTTGTATAAGAAAACTGTCTAATCTTCCTTTTAGTTCACAATTCTCTTGAGCAATATATACGACACAGTCACATGTGTAAATATGTATTGTTCTCCAAACCCCGACATTGACCTGTTGTATAAATAAAACATTTGTCACGGTGTTCATTTGTTTACATAAAAAGTTATTTCTGTGTCCGTCCGAAATAAATTATAATAAAACAGTTGGCAGACAATCTAACAAAGCCCCTTTCGCTCCGGAATTACGTGCCTTGTTTTAATGAGAAACTGAATGATAAAATTTATGTCAAAAGTTAAACTCGGGCTTATAAGGCGGATTACTTTTGTTTGGGACACCGAGTTTATGAAATTTTTAAATAACTTATATATTTAATCCTTCAATCATATGATTCATGTGAATAACATTTTATTAACATCAAAAAAGTGTAAGAGGTATCGAAAACTAAGTCAATGAACAACATAAATCTATAGAATTTACTTATTAATAAAACATAAATCTATAGAATTTGCTTATTAATAAATTCGTCGCCCGTTGGTCGAAATTCGACCATAACAAATTTTAATATCTTGTTTATTAGAACGCCATCTTCATTTCTCAAGTTCAACTACGTTTTTTCCAAACTTTTTAGTGCGCCATCTCTGATCTTTTATCGTTATTATCAATTTATTTGTTTGCGTGTGTCAGTTGTACGGTAGTGTGGGTAGTGTTTTATTTAATGTACTTTATAAGCATTATTGTTGAAAAAT
>NJDC01000332.1:0-11724 GCA_002245475.1 Calephelis virginiensis | reverse complement strand
TTGTTTTGCTTAAATATTTTAGATTAAGTCTGTTGTACTACAAGTTAATAATTTAAGTGCTATGATCATAAAACCACTGTTATTGGGTTACCTAAATAATATTTTTGTAATAAATAATATATAATAATAAATAATATTTTTTTATTTAATTTTATATCAGTTTGTCTTATGAATTTGTAAATAATAATAAAGATCGTTTCTCAATCGAATATCTTTTCTTCAATGATTATGTGATAGTTTCCGAGGGCCCTCCCTCAAGGCCTACATCTACATTACATCGATCCAGTAATAAGTTATTTATTTCACTTACAAAATTTAGCAGCGTTCAAACGATTGTTGGCTTTTTCTATTCACTTGTGTATTCTCGGGACTCCGGAAGTTAAATATTTAACTTTTATGTTTTTAACCAACTGCAAAAAACAGGTTATCAACTCGACTGTATTTTTTACCTAAGTTTGGTAGGTACGCGATTAGTTGACTTAAAACAAACAGACGATTCTTATTTCTAAATGTAGGTTATAATTCCGAAAAGGTTATGTTTTAATTTTATCAAGATCAAATATGACTGAATGAATAGCGGAGGCATCTGACGGCATTATGATTGAAGAAGTTAAATGGGCGATAAGAAGTATGAAATACGGTAAGGCTGCGGGAGTAGATATGGTTACTGCTGAGATGATCAAACTTGGTGGTCCTGCCGTCTGGGACTCTTTCTGGGTTCTTTGTAACAAATGCTGGAAGACCGGCAGAGTACCCGAAGACTGGCGACGTGCGGTCATCGTGCCCTTGTATAACGGCAAGGGTACACGCATGGACTGTACAAGTTACAGGGCCATTAGTTTGATCAGTTTAGCTTCAAAAGCGTATGGAAAAATAGTTGAAAGGAGGATGCAAGGGATGTCCGATGGAATATTGTGGAAGGCTCAAGGTGGTTTCAGGTCTGGAAGAGGATGTACGGATCAAGTGTTTTCGCCCCGCAACATTGTAGAGAAACATCTGGCTGTGGGTCAGAAGGTTTTCTGCGGTTTTGTGGATCTCGAAAAAGCGTTTGATAGGGTTGTACGTAAGGAACTTTGGGACATTTTGCCAGATTATGGGATAGTCGGGTCCCTGCTGCGTGCGGTGCAGTCAGTGTACTTAGACTGTAAAGCATGCGTGCGGGTGAATGGCAACATATTGCCTTGGTTCGATGTTAATATTGGCGTCAAACAGGGTTGTGTGTTGTCAGCACGCTTGTTTATCTTATATTTGGATAAATGTCTTCAAAGGTTAGGATCATTGAATGTGGGAATGCGGGACCAAGTGGTGAACTACCTGCTCTATGCAGATGATGCTGTACTTTTGGGCTCTGCACCATCTTAACGGCAAACACTGGTTATAGTTATGGAAGGAGATTGTAAAGAAAAGCGCTTACATTTGAATACAATGAAAACCAAAATAATGGTGTTTGAAAGAGACGTAGCCAGAACGGATGTATATCTTCGTTGTGCTTTTAGCAGAGATGGAAGGTACACAGCGGATGTAGAGGGGAGAGTGAGTGCAGGGAATATTGTGAATGGAGCGTTGGGTAAGCTGTTCCAAAGCGAGGTTTTGAGTCAAAAAGCTAGACTCGCTTTGCATAATTCTGTGCTTATTCCAACGAGAGTTGGGTATGTCAGAAAGAGCATCAAAGTAGGATCAATGCGGTCGAAATGAGACCACTACGGAAAATCTGTGGTGTAACGCTCGCTGACCGCATTCGTAATAGTGAGATCCGAGAAAGAGTGGATTCGAAAGAAAGTGTTGGTGTTAAAATGCGAAAGGGCATGCTCCGCTAGTTCGGTTGTGTGGAAAGAATGACAGATTAATCAGGTCAATCGGATACTATCCGAGGATGGTGTCAAGAGTCTCCGAAACCGGCGTGTTTGTATGAACAGGGTAATGAATGTGAAGGAAGCAAGACAGGTTTGTCAGAATCGTGAGGTCTGGCACTCGATACTCTCTGCCTACCCCATAAGGGCCTTGGCGTGAAGGTATGTATGTATGTATATTGCGATTTTTAACTAATCACCTTACGGGAAAGGTACGTTTAACATTTTATACCTTTTTATTTCCCAAAGTGGTGACCTAGAGTACTTACATGTCAATACTTGTCTATTTTTTTTCTATATACAGTTGAATGCATTTTAGCAAATATTAAAGTGTGTTTTAAAAGGCTAACATTTATAGTAAGATTACATATCGCACTCCAAAATGTCCACAATGGATTGTCACGGCAACAACGGCCATTTATTCGCACTATTGACAATGGGAGTTGGACAACAGAGTGAGTTTCTCGTGTTTGTACAACCTGAAATGTAATTACAAACTCAACAAAGAGCATTTTAACGATAAATCCCTTAGAAAATAGGAAGAAATAACCCTGTGCCAAATGCAGAGATTACTAATTATCTATTTGAATAACTACTACTACTTAAACTTATTTTAAAAGTAGGCTACTACTTTTAAACACAACTTTTAACCTGTTTTGTAGCTGGGCATGAATTCGTTAACTGAGTTAGCATTTCGTCTAGGAATTGACTTTTAATTTTCGTGAAAATAATGTAAATGTATGTATATTTTAGTACAAGTTCTGATAAAAAGTGCAGGGGCCCACCTACTTAGAAGCTGTGCCGAAAATGTCTTGCCGCTTGTTTAGTTATTATATTAGTTTGTTTGCAATAGAACGACTTATTTTTGTTATTTTTGTCTATTGTCACCTACGTTTTCAAATTCTTATTCTACTTTCTGAAAATATGGCTTAGAAGTCAAAAACTTTTTAAATGTGTTACGGCAGATTAAGATACCTTGGTTATTAATATTTTCTCTATTTTTTAGATTACGTGTTCGATAAACGTTTTATTTTCATGTCAGTTAACGTTAGTCACGTCAGGGTCTTAGGTAAAGCGGTGGCATCCTTACGCTCATTGAGTGAGATTCAGCAGCAACAACAAAATACACGATGCACCAATTTCGCGAACATTTAACTTCTGCTATATCATCTAAACGAATTTGTACAAAAAAATTAAATCGTAAGAGAAGGTTTTGTGAATTGTAAAGAACCTTGAATGATAAAGTATTAAAAGTCGTTTAAATTTTTGCATTGCTTGCACTACTAATGTGAGATATAGCGGTGTGTTGAACATCACATTTTAAACAATGTAGTGTAAGTTTGTTTTGTTTGCTATCTCCATACAGAATGCTGTCCAGCGTCAACTTGTCATCGTCAATTTTCAGATACCAATGTCTGATTGGTACTCAATGTCTATTCTTATCCATAAAAATGAAATCAAAATAACAATTTTATTTTATGGTTTTTTTATTAAATTAAATAGATTTTTAGGAAACGATAGTAAATCCGCTAGAAAATATTTTAAGGTAGCCAATCATGAAATAGCAGGATTGGCAAAATCGGTTTTATGGTACGAAATGAAATTAATTAATGATCAATAAGATTGCTTTGTGACGACATGTTACAAAAAGTCGATGTAGTATTAAAGCATTCTTGTTCTTAAGGGCTTATTAGTAACCCCACTAAATACTACTATTACGAGTCCGACTTCCACTCGTAAACATTTCGTTTTGCTGTCATAATCGTAGCAGCTAATTTAACAGTCTGCCGTTCTATCAAATGCTAACAGTTTGGGAGGTTTTAAAATAGTTTATATTGTAGTTTTTAACGAGTTCCTACTGGGCACGGAACGATTTTATTATTATAACAAGTTAGAAGTATTTAGTAAATTTTAACATTTAAAGCTTTAGTAAAAAATCAGTTATAAGCTTTTTTCCATCCCAATACTTTGTGCCTGACACGTAAGTGGGTTTTGCCAGGAATGCGAAATGATATTTGTTTCAAAATTTTAATAACGCCGTCTAAATTGCAAAGAGTAACTAAGAACTAAAGTTACGCGTTTGTATCCAAATAGGTTTTTCTAGTTTATTTCTATGTTAATTTATGTTAACTTTTTATTGACTTTTTTTTCTAGTGTAATATAAGTAATCAGTGCCCATTTTGCCATTTTTTTGCAGCCGTAGTTCTAGTTCTTAAGTGTAGTAATTAAATATATTAATCTGCTTTCTAAATATTAATTGCATTTTATTATTTTATTATTGTAATCTCAATGAGGTCAAGATCAAAAATAATCAAGAGAGCTAGAGAGTCCTTGCTAGTGATGTACTAGGAAGGATTGTCAGCTTATAAACTTATTTTAAAAATCAATCACAATCAAGGAAAAAAATTCCTACAGCGTTCGTCGCTTCCTGTCGGCCGCTCCGTAATATCTTTAGGTAAATTGTTTCCTGTCTCCGCAGACGAAGAGTTATTCTGCTACGATTCTTAGATACTAATGAAAATGTTGGCCCATTAAATCTATTCAACAACAATTATAGAATAAACTAAACCCTTACCATGACGGCTTGTCAAGTTCGCTATACTCGCTACCGTGTCTGTAAATTATTTGTACGAAAACTTTGAACAACGCCTCTATTGGTAACTAAGAGAAACAAATTTTTAGATCAAAAGTGTCATTGATTTCGACACGTAACTTTCTGAACGTAATCTCTTAGTTAACAACAGAGGCACTGTTCAAAGCAATTATATAAGTAATTTTCAAAGACGTTAGCGAGTATAGTAAACTTAACAAGCCGTAAACTCATAGTACTCGTCGTTTTACAGTCAGTCATGTATTTCATCCTGATAGAAATGGTAAAATAAAATATAAAGACGCATGAAATCCTTCATCAGTATTCCTTGCCATATCTTCAATCTGTGGGCGTGCTCGTGGGTAGGAATCTAAGAGGGGAGCACACCAGTCGTGGCTGGGGGACGAGCGAATTGAGATCGAGCGAATGACACTAGCACTGGATGCCCCACACCCTAAGGAACAGTTAGACCTGCACTTTACCAACATAGAAGAAGAAGCACAGTATGAGACACACAACACTTTCGACATACAAATATTTACGGATGGGAGCAGGATTGAGGGTAGGGCTTTCCATATGGAAGGACGGGACTTCCACCAAGGCCCTGAAACTTGCTCTCTCTCCCCACAGTGTACCAAGCCGAATTACTGGCGCTTAGCGAGACAATTAATGAGGTACTAAAGCAGAAGGCGGTCACGTTCGGTATTTTCAGCGACAGTATGGCAGCACTCATGACTGTTACCAATAACAACTCACGCCACCCTCTAGCTACCAGAGCAAGGGACACTTTACGACGTTGTTACCAACAGGGCAAAAGTGTTTCCTTGTTCTGAGTTAAGGCACACATAGGAATCCCGGGTAATGAATGCGCCGACCAGCTGGCTAAAGAGACCGAATTATAAGTTGTGCTCTGTATCATTCGCGAAGCGTGCCATTCGCGGGGGCACACTCCGTGAATGGAACAGACGATATCGCGAAAGTGAAACTGCCTCAGTCACAAAATTGTTTTTGCCGTCTGCGATTACCGCGTACAGAGTCTTTCGCAAATATGAAATTAACAGTCACACAACACAAATGATGACAGGACACTGTGGGTTCTCCCAGTACTTAACTAGATTTAAGTGCAGGGATAACCCATCGTGTGACTGCGAACCTGGAATAGACGAGACGGTACCACACCTGTTGTTGCATTGCCCTATCTATGCCAACGCGAGGCTCGATTTAGAAAATAAAATTAAATTAGATTTAAAATTAGAGAAAATACCAGATATAATAAGAAATAATAAAAGTAGAGATATATTCATAAGTTATGCAGTAGAAATAATTAAAAAAGTAAATATAAGAAATAGCGATAGTAAATAATGCTAATACAATACAATTGAATTATATGGAGGACTAGCATAGGTAGAAAAGTAGTTAAATAACATATAAATTAGAAAATAAGCACTGTTTACTAGATTTAGAAAAAAAATTCAAATAAAGATAACTAGCCCTGATATTCCAACAGTTCCTTTTGTCCTGAATGTGTGCCATAGAAAGAATGAAACTGCGAGAGGAATAACCGATAGAACTGGAATGACACAGAGACCAGGGATGATTGAGTACCTTACATTATATACATACCATAACCAAAATTACACAAATTCTGTACAAATCTTTGCATATTAAGCGGAGAAAACAGTAGTAAAAAAAAGTACCCATACTTAAACGATAGAGATAATCTTGATCGGTATATATCACTACAACATTTTGAATGTCCTTAGAAGCAAGATTCGAATCAGAATATGTATTGATTGTTCCTGAGTTCGCTGTTATATAACGAATATTCTCGAAAATAGTGTCCGAGTAGGCAGTCATGTCTGTTAGCGTTGTTCTCAATAGTTGTACGCAAATCAAACTTATATCATCTTCATCTCCTATCGCCGTCTCGACCTCATCATAATTTAAAGAGTTTACTATAATTTTGTGTAAACCATTGTAACCTTGAGGTATTGTGCGTAAAATCTAAGATCCATGTTTTATCACAATCACCTTACTGTTTCAATTCGGACTGCTGTTACAGCAAAATGACCCTTGAAATTCCTTTCAAATTTTAAATGACTTGGAGGAAATGTTTGAGGAATATCAATTCACCATTAAAAAATGATTTTATTAAAAGGATCTAATTCGTATCTGACAGCGTTTTTAATTAATCAATGCCTAATAGCGTCAAGGTCTAAATGATCAAGTTGATCTTGACCTTTAACATTTAGTTTTGACAATCCTAAAAATTGTACACGAATCCCTGGCATACATTCTGTCGGTGAGTATTTTGTACTCAGTAGTAGATTTTGCGCGAACTAGATGTTTCCTTGTTCCTCATATGTTTTTGAAGTTATACTTCTTTTAGCGCGTTAGGAAAAAAATGATGAGGGTAAATTTTTACGATGCGCGGGCACACCGTCACGAAAAACCGACATGATTAAGTTAGCTATGAAGTTAGCTATAGATAACATTTTAGTTTTTAAAAAGATTTTTATCTTATTACGCCGAAGAAGTATAACTTCTAACGCGTGTACATAAGTACACACACACTTTTTTTATTATTAGTTTTTTATTATTAATATGTATATAGATATTAGATGTTTAGATTAGATATTAGATATTTTTTTATTGTTAATAGAGTTTTGACAGTTGACATAATCCGTACAAGTTGCCAATGGAGCCACGGGAGTAAAGTAAAGCTGTATATTAAGTTCAGCTTAAAAGTTTTAGAAATCAGACCTGATATAACATCGTCCTTGATCAGCAGCGATTTGTTTAGGTGCTCTAAATAGACAGACTGCTTTACGGAGCACGTGTACAGTACTCTGCATCAATGGAAGTGGTATTTTCTAACAAAACTTGTACTTTGTAAAGTAAAGTGCAATAATCTTTACGATTACATTTGCCGCTAAGATTTCCTAAAAATCAATGTGCCAATGCCAATAGCATTAACTTCATAAAAACTTACACAAGTCTCGTATATTCTATATTTTATCTTTAATAACAGTATCGCATTTATAGCCAATAAAGCAGTGTGATTCCTGTAACTTTTTATTAATTATCTGTGTTTTGTATTTGAGCTAAATAAACATCATTACACGATTTTGTGCCAGTCTACTTAATTGATCTCACATTTCTCAGTATTGGCTTTTTGTAGTAAATAATTCAGAACTATCAAATTAAAAGATTTTCAAAAAAAATTTTTTACTTATACTAATTTAAGAGGATTTTTAACTTAAAACTAACTATAACAGATTGTTGAATAGTCCTCTTGTTACATAAAGGTTTTAAGAACATGAGTTTTAATTCCTCGCCAAAGTTTGTATCTTGTTCAAAACGTTCTATTATGTTCATCTAGACTTTATTTAATTTTTTTTCTTTTTTTATAATTTATATTATGTGTCACTTTGTTTGTCCGCGATGGACTTCTAAATTACTTAACTGATTTCACTCATATTTATACACTATGTGCAGTTTGACCTAACTTGAAAGAAAGGATAGCTGACATCTCAATTCAGGACCGTTATACCAGAGATGGTAATTATCTAAATGAAAATTAGGACCATCTCCGATTCATTAGTTACATTTTGAAAAAAAAAATCAAATCGCGACCTAATTAAACAACTGTTGTCGGTTTTTTCTGTTTTATTTCTCTTATTTATTATCATATTTTTAAACAAAGAAACACTTATACTGTTTTACGCAGTACTTATAATTTATCATTTTGTTATAAGTGATACGTAAAATAGTACAAATGTTGATACGTTGCCAATTATTTTTGTCCGAACATTTGAAGAAAAAAATAACCTTGAAAAACCGACCATATATTTTATAGTCGAAAAAGGCTAGCGTTATAAATTAAAAGTAGGTTAGTTATAAATTTTGTTGTTTATAAAAAGTTAATTTGTTCGCAGACAAGTTCTGGACAACGGAACGCTGGTGTTCCTGCCGTTCGCCTCCGTACAGTACAGGCAGGACGTCCACAGCACACTGTACCGCTGCAAAGCTCACAACGCCCACGGTGCCATCGTGTCCAGGGACATGAGAACACAGGCAGGTTAGTGGTGTCAACTGTTCGGTGACTTTACGATGCCAGGTTCTAACATTTTTACCGTCGGTTGTGACCTCGTGATTCTTGACTAAGTGTATTCTTTTAAAGTGTATCCTTTTTAAGGTTATTTTTAAGAACGACAATTAGGCGGTATTATTTTCAACAAAACTTCAGTTGTTAAATAGAGCTCTGATGATGCTGGTATAGCGAAACCGATTGGCTAACGTATAGAAATAAAAAATAAAAATATATTGTGGAAATTATAAGTGATTGTAAATAAATTGTGTCAAGAATGGAATTCCACCAAGCACCGACGATAAGATGTATAGAAACTGTTGTAGTTACCTACATACCTACCGTTTTTTAGGTCTCACACAATTAATGTCGCAAGCATGAACATTAATCTTAACGAAAAATAGCTAAATCTGGACGATGTCATCTATGTGCATGACCGTAAATGTACCAAAAATTGTCACAATTGTTCCAAATTTGTATGCAAGAAGCACCTGGTAGAACAAGTAGAATGTCTCACATTTTTTCAAACCAAAAACAAGTACCAAATAATAAGAAAAAATATTGTTTTTTAAGTTTCAGAGCTTTCAGTTATGTTTTCGTTTAAAAAACATTGATTCCGATTTGAGTTAATTTAATGTCAGTATTTTTCTTGTAACACGTATTATTTAGATTAAATTAATTATAAAACAATGTGTTGGTGTTTAGATCCCACAAAAATTATGTTTCTACTCTTGAAATTAAGATTTTTACTAAAGATCAAGTGAGACCAGGCAGTATTTTTTTTAAAACTTAATGATTTTTTTTTAAATCTAATTAAAGAGATTATATTTAGTAAGACCTTGTTTTGTTTCTAAAAAAAATATTTGAAAATACCTTTGCACATTAAAGCTACTACTATCTGAATTATCTTTAAGTCTCCTTTTTTTAATATCCGGTTAGGCTAATTTTTCACCTCAGGATGTTAGTAATATTATCAAAAATAAGGATGTTACTTAAGGGTTAATAAAGACACATACCCGGAAAAGCAGACACCTAAATGTTCATCATACAAATACCTACCCCCATCGGTCATCGAACCCGAGCCTTGCAGTTGGTCTGTGTAGTTAGGCGTGTACGCTAGCCACGCGACCGACGTGGCGGTCATAAATATAATCAATATAAATAATTTACTTTTTATCACTAATTATATCTATATATTTTAAAACATTTCTCAAACTTATTCAAAGTAATAATTGTCATTATTATAATAATTTAACAAAAAAAGTGATTCTACTACCGGTATCGTCGGGAAACGTCGCAGGTATATAAATGGATGCTTAAACTATTTTATATTACAAAAAGTGGTGTAATTAGCGTAGTGCACTGTTGCACATTACTGTCCGTTTAAAAACAATAATTACTTTAAAGAAATTTGTTTTAATTGCTTTTCATTTTCCGCTACATTCAAAAAAAACTTAAAAAAATTGTAGACTCCGTTTTATTGGACTAATTTGATTAAAATGTTACGTATTTAAGGTTACACTCCTATTCCCAATGATTCAATAACCATACCATAATCGATTTAGTAATGTAGTAAACATTACTAAATCGATTATGGTATGGTTAGGAGCAAACAAACCGATAAAAAAATCGTTTAAGATTATCTCCGCTATTAGGTAGTTCTCTGGCAGGATTTTCAATGATCGCCTGATCGCAATGATTCTACTGCAGGAGTAAAATCACAGGACACACCCGTCACCTAACGATGGAAGATTGAGCGAGTAATGGCTTGCAATTGCAAATGTGCTTCCCGAGACGTGGTTCGAATATTGTAGAGGGAGCTACTATATGACAATCGAGTTCAACTATCAATCACTATAACAATTCCTGTGGCTATTAGTATTTGTACTTTAATTTTATCAATATATTTTGGCGATCAAGAACATTTACAGATGAATATTTTACGCCAAGAAACTGAATTTAGTAGAGTTCTTAGCGTAAAAAAATAGGCAAGGTGTTGCTGCAAGGGTATACCCCATAGGTAGGAAGTAGCGTACCTCGTTCGCGTTAGCGTTCCTCTAGGAAGTAGCGTACACGCCTAACATAAGGAGCTGCGAAGTTCTGGTTCAACTCCTGACGGGACATCAATCACCATTTACATGTCTGCATTTTTCTATCTGGGCGCTTATTAAATTTATTCTGGTATCCATGTATTTTAATGTATTAGTACCGTTGACTAGCACCCATAGCACAAAGCATATAATTTGCTTAGTTTGATTTTTAAAGTGTGTAGTTCGTCTAAAGATCTTTGATTATTTAAAAATATTACGTTTATGTGTATCATTACGCCAATTAGTTAAAAGTATCTTCACGCCCATATCCCCGAAGAGGTAGGCAGAGGTACAACCAAGGCACCCACGACTAGCCGGAAGACACTAAGTCCCACAATGTGATAGGTGGCAAGCCTATCGCCAACCGGGCACATTTCCAATCCCGACCAACATTTTTTTATTAGAAAATTGGAAAAATCCAATTTTCTTTATGTTGGCCGACTTGGGATTCGAACCCGGGACCTCATGCAGTCAAGTCCAACACCCGGACCGCTAGACCACAGACACACGCCAGTTAGTTATTTTTTATTATTATAATATAGTATATAAATAAAATACAAATTAATTACCTACAAAATACCTTGTCTCCGTTTGTTTTTTTTTTTTATAATAAAAAATATTCCTCGACAAGTTACACAAATTCCAAACTTACTCACGTGTTATCGGATCCACCGGATCCAATAACCGCGGCAAACGCGAGCCTTCCTCCCAATCCCAACCGGAACAGAAATTCACAGGACACTACACTACACGGTCGCCGCCAGTCTAGGCGACGAAGACCTCTCTTGCGCCCGGCGCCTAACGCCGAGTGACGAGCCGCCACTATTCCTCCAGCTAGTCCACCCAGTAACCAGAACGCAGCACCAAGTAGAGGTACGGTGTCCCGGGAGACAGCCCTTGTTGCTGGCGTTGTAGAGAACAGTCCAATCCATCTAAATAATGATATCTAGGGCTGAGCACTTTGCTCGGCCCACAAAGCTCGGTGAAGTTGTAAAAACCGCGAGGTTGGCGACACATTAGTCAGTCCACAAAAAAAGTACACCAATTGATACATACATACATACATATCTTCACGCCAAGTCCCTTACGTGGTAGGCAGAGAGT
>NJDC01000331.1:161146-178700 GCA_002245475.1 Calephelis virginiensis | reverse complement strand
TGTGGCATTTGTAGCGATTGGCACTACGCCTTTGTTCTCATTGTCAAATTGTAATGACGCGTTCTGATTGATTGAAATTAGCTTTATGTTGATTATGTGGACTAATAAAAATGCAGTACATGTTTTTGGTACTCATTTGTTAAAAAAATAGAGTATACCTATTATTTTTTAATAAAAGTAGAAAACATGACCGATTGTATTTTAGTTTATTAATTATTATCCACAACGTTTACATAAAAGACGTCAACTTAAACTTCGTGTTTATGAGGTTGGTTTTAATCAAAAATATCTGTTTTTATGGCATAACTGAGTAAACAAACACACGCTCTCCTGATGACAAGAGACAACCATGGCCTATAGACAAAAGAGATTATAAAATCTATAAAGGCGCGTCGTTGTCCTGTGGCCAAGATTGTCGCTTATTATACAATATGTGTCGTCACGCTCGTGTCCTCGAAAGGGTAGGCAGAGGTACAATTATTACACCCACGACTAGCCGAAGACACTACGTCCTACAATATGACAGGTTTGCCACCTGCCCCTTACGCCAACCTCGCACACAGTTAGAAAATAGAAAAAACACATTTTCTTTTTGTTTTCCGACCCGGGAGTCGAACCGAGGACCACCTAAAGTAAAAAAATAATGGTTTTGTTTGAAGTTAAAGTGAAAGCTAAAGTCAAGTCCAACACTGGACCTCCAAAACACAGTCTACACATATATATGCTAGTATATTACCTACTTATATACTTAATTAACAAACATACCCTAACATTTATACACATGATAGAATGTTTACTTACGTTATTTAATTTTTATATAATTTACACAGGTCCAATGTTTTACTAATTTAACCGTTAACATCGGTTAGTCGTGGGTGGCCTGGTTGTGCCTCTGCCTACTACTTTTAGAATAAGGTCGTGAAGATACTTCTTTTTAATTTAATAAGTTTGTAATGACTATTATAGCAAGTATTTCAGTTTAAAAATATGTTACAACTTGCCCGGGTAAGAGTGATTTAAAACACGGGTTATTGTTTATTTTAGAAACAAATAACACTGAGTTCCACTTGGTTTGATAATAGTTTATTAGATAATTTTAGTGCATTATATGTTTTGTTGTGATGTTTAAGTTTCTTTTCGAAAATATGGGCAAGTTTGTCAATATAAAAAGAGTAACATTTGTTACTATTGTACCCGGTTTACCCTTCTATGGTTTAAAATTTAAATGAGGCTTCAAACTGGATCTCAGCGATTTGCGGGGCGACGGCGAGAGCGGGGCGGGAGCGGGCGCGGCGAACTATGCCCGAATTCAATGTCAGTGGCCAGATCGCTCGTGTCGCGGCGACGAAGTGTTGTGTTTGATGTGAGCACGGTGTCGATACGGCGGCAACATCTTGTGAAGTTGAGTGGCAAAAGAAGATGTTCATCGTTATTACAAAGAAAAGAAAAAGGCGACTTTTCTATTGTCGTGAACAGAGACAATACCTTAACAAGTTACAAGATTATACAGGAATTAGTATGGACACTTTTGATTGTATTGTATAGTAGGAACTATAAAGTCCGTCCTCTTATTACACATATTATCCTCTTATTTTTATGATTAAAATGTTTGCTTTTGTTTGCAATTGCAATTGTTTGCCAAATTGGTGATCTATCAAAAATTTAATTCCTCGGCGAAATTCTTCGATGTACGTAAATTTATCGACAGATACTAAATGCAAAGGGGAACAGCACTACGTTAACTCGAACACCGCTTGACGGTCGCTCGTCGGTCGGGCGCCGCTGCCCGTTCCGCCCCCGCTCCGCTGACATCCATTTCACTTCAATAAAAATATATGTGTTAGATCGCGCCGCTCTTGCCGCCGCCCCGCAATCGCTGAGATCCAGTTTGAGGCCTGAAGGATTTCACATTCACATGGCAGTCAAAGCTGCCATGTTTGTCTTTTTCTTGACACAATAACTAAACTAAAAAAACTGTACATTATGATTTATTTTAGGCAAAACATATATAATGGAAAAAAGGAAACATATAACATTTTCTCATACCAGTAGTTCATAATTTAAACAAACGAAATATTGAGTATTTATTTTTTCTTGATGTGGTTTTTGGAACATGTCTTACATTTTACTTTTAAGAATAAAATAACTTTAGTATAAGCGGAATGTCTTGCCAGACAAAGAATTTATTGAAAGAACGAATTACTAATAGGACATATTTCACAACAAAATTAACGCATATCTAATACTTTAAGCCTTAGAGCCGTACTTTTCAAGTACCACAGAGTAATCGTAACATCATTGGTGATTTTAACTACCTGAGTCTTTACCATGTGTTGGTATAGATCACGTTCGGTATGTTGGGTGTCAAAATTTTTGACTTTTTTAGTCTAAAATGTGTTTCTCTTAGTTACCAATAGAGATAAAATCATAGTCATTTTGGTAAGTCTTAAAGACCTAAACTCACTCTGGCTAATGTCAATCATAAAGATCTTCAGAGAAGTCAAAGGTTGCCTTCTGAAGTAATTTTAAAAGTAGGAAAATGTTACTTTCTAAAGTGATTTTAACAATAGGAAAGGCCTTCAAAGAAGTCAAATGTTACTTTCTGAAGTCGTTTTTTAATTGTAGGAACATGACATCCCATTTTCTACTCACATAATAGACGAAATAACGTCACAATGCGTAATCCACCGAAAAGGCACAAAAAGATGAAATTGACAGTAAACTCTGATTAATGAGGAATATTTATCACCAATGACGTAGAAATCACAAGGTGATAAGTTGATAATGGTGCCTATTTTGTTGCAATCACTAAACTAATTTTAAGTTAAAGCTTTCTTCTTTCAACGAAAGTAATAGAAAAAGACAAAACACTTTTAGTGCTGTCAGATTAATCTGTAGAGGACATTTCCACAGATTTTTAATCTATTCCTCGGAAAACGTTGGTTAAATATGTCACTAGACAAGTCCGACTAATCTGACATGTCTAAATTGGGAAAAGATAGCATAATCTCAAATTGTACACTATTGTTTGTTTCTGCTATTTTTTATTGTGTATTTAAATTAACGCCTAATTTTATATTTCTGTTTGTCTTTTCAGTAAAACTACTAACCTAAGTATATGTAATTAGAAAATTAATAGTTTAAATAAAGCAATAACCGTAATAAATTTTCCGTACAATGAATCTGGGAAAACCGTCTAAAAGAATAATTTGACTACCCAAAGAAGAAGAAGATGGTATACTTTGAAAATAAGTTTAGTTGGTGTTCAGCAGAATTACCACCAATAGCGCCTTTTATGAGGCAAATTGTGACTAAAAACACACACACTCACTCGCAAAGCTCAGGCATGTCTAAATTTCCGTATAACCCCATAATATAATCCATTAAAGCAACTGTCTGTTGATAGTCTATTAATACACAAATATATATTTCTTTCTCATTGTTTTAATACTCGGTAGTGTAATGTGAATTCTACATTTGACTTCCATATGAAGTGTCTGACAGTTCGTAGATCCATGTTTGGGTCTAGTACCTGAAATTAACAATGTTCATTCGTTAGCGAATAAAATAGAATGAAATGCTCAGTCTGTACAGTCACAAGCATAAATATATTGTAAAGTAGCATAAAAATTAGTAAAAATATCTGTCCCAAGAACGAGCTTAACAATACTTGTCTGTCCGTACGCAACAGGAATATTAAATAAATATTTATACTTTGAGCGGTTATTACAATTATTTGATGTAAATTTTCATCACACAATTTTGACGCCACTTTATTATGCTCCCTGCTAATATCAGATATTTTTGCTGCATAATCGCAGACAGATATTAATGAATTCGTTTTGGTTACAGATATTTTTGTTAATCTTCCCATAGCAATATAATTGTGCTTGTGATTGTACAATCAAATTACAAAATAGTAAATATAAATAAATATAGGTAGCAAAGCAGATATCTGACAACTTTACAATATTTCTAACAAAATTTTAAGAAAAAAAATCACATTTGACCGGATTTGAACTGCACCCTTCCGGTTCGGCCCTAAACTACCCTTTGAAATGTAAAAAAGTCAGATACAATATTACTTTCTGTACTATTAGTGAAATAGTTCACAGGCCGAAGTAAAATCTAGGTTGACATTCCACTATCAAATACTCGGGTATAATCTGAGGGTAGTGTCAAGAGTCTTCGAAACCGGCGTGTTTGTATCAAAAGGGTGAGATTTATCACTCAATACAACAATCACTCCCTGCCTACCTCGTAATGGAGTTGGCGTGAAGATATGTAAAGTCTGTTTTTCCTTAGGAGTCCAATTTGGTAAACAAACACCACTTGATAGAAAAACATCCAAGTTTTACATTAATCTCACACACTGAACTAAATGTTTTTGGTTTTACATTTTCAAAACTTAGTTACAGTAGGTATGTTCGAAATCTGTTTCGAATTCATCAATTTAACACATAAGATTTGCAAAAAAATATTGGAAATTGAAATCTATTTGCACAGATAAGTAACACGATATGCACTTGACACATAGAACTTTAGATTGTCTATGGAATTTATAGACATGGGCAATGATTAATGCATTTGAATGATAAATTGAATGATTCTTTTGCAACGATAAAGCGTTTTGAAACTGAAATAAATAGCTTGTAATCCTTTTGTAAACGGTTTAGATCTTAAAATTTTGATTTATGGAAGGCATTTTTTTTTGCAAAATAAAGTCTTCCAATCGGTTTTAAGTAATCGACTTTAAGAAATAATTCAAAAATCAGTCAATCAAATACAATGTTAGATTGTGATATTCTAGCAATGCAAAAAGATAAATTCAAATGCCAAGTAAAATTATCGAAACATACAATGTCTTTTTCCTTGGGGAAAAACTTTCCTTTACTTTATGGAACCCCTTAAAGTAAGAAACTACCATTTGTTACAATTTTTCACATCAGTGATATGCATTCCGAAGAATGTTAATAGTTATAAACCTCAGTTGTAGATGATAGTTTTAGCAATATAGTTGTCTCGAATTTGTTATATTACATATTATAATTTACGAATACTTTTACGGACAAACGAAATTTATTGGCACAGATAAAATGTGAGCTATGACATTGAAAATTCAGATTTATTGACTTGATCATTATTTTGAAATAAATACCCTAAAATGAGAATATGTAAAATAATATATTTATAATTTTGCAATCTATTTGATATTAACTGTTGATTAACAGAAAATAATGCAATAGTCTTTTAAAAGACAAAAAAATATATCGACATCAATTAATCGATTCTAAGGAATAGTCACTAGTGAAGTTTATAAAGTACTATTTTATAACTTGATGTTCTGGTCACATAACCAAATTTATTTGAATATCGGTACAAAATATTGTTAGGTGTTTTAGATCGATTGTTGTCATTTGTCTAGTCGACTCACCTATACATAATTATGAGTGTTAAAGTATTAGGATTTTCAACCTCATTTGGTTTTGCTTCTAACTTATGTTTACTTTGTAATTTGAATCTTGTTCTCTAGATTAACAATAATTTGGGCACTTTTTAAGTTAGTCAACGACCTATAAGCATTTTTTTTATGTTATGGAATACTTTTAATAACAAGAATAACTTTTTATTTATATTTAGTAAATGGTGCTTTAATTATTAATTCTAAATTAAAAATTCTAAAATAAAAAAGTAGCATGATATTTCATAAAAACAAATGTAAACCTATATAGTCTGCTTTCTTAAAAGTCCATTTATGTAAACAAACAGCACATCATAGAAAAATATCGAAGTTTGACACCAATCGTATGCACTAAATATAACATGAATTGTTCGGAGTATATTTTCGCTCCAAGCAGAATGTTTAACTCTAAAATCTGTTTCGAATTTACCACTTTAACACATTAAATTTTAATAAACTTCTTTCGCCATTATATTGAATGTAGTGCCGCCTTTCTCGGTCATTCGGTCAGTTTTTACTTTTCTATACACAATGTGATACCATATGTTTTTTGTAACAATTATTATTTGCATAGTACAACCACAATAGATGCGCATATCTGGCTCGTTACAATGGTTAATGGTTATTACGTTCGCAAAAGTGAACAATGACGTTCACGAATTCAGGTCCTATTGTAGGCAAAAAAAAAAAACAATAAAACGCAGATAACGTGTCTTTTTCGCCATTATAATCAAAGTAGTGCCGCCTCTCTTGATCTTTATGTCAGTTTTTTACTTTTCTATACAAAATGTGATGCTATCACAGTATTAAACACGAAAAAACTTTTTGTAATATTTTTGTAATATGTGTCATTTAGTTGTCTAGGAAAATAACGACTACAACAACCAGCGTCGTCAACAACTGGGCAGAGATCCAATCCCGGGCAACGCCATTTACATTAGAAAACTCAAAACAGACACTTTCCACTTTTTTCCCTATTGTCCGACTCGGAGATCGAACCCGGGACCTCAAGAAGCTAAGTCCGACGCCAAACCGCCAGACCACAGCGGCAATCAGAAAAAAATATATGTCAATCACCACTTCCATTATTTTCTTACTAAATATACACTATCCACTATGTTTTGGAAAGATAGAAGATACACAAACACACTTTCTCTTATATAATATTACTACTATGAATATAGTACTACTATCTACTGAACTACTGCACTAGCATTGACCAATAAATATCATTCAATCACAGTAGTATGTCATTCTTGTTCATTCGGTCATTTGATAATTCTCAACCCTATTCATTGTCTACGGCTTCCTAATGTCACTGTTCCGCCATTGTTGTTTACCAAATTGGACTCCTAAGCATGTAGGTTGAAGTAAACAAAAGGCGTTCTTATTGCTTAATCGTATCAATCCGAGCAAATCAATGCATATTTTTTTTATGTGGAATAAGAAAGTCAACATGTACACAGTCATCATGGTAAGTGACAACTGTTTCCTACAGATACCATAGATGTTACAGGTAGTTGCTGTCCTGTCACTTGTGGGCAGAGTGTTAGGCCTAATGTGCAAATCAAATGGCTACCCCACCTTTTGGACCAGAACATGATAGTGCCAAACACAGTCATTATGGCAACAAGTGTAAGGTACTATATCCCTACCTTGGCAACTTGCCACAAGTGGTTTTGTTGGTAATGACCTATTCTTTTCTAAAACAGGAGACCTGAACATGGAGAACCAACATGTCGAAATGCAACAGTTGAATAATTAAATAATTTCAGTAATGTGAATTACTAACTACTCTAATGTGAATTACTAATTACTAACTACTAGCTACCTCAATATGAGTAATAAACTAAAGTATAGTCTGTGTTGCCTTGTAATACAAGTATGTGTCATCTTCTGGTCTGGAGGGTAGCCAGTAGACTTACACAACTTAATATCTCGGCCATAAGACAGTGATACACTTCCAATATCTATGGCAATGGTGCCCAAACGGTTGATCGCAAGAAGTTCAATGGTCAATCTCAGAAGAGGTTAAGCCAGTTAGTGCCTATAAGATTTTATTTTCCAGTTTCGAATATTTTTTATCTACAAATGTGTGTAAATAGTAAGAAACTGTGTAAAACTGCTAATAATTACTTAAGAATTCCAACATAAAAATAAATTAATATTAGCGTGTTACTATTACTAATAGATAATAAAAAAAATTACATAAAAATAAAGCTGTCGATCTTAAGCTCTTAACTTATTCTCAATTCGATCTTCACAGCATAAAGTATAGACACCACTGATCTATGGTGTCTATACACCCTTGATGTCTCTTACCAGCAGAAGAGCTGTGTGCTTGTGCTCTGTCTTATGTTCTTAAAACATAAAAAACTATAATGTCAACTTAAGCCTAAGTGCACTTTAGTCCTTGTTTATTAATAAGAAAGTAGAAGCTTGATTGAAATATGTTAATATACCTTCACCAAAAAATACTTACGATTTGTCATGACATTGTCCCATATATCAATCTTAAAACCCTATGAGAAAAAGTATTATTCTCACCTGATCACAGCATAAAAGCTCAACGCGTTCTTCAGGAGCATCAGCCGTGCTATCCTCAGCAGTTTTCGCAGAATTTGCTCCATTAACATCCCCACCTCCAACAATCTTTTCCACCACATGCTCAGCAACTTTACGGCATTGGATGAAGTCATTTGCAACAAGACGGTCCTGTGGAATAGAACTATTATATCTAGCAGCTGTACACCTAGTGGCCATAAATTGATTGATTAGTGAGAACCACATCTCAATAACAAGAACTTATAAAGGGTAACTTTACAAGGACTGACCAAATTTTAATATAATGGCGTATAGGCTTAAATGGTAATTCATTTTGAGTAATATTGCCAAATTGCAATAATTTTTTTTATGCTTTGTTTACATTATAACCATGCATCTTTTATTTTGCGTCGGATAAAAACTATATATATTTTTTTAATTTTTAGTTTTTTTATAGATCAAAAGTGTTATTGATTCCAAACTGTTTCTTAAAATTTGTCTGGTACTTTAGATGTAACCGTGTATACACATATTATCAAAATTTATTTAGACACATAGTATTTCAGTAAAAAAGAAAAAATATTATTTCTTCTTCAATAAAGAGGATACACACCTTCTTCTGTCTGTCTTGTTTACTTTGGCAACTGGAATGTGGGAGTAAATAAAATGGTAGTTTGTTTAGTTTTGGAGCGGCCATTTCGATTGCAACATCTACAACCCAAGATGGCACTGTTTCCAACAGGAGGTTTCCTTCCGTCTCACCACCAGCATCACCCACCTGAAGTGAAAGAAAGTTATGCAGATTATACTAAATTCAGATATACCACCACCTCTAGCTAAATACATATAAAATGAAATGTCACAGGCTTATTATGTCCATTTAATAAACATAATTTATTTATAACATACTTGAAAACAACATAGGATACAAACAAACAGAAAATGGTAAAATACAAAAGTTTATTTAATAAGGGATATCTTACAGCTAACCCAGTACAGAAAAATATGAATGAAGAGAAATTGGTAGTATGTCAACAAAGTGACATTGGAACATTACTGGCTCAAGGATTTTTTTGTGTAAGTTTGCCAGCTACCCTTCAGACTGAAACAAGACCAGAGTAGAAAAATTTTCGCAGTAAAACATTATCATTTGTTGTACATACTACAGTCATAGTGTTAGTGAACAACAAAACAACACTCTCCTTTAAAGATCCACCTGGTAGAACAGTTGGCAGCAGTTATTTAAAAGGGGATTAACATATGAAAAGAATAGATTGTATTTAAATTGCTGTAAAATCATGTCTTGCAAAGTCAGACTAGTCCAAATAAAAAAAAACTAAACAATAATAATAATAATAAATCCCTGGATAAATCACACGAACTGAATCTAACCCCAAAATAAGCAAATTATATGCTTGTGTTATGAGTATTAGTCAACAATACTAATACATATAAATACTTAAATAGATACCAGAATAAACTTAATAAACACCCATACCCGGAAATGCAGACATCTAAATGTTTATCACACTAATGTCTGTTCCCGTCGGGAATCAAACCCGAGCCTCGCGGTTGGTCGATGTAGTTAGGTGTGTATGCTAGCTACTCAACCAACAATACCTGTTATATTTTTAACCGACTCCAAAAAAGGAGGAATTTGTGTTTTTTTTGTTTGTTATGCAATTACTCAGTCAATAGCCAATTTTAAGAAAGATAGGTCATACATCATTTTTTATCATATTTATTTTATTATCATTCATTCAGATGACTTAATCATCTCGAAATGGTCATATTAATTTTATCATGATCCAACTAGTGGTTTTTGAGTTATATTTAATATTGTTAAAAAAACTTCACTTCTCTTGATGATCTCATTATGATGAGTAACAAATAGTATGTTGATAAAATTTATTTGTAACCATTTCAGATACATTTGCTACCTTTAGAAAAAAGAATTACCAAATTGCAACATAGTACCCAATGAAGTAGTTGGAGTCATTTTTTGCAGTTTTATTGTGCTTAATTCTGCAGCAATGTAGTTGTACGTAGTAGGTAAACAAACAGACTTCCAGAATAATTTACTGGATTTGATCTTCTCCAGTCAGTGCAGGTCTTATATGAGTGAAATTTTACTGGTTAAAATATGCTGGTCAGTCAAGATACCAAAATAAAAAAAATTATAGACATGTACTCTGCCAAGTACATTTTTAGTCAATATAATCTCTTTTACACTGTTTGAAAAGGTAAAAATATACACAATATATTGTCTTTTAGTAAAAAATTACTTGAAACATAGTTATTTCATGAACAATTGTTAAAACTAACCTCAATTAATATTCATACCTGCAACCTGTACAATGTCCTGCCCCCAACTTCACTAAATATTAATGGAGTGTGTAACGGGACGTTAAAAAAATTATTTCCAATGACTTTTTGACCAGCATCATTAACCCTGTTTGGATGATTCCAGTGTTCTAACAGTGCTTGCAATAACAGAGCTCCAAAGTTTACTTTCTGATCATTTTCCGTCGTCAAACCTGCCTCTTTTGCACTGACCCATGCACTAAAACAATCTGTTTCATCTTGTCCTAAATGTATAGTCAACATTCCTGTCTTTAAATCTACGTTAAACCAATTTGGAACGTAAATCATTTTAAAACGTTTCTTGAGCTCCTCTTCATAATCAACTTCACCTAAATCTTCAACTTTAGATGCTTTTAAAACATCATATAATACTACATTATTCGCTGTATCCTTTGTTAGGATATGTCTTTTGTCATTTAACACTGTGTAATGTTTTATAGCTCTCCCTCCAGGAATATTGTGAATGGGTTGTGTTTGGTACACATTATTTGTGTTGTAGTTGTTTTGATTGTACATATCAGTGTTCAATGAACTAACAGGAGGTAGTTTCCAACATCTGATGTCAGATTCAGATGTAGAGACCCAAACACCTTGCTGATCTGCAGTAAAGCATAATTTGAGGATAGGTGCCGTTTCTTCACATACTATCATAAAATTGTCAGGATTTCGTAATTCTGTAATAATGACTAAGCGGTCTCGTCCACCTGATATGATATGGGTAAAGTTTTCATTAGCTAATAATGCCCAAACAGCTTCAGAATGTACTCGAATAGTGGATACACACCTTTGTTGTGATAGTGACCAGAGTTTTATGGTGCCGTCGGAACTACCAGAAACACATTGTGATCCATCTCGGCTTACCACTAAAGCTTTAACATTATCTGCATGGCCTTTCAATTTCATTAAACGAGAACAATTTCTTGGGTCCCAAACTCTTAAGACCTTTTCTGTTGAGCCACTTACAAGTATTGTACCTGGAGGATTCATTGCAAGACTGTATATTGATTCTTTATTTCCAACGAGACTAGATGTAGTTACCGTATTATTACTGGCAGTAAGAGCGGTAAGGGTATTGACATCCCATAAGAATATGGCACGATCAAGGCCAGCACTCGCAACTTGCTCTTTATCCTTAGCATACGCTAGGGTTCGAACGTAGTCTTTATGAGTACGTAACGTTGACATACAGAATCCTTTCGGTGCATTCCAAACTTTAACTGTCGTGTCCGATGACGCGCTTATAAGGTTCTTTCCACCACAGCACAACACTATATCATTCACCCAGTCTGTGTGGTGTTCCATACTCTGTATATACCTATCTTGAGAACCAGAACCGGTGTGCCAAACTCGTATAATTCCATCTCGACCAGCCGAATACAATCTGCCTTGAATGGGATCTAACTGTAAGGAACTTATACCGTTTTTATGTCTACGTTCTTCCTCGTCTCGAATGACAAAAGATACTTGAGTCTTTTTACGCATGGTGCCCATTTTCCGACATTGTAAAACTATTATTAATTGAATTAAATTTATGAAAAAAATGTTTTTCAGGTTTCGTTTTTTTTTCTTATTTTTTTAAGTTCATTTGTCTCTTTTTAAGACAGGCTAAGACTTTTTGGGCATGCTGCCACGTCTCAATAGTAATAAAATCTTTTTCGTATCATTTAATTTCAATTCACTAATTAAGTTTCTTATTATCTAGTTTCCCCCTTTTTCAATAGCCTTTAACTTTTTCTTTACTAAGTTTAGAGGTTATTTAATTCCTTCAATACCGCTTAAGTTTTTAATTCCTAGAAGTTTTCATGCTATGTTTCTTCGTTAATTTCTTTTGTTATATGTCATATCCATGAGTTTTGCGATTATTTACATACACAAATTATAAAATTAAAATGATGAATGTCATAACAATCATCCTTTTTCACGATGGCGCCAAAACTTCCAAACTTTTAAAATTGTTTTTCAATGTTTTTTCATATCCAAACTTTTAAAATCTGACGACATTTTGCTTTTGCGCTTTAAAATTAAAAAGTGGCAATACTGAATGGAGTATTGAGTTTCCTAAAAAAATATCGATATACCTAAAGGTATCGTATCGATATTTATAAAATATATTCGATATTTATAAATATTGACCTCAGAACAATAACTAAAGCACCCATACTGTCATATGCAAGTGAAGCATTCGCCCATCTCCCTAAGAGAACCCTATACCCATTACAAGTTGTTCAGAATAAGTTCCTAAGACTAGCTACCGGCGCACCGTGGTACATGCGCAACCCAGATTTACATAGAGACTTGGAATTGCCTAGCCTAGCGAAGCACTTTCAAGAACTCTCCCAATCATACTTTTCTAAGTTAGAAAACCACCCGAACCCTCTGATGGCAGCAGCTAACGACTATGTCCTCGAGACGGACCCACCTCCGCTTCGCCGGAGGCCCCGTCACGTGACCCTAGACCCCGATGACCCCATCACCGAGGCAAACGCCTCATAGAACAGTACACAATTACACACAAACTCGCGACACCGCCGCCGCCAGGGGCGGCGAAGACCCTTGTTCCGCCCTGGGCGGAACACAGCCACGATATCCTCTTCCGAAACGAACCAAGGTCCCACCCTAAGCCGAGGTACGGTCTCACAGGAGACACCCTTAGGGAGGGGGGTCCCAGGCCCCACCCAAAATTACATCTCTGGCTGAGCACTCTGCTCGCCCACTAGCCCGGTGACGTTGTTAAAGTCAATAGACGTACACAACAGTAGTCATTTCGAAAAAAAAAAAAATAACTAAAGCATGACTAAAAAATATCGATATATTGATGTATCTATATTTTCTGCGCAAGAAGCGTTTATCTATTAAAATTTAGAAATTTGACTTCGTATTGCAATTTTTTTAATCTTTTGCGACTTACATCAACACTGTTGTAATCAAAGTTTATGCAACTCAACATCTATAGTCTCATTGCTAGACTTTTCGACAAATTTTGTATGTTCACCATTTGCAAATAAGGTTACCATATGCTGGTAAAACAATATTATTTCATTAATACTTATTGTCATCGGAGAAAGACAACCTTATAATGTATGCAATAAAGTTGCTTTTATACGTGGACATTTAGCAACATGGAAATAATACTGCTATAAGAGTTCATGGTACCTAGGGCCACAGTGCTTCGTTTTTAAATGTGTTGCTAAATTGTAGTGTTTCCACAAGTTTTATACGTTACACCGCACAAGTTGCAAGAAACAGGTTTGTTGTTCCCTTTGTTTTTATAGAACTTCTACACAGCAGGCATGACGTTTTATCATAGATATAATTATTCACACTGACAAAAATAACAATGAATTACGGTTGTCTTACTCGCGCACAGCACAACAAACAACGGACGTACCGACTACTAAAGCTTGCTTCTCATTGTGCGTGTTAGCACGCGCCGCGCCGCTCCCGCACGCGTCCCGCGCAGTGTGAAGAGTTAGGAGCGGCGTGGCAAGGCGCGACCTATCTGCTAAAAGTCGGTAACTTCAAAGATGCGGGGCAATTCGAAAAATGCGGAGTGTAAAAACAAAAACGATCAGCATGATGCCTGGCTACAAATTAAACAGAATTAAAAAGGTGGTACCATACCATTACAAGAAAAATTAAAAAGAAAAAGGATTTATTAATGGAAACCTATAGAAAATCGTGGAGTAAAGTTTCTCAATCAATACACGCGCAGTCAGTAATAACAACCAAACAAACAAAAAAAAAGGCGAGCAGGCGATTCCTACTATCAAACATATCTTAACTTTGTCACATTGTTTTAAAGACCCCAATGAGATCAATAACCATTTTTGAGATGTTCTGGGAAATTTTGATGCTGATCCTAATGACTTATCTCATTTCAAAACAAGTCGATTCTGTGATAGCTCTTTTTCTTTATCGCCAGTAAGTGAAGTCAGTGTGGGTAAAATTATTTTGTCGATTGATTCAAATGCTGTCGGAGTTGATGATTAGATATAATAGATACAATAAAGATATCATAAAATTAACACTGCCTCGTTCCCTTAAAGTTATAACGCATCTCATCAACAAATCTATAGTTACAAATGTTTTCTCATCCTTCTGGAAAAATGCTATCATTTATCCTTTCCCTAAGAATAGTAATTGTACAGAACTAAAAGACTTACGTCCTATAAATATACTTCCCTATTTATCTAAAATAGTCGAAAAAGTCGTCCAGCAACAGCTCGTACAGTATTGTGAATCTAACAACATATTTCCTAAATTGCAATCAGATTTTAGAAAAAAACATTCTACATCTACGGCATTATTGGATGTAATCGACAAAGTACTTACGTAATGGCAGCTAAACGTTTTCTAATCCTAAGTGTATACATAGGGTAGTACTTCAAGGTACCATACTAGGGCCTATTTTATTTATTATTTTGTATACAGCCGATATTACACGTGTTATAAAACATTGCGAATATCATTTATACACCGACTACCTTCAACTTCTAATGCATATCAATGAAATTAATTTTAACACATCTATCAATAAAATAAATTTAGATTTAAACAATATCTCAGCTTGGTCCAATAAAAACTTATTGAAACACAGGTCTAATACATTTATTTTTTCCGTGCCTAAACACAAAACGGCTGCCTTTAGAGGAAGTTTCAAATTTCTTGCAACGAAGTGTTGGAATGATATACCACCCCCTATCCGTAGTCTACTAACAAAAAAAACCATCAGAAAACAATCAGAAAACAATTAAAAGCGTATTTTCTAGAATTACAAAAACAATACCTAAGTACTTTTAATTCGTATAATGTATTTTTTTATTTTACAATATGGGTACATGCTATCTTGTATGTATATTATATCTCTGTGTTTATTCGTGTAATAATTTTATAAACTTATTTACTTACATATGTGCATATTTATAGTATTTGTGTATACAGCTACTAAAGTATATCATATTATGTAATTTACGTTTTACTAACCCAATTATTTTATTAGAAATCTGAGACTTTTTTATTTTTTTATAGGCGTTTGATTTAAGTCTTATCATGATTGTTGTGATTTGCATGCAGTTGTTTCTTGTTTTATTTTTCTTTTCTGTTCAGTAAATACTGACCATGTTTTTAATTTTAGCTTTAGTTATAATACATTGGTACCTACAGTTTAAGATTTCCTGATGCTGCAAAAAAGTAAGAACAGTTGACTATTATTTATTGATATTTGTCATCTGTAATTAAATTAAAATATAAATGCCTTACTCCTCTCATCCTGAGGCGCTGACAGAAAACCTGCGTTGCAGTTCCTACTGCAACATTTTTGCTGAATCAGTACATCTTTTTCCAGAGGTGATACAAATTTGTAAGTATGTTATTCCTGTAAAAATTGTTAGCTTTAAATTGGAACTACATTTTGTTTCTTTTCTTTATATCGTGTACTAATTATGTATTATTTCTGGTAATAAACGATTTCTATGTCCATGTCTATGTCATAGACTAATTGTTGTTTGCAGTAGGTTATATGGGTTTAGTTACTGCCTACCTAGTCTCTTTCTAAATTTAATAAATCGGATTGACGCATGAGCAGACAGTAGAGCTTAAAAAAAAAACGATTTTGATACCCGAAAATAAATATCGAAAGTTGATATATCGTGGAAAAAATATCGCTGATTTTTGCCCAAGCCTACTTTTGTCAAATAGGTTTGTATCAGTTTGTACCCAAAGAGTATCTAAATACTACGTAATTGTTACAAACTACTGTTGTAATACTGTTGGTACAAACAGTTTAATGCAACTTTCATATAGAAAAATTAAAAAAATAAGTTTACTGTTTTTTATTCGCCCAATTCATATGACACTAGTTGCCTTATATCTGAATGCCTTTAGACTTACTTTCAAATCATACGGGTTATACTTTTCAAGTAAACTTTATACAATTTCGGACTTGCTATGTATCTATGGAAGTCCCGCCTCTTATTACGTAGTATTTATATACTCTTTGCTATAGAATTTGAGGTTTGTTGTCATTGTTAAACAGAGCAGAGAGAGTTTTGGCGCCATCGTGAATGAACATAGACCAATTAGAGTACTACGTACCTACAGACTGCCATCTGGGGAACAATTAATGTTTTTGCTAATACGGGTCAAAGCTGACAATACATAACAGTTACTTTTTTTATGCAATGGGAAGTTCTAAAGACAAGAAAGCATGGCACGTTATGCCTTACTTCGAATTTTGTAGCATACACATCCACCATACTTTCAATTTTTTGTTTTGGAAATAAACAGTTAATTTCGTAATTAATAAAGCTAAGTAGATATTTGTTCAGACGTTTGTTTTTAAGCATTTTTAAAGTTTTCAAGTGCTTCACTTTTGCACATTAGGTAATACACGGTTTTGTAGACGGAAAACATCTGTGTCCTTTACAATTTTCTTATTACACTGCAACAATTTATTATTTAGAACCTTATCAAATAGGAAAAAAATAGGGAATTGTCGAATTGTTCTTCTTTATACTCGTCACCGTTAATAAATTTAAATTAATACTTAGAAATTATAGCACATTTTATAGAAGAGAAAAGATTATTTTTATGTGCATTATTTTCCAAGTATTGTTAACAATTGTACCGAAATACCTAACTACACCTTAGGGTGGGTAGTTTAGTTGGTTCTTGCCATCAGTATATTCTTATTGAACTATCCAGTCATGGACATTGCTGGTATTAACTCGAATTGGGCTGTGCCTACAATTTGGTCACTCACTTATTTTTAAAAGTTTTTAATATTTCATAAACAACCCATCCTGCAGTGTAAGCATGAGAATGAACATTCCTGTTCTGTTCGGGCCTGTTCTAACACCATTTCCATTTTTTTCTGAAGCGTTGGACGATCCGGCTCACCGCTTCTATTATTTCGAAGCAACGATTTTAAATTTATCATTTGGTCTGCCGGGTCATCTTCACAATTAAAAGTCTCATTGTGAAATTTAATTGTCCTCCTAAAAAGTATGAATTTAAATGTGCAGTTGAAGCTGTGGCATATTGGGGCGTTATTGGGACAAGTTTGGGCTCTTACCTGACCAAAATAGTTTTCTATATGATCCGAGTTAAAATACATCGGCCTCATTATTTTTAAATTAAAACATTCAAAAAACTGCCACAATCTTGTAAAACTTTATAATGTACATT
>NJDC01000331.1:118264-150067 GCA_002245475.1 Calephelis virginiensis | reverse complement strand
CAGAATATGATGCACTGTCCCATCTGCGATGCCTACAGTCTCAGCTATCTCGTGAATCTTCAGTCGTCGGTCTGCCAACACGAGATCGTGGATTTTTTTTACGTTTTCTGTAGTAGCCGTTTTCGGTACACCTGGGCGTTGCTCATCAAAAACCGACGTGCGGCCACGAGCAAACTCGTTGAACCAATTTTTGACGGTCGCCATCGAAGGAGAAGAGTCGCCGTACACAGCATCCAAGCGCCCTTTGATTTCGCTGCGCGTTTTCTCTTCAAAAAACAAGAATCTAATCACCGAACGATATTGTTCTTTTTCCATTTTTGCAAAACCGACCGATACGCTCGCTTCCAAGGGCTGTTAAAACAAAACAAATGAAGGGAAAAGACTGAAAACTACTTGATAGACTTCAAAAAGTATTTACTGCACGATAGTAAAACTCTTTTGTAACAACAACGCCATGGGGCGATGAGGCTAAGTAATTATTGAAGGCCCCTCGTATAGCGCTAAACTTATTCCAGCCGCTTTAAACTTATGCAAAAGAATAGAAACATGATCACAGCCTCAGATGTGTTGTCATTCACATAAAAAAGTATCATCACGCCTATATCCACGAATAGACACAACAAGGGCAACCACGACTAGCCGAACACATTAACGACCTCACTCAGAGACATCAACATTTAATTTATAATTAAGTAGCACTGATGTGTGATTGCGGCCGTATGTCCCACAACGTGATAGGTGGCAAGCCTATTGCCAATCGGGCACATGTCCAATCCCGGACAACGTTGCTTTTATTACGAAATTTAAAAAAAACAAAACCGACCGACTTTCGAAAAAGGAGGATGTTGTACGAGTATCTTAGATGTCCGATTTCTAAATACCTATTTTGTTAATCGAGTTTTCTGAACCGATTTTAGTTTTTTTTAAATAAGTATTGTTTTCCTTCACTATGTAGTTCTAATGCAACTTCGTTTTAATCCCAAAAAAAAGTCGAAAAAAATACTTAAATTTTATGTACGTATTTAGAAGATTTGGTTGTTGAAATCGAAGTCGGGTTTTTGCAGTTTTACTGAGATTAAATTATCTTGAACATGTTTCTTGTAAGTGCGCCACGTATTTCTCATTACCAGGAAATCTGCCTACTTATGATTAGAAAATGTATCTGCCATAGTTCGCATTTTGACATGTACTTAGTTAACTTAAGACCACACATAGACTCTTGTAAGAATTTAAAAATGCAGACAAAACGACTTCAATCCTAAGTACCTATTCATATTCTACATGTGAAAGTTTGTCTGTTTGTTTGTTACTCCTTCACGCGAAAACTGCTGAACCGATTTTTATGAAATATGGTACACATGTAAAGGGTAACTTGGATTAACATAGGATAGTTTTTGTAGTCCCGAAATAATGTTCCTGTGGGACCCCGCAGGCAACAGCTAGTATATATATCTATATTATTGAAATGCGGTAAAAAATAAATAACAGACGGCTATAATCACACTAATGACTCGCCCTTGATCCATGATATAGTGAACCGAATCTTGTTTATAAAATAAAGTCCCTAGGAAAACGCATAATTTTTTTATTGATTTGGTCTCCGTACAAGTTTATTTACGCTAACTGTTTACGATTCAGCAAGTTAGAGGCTATTGTGACTTTTTTTTGTCACTAACACCGTGGCCGTGATTAGGTGGTAGAGTTTAGGCGATGACTCTTTCAGTTTCATAACGTCAGACCTTGCCATTGTCGTGTTCCAATTTGCAAGTTAGGGTGTTGTGAACTTACTCATCCTGTAAAGCTTAACATCTAAACCGCACCTGTCGCCAACGATACAACAACTACTATCAACGTTGGTTTTCTGTAATTAGTATGAATTTGTTACCGAAATCCAAAGACTTATATATTTAATCCTTCCATTTTTAAATAAATAAATATCTGGATAGAATAAACAAATTTATTTAACCCCAAAGTTAATAAAGCTTGTTTTATGTGTGTTAGTCAACGATATAAATACGTAGAAGTATTTAAATAAATAAATATCATCATAAATGTATTAAACTTATGGACCCGGAAATACAGATGTCTATGTTCATTATACAAATGCCTGACCCATCGAGAAGAGAACCCAAGACTCGCCGTTGTTCGGTGGAGTTAGGCGTGTACGCTTAACCCTCGGCCAACGAGTTGGTCATTATGTAATATGAAAACCTGCCTTGAATATAACGGGATGTGATGACTCCATACGCCGCGGGTATAGTTAATAGATGTTTTCTTTCGTATAGTCAATCATAACTAGGGGATAGAGAGCTGTATCGCTGTACAGCAGAATTTTCATCACTTTACTTATTCCAACCTCTGGGACATCGGTGCTTGCCATTATTGTGATCCGCGCATGAGGGTATAATAGCAAGGAGACTTGCGCACAGAGCCTAAGATTCCGGCAACAAGATGACATAAGCAATATCTTGTGTTTATAAGAGACATTATTCTGTTTCCATCAGGAGAGTCACCTGCTTCTGCATTATGTTATAATATAGAAAAACAATAAAACAAGTTAAGGGCTAGTATGGTTTTAATATTGTTGGTTTTTTTAATTTATTTAAGTTTTGATAACAAATCAGTCTTGCGGAGATTTGTGATTTTCTAATCGTATATTACATTTAATTAAATTAAAATGTATGCCATTTATATGACGTAGGAAATACTAACCTGTCTTTTATACCTTCGTACTTCGTGCAATAAATGCGATTTGATTTTACTGAAAAAAAAACGAAAAATGATTAATCATCATCCATTGTAGGAGTTTACATAGGTATCTTTGAAACGTCGCCAAACTCGAACTCGAACAAAAACTCGCCATGTCTTTGTCTCCGTGTTTTTTTAAAAAAACCTTCTTAACTTGTTGCTATTTTATGCACACCTACCGTTAAAAAGCATTTGGACTCATTATTTTGTACTGTTATAAATTATGTGGCTTTAACCGCTAATCCGAAAAAAGCCGTGGCTTGCGGACTATATTTTTAAATGATAAACTCCTCACGAATTTATTTATCTGTTAGTTAACTTTGTACGCTTTGACTTGTGGAATCATAAAATAGATCGTGTTTAAGACAATGAAATGCATTTTGATATTGGTATTAATTTGTTTTAATTCATCGGTATGCTATGACTTCTTTGTCGGCGATGATTTTGGGACGAGAATGTCCTATGCTGAAGTTAAAAAACAAGGACTGTTATTTTTTAGAAGAACATACACTGATTATTTTGATTATCCTGAAGGTACAAATATTACGGGGATAGCGTGTCTGGATCTATCACCAAGTAAAGTAGGCCATGCGAGGATTCTTAATGGTGGAATTGGATTTAATTATGTGTCTTTGCACTTAGAAAGTGGTATAGGTGTTGGTTTAAAATTTTTAATAGAGATTTATACCACGTCGTTTAAAGTAAAAGCATAGAAGGGAGTATCAAATAAAATATTTTAATTTCTTTTGACTTTAATTTTTATTACCTGTCCTGGGGGCTATGCATGTTTATTTGTGACTAGCTGACACGGCGAACTTCGTGACGTTTGACATTAACAACTAACAGTTTGACTGAAAAAATAAAGTATTGTTTTTCCCAAAACCCCTTAATTTTTTTCTTGATTGTTTTGTATTAGAACATACTCCTGTATTAAACACAAAACAAAAAAAAATTAGCAATATTCGCTCTATCAGGCGTGATGCAATGACTACGCGAAATGGGGATCCATTTTTATATACGAGTAAATACTAGCGGCCTAGTACGTGCTTCGCTACGTTTATGATCACTATATTATGACCGCATGAATGACATAAAAAAAGAAAAAAAAAACAACTGAAAAAAGTTTTAATATGACAACATAATCCCCATCTGAAAAAAGTTTTAATTTGACTGAAAAATACCCATTGACAAAATGGCGGATATTTTTTGAATTCATATGTTACAAAAATGTGATAAATGAAGAACCGCTCGAGTTTTGGCGCCATCGAGAGAAAAGATGGTCGAAGTTTTTTCATAATTATTGAATTTCCTGATGATATAGAGTGAAATTAGTCAATTTTGGTGACATTTTGTACAATTTTGTTCAGTGAAAGTGCACAAATGAAATAATCATGAAGAAATTAGCGTATCGTGTATTTCCTCGTTGCCGCCAAATCTCATTACATGAGCTTGAGTAATGAGGCCACTGCTTTATCCAAGAGCCTGAAATGACTTACCGACGACTTATGACTGATGACTAATTATAATAATAAATAAATAGACCGAACAAAGCCTAAACATTTGCATTGGATAGGTGGGCCCGTTCTTGAGTTATAAAATTACAACTAAAAGTGGCATTTTTTTTTAGTTTTTTTAGTTTTATATATCTACAAGCTGACCCAGCAAACGTCGTATCGATTGACATTTATGCTTCGATAGTAGCGCAGTCTGTCGGATCCAATGTGAAACATTCCAAAATCAACATCTACTTATTATATAAAAAATAATTAAAAAACATTTTCCAGGAGACCAAATTGTGAATCTAAACCATTCTCGAATGCCCTTGAATACACACAAAAAAATTCATCAAAATTGGTCGTCTAGGAGGAGTTCAGTGACAAACACACGAACACAAGAATCATATATATAAACATTTAGACTAGTCGGTTCGAGCTTGACATTTATTAAATTAATAAATATTTTTCCATTTTGCAATTTTAGCGGTTTTCATTTTGATATGAACCTTCTTCTGTCAATTATCAACACCACAAAAGTAGAAATAGTAAAATTGCTTTAGTTATTTAGGCATGATGCGATGACCATGCGAAATTAGGATTCATTTTTATATGTATTACTTTAAACTAGCTGTCCCGGCGAACTTCGTTCTGCTCGTTCAGTAGTTATGTGAAATAATAAAGTATTATTTTCCCAGGTTCCCTAAGTACAACATTACCGTTTTTATTCATATGAACCTTCAGATAATAAGTAACACAATAAAAAAAAGAATTAGCCAAACCGGTCCAGTCGTTCGAAAGTTTTGCGCTTACCAACGATCGGCCAAGTAATAGCGTAAAAATATTTTAACAAAAAAAGAGTGTGTACTTATGTAAGCAACTAAAAAGTATATTTTTGTAGCTTATCAATATAAAATTGACAATGATAGCACTAGCTTATCAATTTAAAATTGGTAGTGATAGCACTTTTACAAAACTTATAAAAAAGTTTAGCAACTAACTTCAGACTGTTGCTCTTATCCGTCGGTGACCAGTGTGCGCGCGCATGGTAAAAATTCGCTGTCATATTTTCTAAACGATGAGTTTAGCATGGTTAAAATTTTACGATAAAATTGTAGTGGTTACCTAATCTTGACTCGGCCAGAAAAGGTCATAACAATGACTTGTTTTGACCTTAACCTTGGCTTGGCATGGTACTTGGCCATAACAGGGGCCATAATAAAAATAAATACTATGATATGCTAATTTTAGCACTTTCACCATAATTGGGATACATTTTTATCAATGTTTGGAAAAACAACTACCTCACTTTGAACTACAATCCTTCATCTTAGGCAAATGACGCTTTCTCCGTTTAAGCCTAGTCCTATCCCATATCCCCGAAGGTGTAGGCAGAGGCACAACCAGGGCGCCCACGACTAGCCGAAGCACTTAGTCCCACAGTGGAATAGGTGGCAAGTCTATCGCCAAACTGAGCTGACATCCAATCCCGAGCAGCATTTGTTTTATTAGAAAATTTGGATATCCAATACTTTCTTTTTGTTGCCCGAACAGGAAATCGAACCCGGGACCTCATCAAGTCCATATTTAGCTGTAATATTTAACTATTGTGTTTCAAATGGAGTATTTCTTGACCTAATAAAACTTAGTAAAGTTATACCTATATTTAAATCTGGAAGTTCTTCTGATCCCTCCAACTACCGACCTATCTGCTGAGTAAAATATTTGATAAAGTTATATTGAATCAAATGTTACTACATTTTAAAAAATTAGGATTATTTCATAATAAACAGTTTGGTTTTACAAGGGGTAGATCAAAAGTCGATGCTGGTGTGGAATTATTGAAGAAAATTTATGAGTTCTCAGGATGCAATCGGCGTGTTCTGTGATTTGTCCGAAGCATTCGATTACGTAAGCCGTGATACGTTAATCAGGAAACTGCGCCATTATGAAAATAGAAATAAGGCACTCGATCTTCTGTTTTCTTATTTGAAAGGCAGAATTCAGAAGGTTGATATTATATATTATGTATATTGATGGTAAAAAATCGACTGATGCTGCTGTTATGATGGGTGTCCCCCAGGGCTCTATTCTTGGTTAATTTTTGTTCCTTGTATATATTAATGACTTACCTTACTACCTAAGAGAGCTACACGTAATTGCATTGTTCGCGGATGACGCTTCACTTATGTTTAAATTGAAAAGACAACTGGGTAAAGATGACGAAACGAACATTGCGATTTCAAAAGTTGTACACTGGTTCAATGTAAATAATCTTTTTTTGAATGGAAAAAAACTAATTGTATTAAATTTTCAATGCCAAATGTGAGGTTAGTAGATACCAACGTACAACTTAATGGGAACAAGTTGGACCTTGTAGATTCTACTAAGTTTTTAGGAATAAAAATTGATTAGAAATCGCAATGGGGCCCACACATTTATAAACTTGCAATTAGGTTCAGCTCAGCAGCGTATGCTGTTAAAAAATGAGACAATTAACTGATGTTGAAACCGCTAGGATGGTTTCTTTTAGTTATTTTCACAGCATCATGTGGTATGGAATTCTTCTCTGGAGGAGTTCTGCCGAAGTCAATACTATACTTATTATACAAAAGAGAGCCATAAGGACAATTTATAACCTAGGCCCAAGAGTTTCCTTGAGAGAAAAATTCAAAGAAATCAAAATTATAACTGTAGCACCCCAGTATATCTTTGAAAATGTAATGTATGTTCACAGAAATTCAAGTTCATTTAAAAAAATGTGATATACACTGTGTCAATACAAGGAATAAAAATAATCTTGCTGTGCTTGTGTCCCGTCTCCACAGAGTAAGCCACTCTTTAATAGGTCTATGTATAGGTACAGTTCTACAAACCTTCCCAATTATATGAAAGAACTTCCAATTAATAAATTTAAGAAATGTTAAATGTAAATTAAATCAACAGGGTATAACATTGCTGAATATTTAGCAGATAAGACTGCTTGGGATTAATTGCTCCTCATGCTGATCTCTTATAAATATAGTGTATCATTACATTAATTATTGTAAATATATTTAAAATAAGAAAAAAAAAGACAAGCCCGCTGAGTTTCTTGCCGGATCTTTTTAGTGTGCGGCCGCGTTTCGATCCGGTGGTAGATTTATTATTACACTAGCTTCCGCCCGCGACTACATCCGCGCGGATGTAGTCGTATTTTTCCAGGGTGAAAAGTATCCCATTTTATGCCCAGGATAATAAGGTATAATTACACCAAGTTTCATCGAAATCGAACCGTTAGTTTTCACGTGATGCCTGAACATACAGACAGACAGACAGACAATTTTTTTTGTAATCACATATTTGGGTTTGGTATCGATCCAGTAACACCCCCTGCTATTTATTTTTTCAATATTTTCAATGTACAGAATTGACCCTTCTATAGATTTATTATATGTATAGATAGACCCGTCACAAGTTCCTCTTGTGGGTTTATGTGAAATAAAGATGATTTATTATTATTATCATCATTATTATAAGTTAAGTCCAACACCTGAACCGCTAGACAGAGGCGACATATTATTATGGTGACTTTTTTTATCCTTATTATGTCGCGCTACATAGTTTTATATATAACTCCTAAATTAGTTCGTCTTTGCATACAAAATTCACATTTTTATAATGGCCATAAATATAGGTACTAAACGGAAAGAGAGTCAGTGAGTACCGGTTACGGGTTCAAATCCTGTCAGGGGTAATTTTTTTTCATTTAAAATTTTGTGGAAAATAAATCCCAGATTTTGCAGACAAGATCTCCACTAATTGAATAAAGCATCCTGCTCGCGAATATTTCTATTCAGATTTTCTACATTTGGATTCAGGTCAGCTTTTAATTCCAGGTCTTTTGATATTTTTACACAAAGAGTCGTACTTTCCTTGGCGTGCTGCGGTTTCTTTGGTTGCAATTTTATTTATATTTAACATGATTTGATTATCCAGTACTCAATTGAGCGACGTTTCTACATGAAGTTTCTCGGTTTTTTACAGTTGCACTTTATACGATACAACTAGCGGCCCGCCCCGGCTTCGTACGGTTATTAAATATACATATAAACCTTCATCTTCAATCACTTTATCTATTAAAAAAAACCCGCATCAAAATCCGCTTCAAGATTTAAGCATGCAAAGGGACATAGGGACAGAGGAAGCGTCTTTGTTTTATACTATGTAGTTATATAAGTCAATCGCCATTTCTTTCACGACTTTCGAAATACATGACAAGTTGGCACCTGTACTTGATTAATTTTATACACGCCTGTATCCTCGAAAACGAAGACAGATGTTGGCACCCACAATTAGCCAGAAGTACGTAGTCTTATAATGTGATGGGTGGCAATGATACTGCCAACTGGGCACTTATCCAATTCCTGTCTACGTTGTTTTCGTTGGAGAATTGAGAAAAGATATTTCAAGTCAATGAATCGAACCAGGACATCATGTTATCAATGTCAACACCAAACCACTAGACTAGAGAGGCGTTTTGTATTCGGTTATTTTGTTTAATTGAAGATGTCGCCAACCTTGAAAATGCTCGCAATCCGTCAGTAAGCATGATATTAAGTCACATAAGTGAACGAAATGCCACTTAGGCTAAGAACTCACGGCGCGGTTTTCACTCGTGCCCGCCACGTTTGGGGGCCTGCGACTTTTGTAGAATGTATATTTATATGCAAAAAGTAAGAGCGTATTTGATTACGCGTTTCACACCCGCTGCGCCCGTGGTGTTTGCAGTTCCCGAGGCACCGGTCGCCCACCGCGGCGCGCCGGTACAATCGTACAAGTTCGCGACCGATGATTACAAGCACGATGGTTGTGTGACCCCACAAATTACTGGCCTCGTAAGTTTTGAAATAAAACCGTAGTTCTACGACCGCAGCGGGCGTGGATGGAAACTGCTCCGTGAGTTCTTAGCCTTAAGGACGTTCCAGATGGTTATAATTTATAACCATAGGTTGTAAGCATTAGTTTGCATCCGTCTTGACCGTATATGTAATCCAAATTTAATAGTAATCGGAAAATAAAAACAATGTTTCCTCCAAGGTCTCCTTTGTTGGAAGGCATGATTACAACCGTCGAGAACCCATATTAGATATCTCTATCATCACCTCCTTTTTGTATTGTACATATTTTGTTTATACTCATAGCTCAAGAAGAAAAAATTGCTTCTTTTATCATTCGAGTGACCAAGAAGACAGTCCTTGTCGGTCTTCGAAGATATTTCCAGGTATTGCAACTTTGTTATTATGTTTATTATATTATGTTATGATATATGTACATACTTATAGTTATGTTTTTTTTGTAATGAATTGTGTACATTTAAAAAAAAAAGGCAAATGAAAAAGGTATAGCAACAAACATTTTTGGTATTTTTAAAATTTTTGTCTGTCTGTCTGTCTCTACACACAGCGTTTCACGCCGAATCTGCACAACCGATAGTAAATAAATTTGGCTGGGAAGTACTTTATGTCCCGATGAAGTTTAGAGGACACTTTTTATCCCGCTGACAAAAGGGGTTCCCATGGGAGAGGGGTAAAAGTAATTAATGCGTGGTCTGATTTCATTTGCCATATTTTCTTCCAAATCGTAAGTTTTGTGGTTTAGAAATTACAGACATGGCAACACTTATTATAAAGCAACCAAACAACTGGGAATCCGGAATGTCGAGAAACATTTCAATATACAGATCATATTACATATAAATACAGCAGTACTATTTAAATTATGCGCTTCGGCTATATTTGTCAAGCTTCGGAAATCCGAATGTATTTTAAAGATATCTACCTATGTAGAGTTGTTATTAAAAAAAAGTTGTTTCGTTTAAATTAAGATTAGGTCAGCCAGTTTAAAAATAAAAGTATAAAGTGCTAAAAGAGTAAAACGTGTAAAATCGAAGCGCATAATTTAAATAGTAGTACTGTACATACCTTGACGTCTCTTACAGGGTTGGCAGAGGGAATCAAGTGCAAAGTGAACTGAGTTCGCCGTGTCGACTTGTAAAGAATAAATTTGCATCTTCTGGCTTAGAATTAAATATTTCCTTTGACATTTTCTTCAGTTTCCAATAGGTGAGTTTACGTAAGTAATAAGAAAATAATTAAAAGTTTCACCATGTTATGATGAGTTATAGAAGCTCAAATGGTTAGGTTAGACTAAATATTTATTGCCAGGACCTCCTCCTTCTTATGGAAATAGAGACGGGGAAAACGAGAAAAGCAATGCTTTAATCCAATTAAACTGTTAGTGTTAGTAGCTGTTAATGTCAAGCGAAGTTCGCCGTGTCAGATTATTTAGAAATGAAATCTAAATCTAAATATAAAACGTCTTCACGTGATTGGAACGAACAAAAAGGTAAGTTATATAAAACTTTGTAATAAATAGTTGCACGTACAATACTTTTATTGTAAAATTTGTCAAAGACATCTGAAAGTCCAGCCGTCTGGCCTCAATGAGAAATCTTGCTAAAGTTCACAAAGACACTTGAAAGTCAAGTTCTTTGAAAGTTCCTTCAGAAAAATTAGATACTGAAAACTTTTGGTCGAATAAGCTAGTACGAATATGTTAACAAGTACCCACTTTGCAGTTTTAACTTTTATTTCCATCTTAATACTTTACTCGCAGCAAAAAATAATTTACGCCCATATACCCGAAAAGGTAGGCACAGGCACAACCAGGGCACCCACGATTAGCCCACGACACTAAATCCCACAATGTGATAATAGATGGCAAACCTATCGCCAACCGGGCACATTTCTAATCCCGAGTAATATTTTTTTATTAGAAAATTGTAAAAACCCAATTTTCTTTTTGCTGCCCGACCCGGGATTCGAACCCGGAACCTCATGCAATCAAGTTCAACGACTGAACCGCTAAACCAAGGCGAGATAATCTACTATCGGAATATAATATGTATTAACCAGTCTTTCCCAGTGTTGAGTAGAATGGACTATTTGCATCTCTGCCAGGCAGCTCGTAAGGTTAATAAGATCATTATACAAGACCACTGGTTGTGAAGAGCTGTGCAGTAACTTGCCCGGATAGGCTTCAACCGTCTTAGCTATTCCTGCCACCATAAAGACTGTCATGTTCCGGTCGGGAGGAAATGGTAGCCAGAAGTTTTACACAATTGGTCGAACATATCGGCCATCGGAGAGCAACGCACCTGTAACATCTATTGTGTCTATAGGCCACGGTTGTCTCTTACTATCAGGAGACTTGTGGGCTTGTTCGCTGATTGTTCATAAATATAAACTTTTTACAGAGTACCTAATTAAATCATGCTAGCATAATCGTATTCAACCACATTGTGATATAGAAAAAAAGTTGAGAGGTGTCAAGGGACACCCGGATGGAACCAAGTTCTCTCTCCCGCCTCTCTCTCTCAATCTCTATCAATCTCTAGTAATCTCTATCTCTCTTATAGAGAGAGACAGTTCTCCGTCTAGCCCTCATTCACAACACGCAATAAGGAACTTCGTTACAAATTATTTTTTAATATTTATACAATCGAATTATTTACATTTTTATAGAATCTTCACGCCCATATCCCCGAAGAGGTTGGAGAGGTACAACCAGGGCACCCACGACTAGCCGAAGACACTAAGTCTCACAATGTGATAGGTGGAAAGCCAAAGAAATTGGGAAAATCAAATTTTATATTTGTTGTTGGACCCAGGAATCAAACCTGGGACCTCATGCATTCAAGTCCAACAAATGGACCGCTAGACCACACATATTTGTATATAAAAATAATTTCTTGGTGTGTGCAAGCGTATAACTTCCAAACGAGTGGACCGATCTCGATGATTGATTAACGACAGAAAGCAATGATAAATGATTTTTAAAAGATTTATTACTCGTAAAACATTCTTTATAAAATAATATACAAATGATGAATGAAATGAAATGATGAATGAAAGAAAAAGTTCATTCTATAATTAAAATCGTTCTCTGGGCAATTTGCTTATAATTAAGAATGATTTTCTAACTTTAATTGAGATTGAAACAGTTCAAAGTGGACTTTGAAAGAGTCAGATACTTTATTTAAAATCACGGTCGGTAAAGAATTTGGTATTAATTATCTCAATTGAGTACGCTTTGAAACATTTCATTTATTTTTTTTATAGATTAAGATGTGCTGGCTAATGAGTAAATAGGCCATCTGATGGAAATTGGAAATAGAAAAAAATATGAAGCTTATTAACCAAATAAATAAATAAAATATATATTAAAAATATTAATAAGTGCTGTCATTTAAATTTATATCAATAGTTATTGTTTTTAAATTAAATTAAGTGTTTGCTCAGAATTTTGTGGTCGAATATGTTGTATGCTTAAATATCTTTGTAACTGTGAAATAAATAATTTTCATTTTATTTTATTTCATTGGTCACTATTGTCCTGTTATCTGTACTATAATAGCATGACAGTAGGATAAATGCGGTCGAAATGAGAGCACTATGGAAAATCAGTGGTGCAACGCTCGCTGACCGCATTCGTAATAGTGAGATCCGAGAAAGAGTGGGATTGAAAGAAAGTGTTAGTGTTAAAATGCGAAAGGGCATGCTCCGCTGGTTCGTTTGTGTGGAAAGAATGATAGATAAAAAATTGACAAAGCAAATATACAATGTGAATGTGGATGGATATAGGTACCCGGGGAGACCAAGGCTGACATTTCACAATCAGATCAATCGGATATTATCCGAGGGTGGTGTCAAGAGTCTCCGAAATCGACGTGTTTGTATGAAAAGGGTAATGAATGTGAAGGAAGCTAGACAGGTTTGTCAAGATCGTGAGGTCTGGCACTCGATACTCCCTGCCTACCTCGTAAGGGACTTGGCATGAAGATATGTATGTATGTATGTATGTATGTATGTATGTATGTATCTGTATTTTAAGAGGAACTACTTACGCGTTATTCTATTCCGTATTATAATAATTGGTGTTGAAATTTTTAGGCCTTGCTCTGAAACTTATCTGAATATGTTCCAAATTTCAATTGATACCGAAATCTAATTTATATTTACCTTTAATTGTGTATAGTCATACCTAATGAATTAAAAAGACGAGCAATAAAGTACGGAGTTAATTTAAATTTGCACTTTTTTTGTTTAGTGTGTAAAATATATTATATAAACTAAACAAACACCTAGGCCAGTACTAATTATCAGCGAAATTTGCCAAATGACGCACTACTGTATCACGAGCACAGGAGATTTGGTGCGGTTGCAAATTTCAACCATTTTTGGCCGAAACCGGTATTAAAGGTTAAATTTTATGGTTGAAGCTGACCGAAACCCTAACTGAAGCATTGAGAATATAAAATAGTAAATATAAAATAATATATATAGCATTTAAAATTCTAAATTTAACTGTTTATTTGCTTGAATTAGGCATATGTCCCGTTTGTAAATTATTGTATATTGGAGCAACATTTATTATCCCAAAGGATATGGTGGTAATTTTGCTTTATACTAAAGTTATTTTAAGATCTAGATGTTCTTTTAACCGATGTAACAGAATGAGATAAATCACGCTTAATGCTACGTATATAAAATTTCTATAGATTACCACCTCTGTGGTCTAGTGGTTCAGCCCTGGGTTTGACTTTATAAGATCTCGGGTTTGATTCCGCGTCGGACAACAAAAACAAAAACGTGTTTTCTTAAATTTTCTAATAAAAACAACACGTTGCCTAAGATTAGCTATGTGCCAGTTGGCGATTGGATAGCCACCTATCACTTTGTGAGAATAAGTGTCTTCAGCTAGTCGCGGATGCCCTGGGTGTTTCTTTGCCTACTTCTTCGGGGATACTGCCATGAAGATAATTTTTTAATTTCTATAGACGCTTCATTTATATCTTAGAATGTTGTGAAGGCTGTTACCTTTGTTATTTCCTGACTAATTTAATAGATATGCCTAAAATGTTTTTTCGCTTTTGGTTCTATTTCGTAGAAAACGATCGCATACACCGAAAATGAGTTTAGAAATCGTATCTTTCATTTGAGGAAATTAAGAATCGGCCTCTATGTCTTACTAATAATAATCTATGTTTATCTATATAATATATACATAAATGAATACCCATTTAGCGTGGTCATCACATAACGCCTGAACGTCTACCGCCTAACGTCTTTTTAGATATGTTGGTTATTGTCAGGATAGATAGGATGTATATGAGAAGGATCTTTAATAGAGGAAAATCAGTAAAATTGCATGGAAAATGGGGAAAACAAAATTTTATTTTTAGTTTTTCCTTACAAACTATTTGCAACTGATCTCAACTGTAAGCTTATACGTAATAACAATAAATATCTTAGTTTCTATACTTCTTATCGTCGGTGCTTGGTGGAATTCTTGATACAATTTATTTACAAACACTTGTACTTTCCACAATATATTTTTATTTTCTATTTTTAACAAGCTTAACAAGTTGTTATATAGCCCAGATGATGCTTGTATAGCGAAACCCGTTGGCTAACGTATAAAAATAAAAAAAATATGTATATTGTGGAAAGTACAGATGTTTGTAAGTAAATTGTATCAATAAATATATTGTCCGTTAAATAGATCTCACTCAAAGTATCCAAAAGCAGACGGTGGATTCCTAACACGATAAGTTGATGTATATGAATTTACCGCCAATAATGTTTTTCGTAATAACACATTTGCCTCGTGCTTGATTTTGTAGCCTAGGATAGTTATTACCTTACTGCTCTTCTGGTGGTAAGAGACAATTCGTGGCCAAAGAACACCATATATGTTATAATCACGACCATAATTTGTAAGTCTGGCAGCTATCCTACATGCGACATTAATAGTTAAGAGGTACATCTTGTCCTAGACCTTCCCAGAATAACGTATTTAACTCGCATCTTATTAGATACTAACCAAAAAATTTAGTGATGTTGAGAACCTTTTCTTTTTTGAAGTCATTTAAAACAAACATCTTTTGCCTTATAACAAAGTAGTCATTGTTCTTTAGCGCTTAAAACACAGCATCTAAATTAAGTTGTAGAATATTATAAGCGCGGAATATGTAAATAGCGAGGGCAGCTTTTATTAATAGGGCGTATAATACAAGTACATAATGTTTAGTACGATCCCCTTAAGATAAGTTCCCAAACTTGCCGCAAGAGGGCGACACAGCAACGCTACGCTCAGTCGTAGACTTTCCTCCGACGTAGCGCTACGTACATAGGCGCTGTAGTACGACCGAAACTTTCGATAAAACTTCGACAAGTGTGTTTCTGGATTAGTGGAAGTGGATTTTAAAAGTGTGTTTGGATCTTAATTGATTGTGATTCAGGTGTTGTGTATGTGTGTTTTGTGAAGAAGAATTTCAAGGGGATTGAAGTAGGTATAACTAATTATTTTTAACTGTCCCTTTTTACCGATAATTAGATATATAGCAAATATTTTATAATATAGCCACAACTTACTTTATGTTATGTTTTATGGAGTTTGTCCCTGTGGCTTTGCCCGGGTGGAAATACTTAATATGATAACATATTTTAAACTTTTGGTAGGAACACTGTACTGCAAATGAAATATTCCTTTAAAAAAATAAAAATACTAAATAACAAGCAGTTAAAATCAAAAGATGTGATTTAGTAGCAACTTAGTCAATTTTCCTTTAAAATACTCAATTTAGTAAATGGACAGAGATGAAACTTGAAAATTTACTTATGATTGGTATGTCTTAAAGTGTGTAGTGGTCCAAGTGTTGGACTTGACTATTTTTTTGCCCCTTTCTCTAAAAGTTCATTTGTCGCCTCTTGACTACAAGAGGTCCCGGGTTCGAGGGTCGGCCAACTAAAAGAGAATATGATATTCCCAATTAAAAAATGTTAAATATTTTTTTTAATTGTCCTAAATATATTTTTTTAATTGGTACCGGGCACATGCCCGGTTGGCAATAGGCTTGCCACCTGTCATATTGTGGGACCAAGTGTCTTAGGCTAGTCGTGGGTGCCCTGGTTGTGCCTCTGCCTACCCCTTCGGGAATATGGGCGTGAAGATACTTAATTTCCTATATCAATACAGTTTCGTTATAAACATACAACATTTTATGTTATTCTTAATCATGTCTGGGGTTTGGACAACTGCGGTTAACATTCATACGAGAATGAATGTTAATTGGTTCTGCTGTGGCAACACGTTAAGATCCCAAAGCCCGGTGAAGTTGTAAAAACCGCGAGGTTGACAACACATTAGTCATTCCAAAAAAAAAAAAAAAAAGTTAAGATCCTTCTAATTCATAATGGAATAACAGAGTAGCAAAATACCAGATTCGCAGAATACCAAAACCTCAAAGCACCATACTAGCAAAATAGCATAAGTACAGTTGTCTCTAGATTACCAAAACAACAAAAGTAACGAATATATATTTTGTTTCTTTCACCAACAGGGATAATATTTTTTTATTGACTAATTTATCCAGAAAACAAGGACTGTTATATATGTAGGCAAGCTATTTAACGTATCAGTAAGAAACATGATTTAGGTGAAACAAGCGCAGATCGATACATGAATAGTAGTAGAAGATCCGAACCTATATCGACTTACACCGAGCTGATAATTGAATAAAACATATTTTATAGTTAAGTGGCGATCATATTAAAAGTGGGTTGCCTAAACAAATCCTGGACCGAATATTTTTAATTATTAAAAAAAATGTTTTTCATGATTCCAATTTTTTTTCAGGCAACCCTACACTTTAATATAAATTATAATAAAAATTGTAATAAAACTGCACATATTAAGATGATATTTTTTATACCGTGAAAAAAACTAGCATCGACAATTATCTGTATATATCTGGCAATCCAGATAAATAACAGGCAACCCAACTTCTGCAAATTCGTCCTATACCTACTTTAAGTCGGGATAAAATCTTAATATTGCACTAAATAACGAATAAAAAACATTTTAAAAAATAAAAAAAAACGTTTAAGATTTTTTAGGTAACCTATTATTAATATTTATTTTCTGATATACTAAATTTTCTATAAAACCGGTTTCATCATATTATCAGCTGGGTGTAGATTGATCTAACTTCGGTTCTTAGACTAGAGACTTTGCACATTTTAATTTTTTTTTCTAAATATTAATTACAGAAGTTTTTTCACATACTTGCGACCAAGCCCAAGCAACGATATTTTTTAATTTTTAAAATTGTTTTGTGACACTGCTTTTTAGTGAGCGAACGAGATTTTTTACAGCGATTAAGTGGATTTTTCCACTTTTCTAATAAAAAAAAATATTGCTCGGGATAGGATATGTGCCCGGTTGGCGATAGGCTTGCCACCTATCACATTATGGGACTTAGTATCTTCGGCTAGTCGTGGGTGCCCTGGTTGTGCCTCTGCCTACCTCTTCGGGGATATGGGCGTGAAGATACTTTTTATTAAGAAGAGAGATCTTCTGATGGTAAGAGAGAATCGTGACCTCTAGCTACCATTAATGTAATAAGTACGTCGCGGTCCTGTCGCTACTATATTAATTATTAAGTCTTATGAGGAAGTTTACCGGCTACACCACCGTCTGCATCGGAACATGACTAGTGACACTGTCATTATGGCGGCAGGAATAGGTAATGCAGTAGATCCCCACCTGAACAAGTTACTGCACAGTAAACTATCACGAGTTGTCTTGTTAGTAGTTATTAGTACCCATATAACAATTGCTCGCCTCTTACGAGCTGCCTGGTAGGAAGGCAGATGGCCTGTTCTTTCGCCACTATGCTTAATATGTTTATGGACTAACAAAGACAATGATAAATTACAACAAATATATTTTCCTGCTTTCGTGAAAAAATCCGAACCACTAACGAAATAGAGGGGTGACACCGACGTTTCTTATTTAATTTATTTTGCTTGTAAAGAAATTAAATATCTTCACGTCGATATCCCTGAAGGCGTAGGCAGAGACACATCCAGGGCACCTACGACTAGCCGAAAATACTAAGTCCCACAATGTGATAGGTGGAAAGCTTATCGCCAACCGGGCATATATCCAGTCCCGAGCAACGTTTTTTTATTGGAAAAACCCAATTTTCTTTTTGTTCCCTGACCCGGGAATTGAAACCGGGACCTCATGTAGTCAAGTCCAATAACTGGACCGCTAGACCACAGAGGAGACAAAGGCACTTTTAAAGAAAGAGTCAAAAAAATATTGGGTGTTTACAGTACAAGAAATGAAAAGTAAACGAAATATGTTTTAGATCGACAAAAAGATTTTTTTAAGGAACAACAAAGTCACAAAATTGTATCGAAAAGCATAAGCAATAAAATTCTTCTTGAGGTGTGCCTCCAGGGATTAGATACAGTTTCTATACTACTTATCGTCGGTGCTTGGTGGAATTCCATTCACTCTAGTTGTTATATAGCCCTAATGATGCTTGTATAGCGAAACCGGTTGGCTAAACTAAAAAAAAAAGTATCTTCACGCCCATATCCCCCAAGAAGTAGGCAGAGGCACAACCGGGACACCCATAACTAGCCGAAGACACTAAGTCCCACAATGTGATAGGTGGCAAGCCTATCACCAACCGGGCACATTTCCAATCCCGACCGACATTTTTTTTATTAGAAAATTGGAAAAATCCAATTTTCTTTTTGTTGGCCGACCCGGGATTCGAACCCTGGACCTCATGCAGTCAAGTCCAACACCCGGACCGCTAGACCACAGAGGCGAAATAAAATAAAATATAAAATATATTGTGGAAAGTACAAGCGTTTGTAAATAAATTGTGTTAGATATGGTAGTTAGGAACTATTAATGAAGTATTTTTGTATTTTTTGTTTCAACGATTGTTCCCGATCAATTAGGTGACTTTTTACAATTAAATAATTTTTTTTCACGGTATTAAGTGTGTTATTTTGCTAGACTATTATTTCGGTAGTTGGATAATATAGGAATCAGGTGTTTTGCTAATCTGGTAGATGTCGGACCAATGTCCTATATATAGCCTTTGTCCCATATCAAAATCTAATCGGATATAATGCTCATTAGAATAAGTTCAGTCGTATTGATATAAGGTGGAACAAATTGACAAACATACACACACGCATCTGTAATGTCTATAGGGATGTATGTTAATCAATTTCTCCGTCAATTGTGAAAATGTTCAATGTTTTGTTTGCCTAAGTCGGTTTTTATAGTTTTACTGCATTTATATAATATAATTCTTGCGTCATTGTCTTGGCTAATTTGACATGATGTTGTTTCCGGGCTTTTTTGAAAACTCTATAGTCTATACAAACGGTTAAAGAGGTTTACAGTTTAACTTTTTGAAGTTAGGCTATTGCAGTAAAATTCGTATTCAAGTACCTAATCTAGAAAAGAATAGACTTCTTTTTTCTCTTCTTCTTGATATCTTACTGACGAGAACTCATTTCAATCGAGGGAGGTCATAAGAACTGTAATAATTATGCTAATGAAGCCGTGGGAAACAGCTACAAAAGTCAATAAGCTAGTAAGTAAATATCTTTATTTCCGTTTCTCCGAAGATGTAGGCAGAGGTACAAACGTTTGCCGAAAGTACTAAGTTTAAAAACGTGATAGGTGGCAAATCTATCGACGACCATGTACTTATCCAATCTCGAGCAACATGGAAGTGCATTAGAAACTTGAACGGATACATTTTTGAATTGTCCAACCTGGGTATATACAACTTATGTAGCCAACTCAAAAATATAAGAAAAAATATAAAATATAAATTTGAAGCTCAAAGTGATGTTAGATACACATAGGAATGCTTTCCTATTAAAACTGGATGCCTATTAATAAACATATAATAGATAGAAACATAGAAATCGATTTGAACTATTTGAATGGCAATTCAGCCAGCTATGCGCTTTACACAGGCCTCGTAATAGCTTTAATTAGTGCACTTCAGAACATAAACACAGGATCCACACACTAGTCATAGCAATAAAATCCACTACTGTATAATCATAATTGTTGAAATATAATTCCCCAGTTTAAACGTTTACCATTAGTTCATATAGATTACGATCGGTAAGTTACGTGTCGAAATATATGATGTTTTTGGTCTAAAAATGTGTTTTCCTTAGTTACCAATAGAGACGCTGTTCAAAGATTTCATACAAATAATTTATAGAGACGGTAGGTATACTAGTAAACTCAACAAGCCGTAAACTCTTTATAAGGGCTGTGTTGTAGTTTCAATGAACAAATTCTAAGGACAGTTGACAGGATCCAAATCAAAATCGTAGCTACGTTTAATCGAAGATTGTGGAAATATTCGTTTTTTATTAAGTTTAAGACGAAGTAACTGTATAGTTATACTGAAACTTTACCATGATTTGCTATATATTATATTCGGTAATTCACGTATCGAAATCTAAAGTGATTTTGCTCTAAAATTTAGTTCTTGTACGCCCACACTTACAAACGACAATCAACATTTAAATGTTTATATTTTCCCCGTCTTGGTCTGGGCTCCTTAGCAGTATAGACCATCTGCCTTTCTTGCCAGGCAGCTCGTAAAAGCGAGCATAGCTTACCGTCGCTAACACCATGACATCTGACTAGGTGGTAGAGTTTAGTAGTGACGAATTAAATTTATGAGCGCTTGGTGAAATTGAATTGTACAAAATCTTTTTTCTGCACTGCTAAGTAAATGAAAGATAAGAAGGAGATGTAATTCTGAAAAAATACAATCTACTTAGTTACTAACTTATCTTCACTCTTTCGGATTACGAGTAAGGGCCACGCGTACCTATCTACCGTAACATTCAAGAAAACATTAACATTTGACCGTCTCTTGGTCGAGTTGCTAGCGTACAAGAATAACTTCCAACCGCGAGGATTTGGTTTGACTCCCGACGGGGGCTGGCATTTGTGTGACGAATATTCAGATATCTGCATTTCCGGGTCTGGTTGTTTATTAAATTCTGGTATCTATTTTAGTATTACTACGTATTAGTATCGTTGACTAACACCCATAACACTAGCAATTAATTTGCTTACTTTGAGTTTAGATTCAATTTATGTAACTTCGTTATTCGTTACTCTTTTCATACAAACACGCCGGTTTCAAAGACCACCACCCTCGGATACTACATATAATCAATTTGATGGATTATGGAATGTCAACCTAGGTCTCCCGAGTACGAACATCATCAAACCTACATTCGCATTGTATATTTTATATTTTGTTAATCTTTTATCTGTCATTCTTTTCACATGAATGAACCAACGAAGCATGTCCTTCTCATTTTTACACCTATACTTTCTTTTAATAATATATAAATAGATAAATATTCAAGGACAAGTCACACAAATTGTATCTAACCCCAAAGTAAGCAAATTATATGCTGTATATGGGTGTTAGTCAACGATTCTAATACATAGAAATACTTAAATAGATACCAGAAAAAATTTAATAAGCACCCAGACCCGGAAATGCAGACATCCAAATGTTCATCACAAAAACGAATGCCCCCGTCGTGAATCGAACCCGAGCCTCGCGATTGATCGATGTAGTTAGGCGTGTACGCTAGCCACTCGAGCAACGACCAACCAATATAGGTATATACTTAATATAGATGTATTTAAAGCTAATGTGAACAAATGAAATGTAAACTTAGTGGCGACGGGGTCTCCTAGGAAGTAAAATCTAATAAAACAGTTCAAACATCATGAAGAAGGCGATTAACATCTATAAACAGTGTAAAAGTCGTATATATGACCTCCTCCTTCTTTTGCAAAGTCGGTTGAAAATAAACTTGCTTGAACATTTTAATGTAAGAATTATATGAAATACAGTAAAGGTGAGTTTCAGATGTAAATAAAATCGCTGACTGCGATGATTTTTTGAGCTATTCTTACTACTGAGCTAGTCGAGAATCTTTATAATTGTACTATTATGGTCGCGGTGGAAAGTGACCGAAATGATTTTTTGCAAATAATAACTTATTCCTTGTTTACATGAAACTGTATTTATATTTATAGTATCTTCACGCCTATATCCCCGAAGAGGTAGGCAGAGGCACAACCAGGGCACCCACGACTCGCCGAAGATACTAAGTCCCACAATGTGATAGGTGGCAAGCCTATGGCCAACTGGGCACATATCCTATCCTGAGCAACATTTTTGTTATAAGAAAATCGGAAAAACCCAATTTTCTTTTTGTTGCCCGACCCGGGATGCGAACCCGGGACTTCATGTAGTCAAGTCCAACAACTGAACCGCTAGACCACAGAGGCAATTTTGTTTTTTTTTTTGCATTTATATTTATGTTTTAATTTATGGTAGATAGAGAAAATCATAAATAAAGTATTATTATTTTGCATTAAATACCTTGTTTTATCAAATACTAGCAGACCCGGCGAAATTCGGATCACAAGAACCTTCTTCTGACAACAATAACACAACAAAAAAATGTCACATCACATCACAATGGCACATCAGTTTGGTATATATATATGTAAAATGTATATTCTAAAAAGTTATTAATCGTTGATGAACGTAATAAGCATCTGTTACCGTACAGTTTGTACAGTTTGAGGTTTAATATCGTTAGGATAATACAAGCAATTTTGGTTTATAATCGAACGTATTTTTTAATCTCGACTCAAAACGATGAGTCATGTTAATGTATTTGTGTGTGTGCGTATGTGTACCTAAGTGTGTGTGTGTATGTGTTGTTACAGATGGATCGATTTATATGTATTTTTTGTTTGAAAACTAACGTGATAAGGTTTGTATCTAGATTATATAATATTATTTGTTTTATTTTATTTTACTTTATTTTATTTAACACTTTATTGCACACAAAAACTAAAATACACAAAATACACGAGAAGTTAAAAATGCACAAAAGGCGAGCTTATCTCTAACTAAAGAAATTTCTTCCAGTCAACCCAAAATAAATTAAGCTGTGAAAATAAAATGGAAGGCATCGTGTACAAAAAACAATTGACTATAGCTATACTTAGAACAAATAAATAAAAATATAATAATAAAGTGTAAAAAATAAAACTGTTACAATTATAATTATTAAAATATCTTAGTAGGATAATGGTGCCGATTCGCTTGGTACAAACTAGTCTAAACTAATCTAAAATTAGATTTAGAGCTGTCTAATCACGTTTGGTATTCTGCTGTACACGTCTAAATTAAAATTTTAGCTTGACAGATCTAAAACAAATTAGTCGTACAATTTAGGTTTTTCGTATTCTGATGTGCATGTTTTATGTCAAATTTCACTTAAAATTACAAATGTCACTTAAAATTTAGAGCGATTTTTTTAGAAGACGATTTAATTTAGTTTCCATATAAGCTACTCTTGTTTTATTCCAAGAGTAAAGTAACTGTCCTTAAAGGAAGTTTTATTACAATTGATTGTTAAGTTATCGTAGGGTAGCTGAAAGTAGCCCTATGATTAAAATAGAAAATTTTATGATATGAGCATTGTTCTAGATTCGTCTAAAAAGTACTTAGGTACCTACCTACGAAATTAAAATTTCATAATTCTAACATTAATTTAACATTATCGCCTCCGTGACCGCTGGGTCCAGGTGTTGGATTTGACTTCATGAGGTTCCGGGTTCGATTCCTGGGTCAGGCAACAAAATGAAAATCCGGTTTTTTTTTCAATTTTCTATTTAAAAATTGGATTGGATATGTGATCAGTTGGTGGTAAGCTTGCCACCTATCACATAGTTAGACATAAAAATTTGGTACTGTGTTTGAACCCTTTTAGTATCTAGTGCTGTATATTTAATAAAGATGCCTTTGATATCCCAAAAATAAATCAAAGCCACATCTAAATTCCCAACCAGCTAAACATTTAAAGATGTTATTGCTACTATTTTTCATTAGCATTACCATGTAGTTGGCTATAAAATTTACCAAAAAGGTACCTGAGTACTTAGAGCTACATAAATGTAAAATAATAGGTAATTGGTGTTCTCTTGTACATTTAAATATCTATTGTTTATTGCATGCGGCAGCATTTGTTACCAAACAAAAACAGGCAGTCAGTCGATGTCCTAACCATTGGTACCTACAAAAACTTTAATTTATGTTACAAATTCACATGCCTACATATCAAATTCTTAAAACCACAAACTGAAACGGTATGGCAGAGTAAGTCTTAGACTCAACATAAAAAGCTGTTTGCATTTGGTCCACAAAGATTCATCGAAAGATTTTTTTCAATACCATAGTTGCCGTAGATAGGACAGATCTTGTTAAAAAAAAAGCCAACAATAACTCACCCCCATGTTCCAGAAAGTCTTTCATATGATACAACAGGATTTTATAATATAAACAAACTGCTAAAAGGTATATGTGGTAAAATTGTTGATTTTTATTGTATGTTAGAAATAAATTTACTTATAACATTCTGTTACCTACACAATGCAAAGCCCAAGTAATATCTTTGAACCCAAATTTCCCTGGTTTGACACATATTACAGCGATTCAGAGGAACCTCATTAACAAAAATATTACATTGGGTTGGTCTGGATCTGTTGAGTTGAATTGACCAGGTGCCTCTGTACCAGGCAGTTCATAAGAGGCGAGCACAAATTATTTTCAACAAGATGAAGTGATGTAGTGCTGTGCAGCAACTTGCCCAGTTACCTGCCACTGCCACCATAATGGCTTGTTATTTTCTGGTCCAGACGGTAAGGTTACCTGTATAATTGCACAATAGCCTTAATATTCCAGCTACAGGACAGCAACGCACATTTAATGTAACATTTATGGTGTCTAGGGGCCACATTTGTCTCTTACCATCAGGAGAATTCAAAGTGTGTACTGAAAAGCAACATTTATTAGTAATTTAAAAAAAAAACATTCTTGACATTTCTATTGAGACTAATAGAAAGTATATCATTTGATCAGTTGGAAAAGCAAAAAAAATGTGTATGTCACATTTTTGTTATGGAAGTTGAATGTGAGTCTTCACAGACCTGCACATCCTAAGTCATGTGGACAAAATAGATATTTCTATCTTCAAGAAATATAGGCAAAATGTTGAAGTATTAACAATTTTGTGTGGTATTTTGTATTGATAGATCACTATTTGCCACCAACTCCAGACATACTCAGATCCATATCCATGTGATGTTCACGTCTTCGTCATATAGCAGGGGCGATATAAAAATAACAGGAAGAAACATAGTCAAAAATTTATAACAAAATTCAATTTCATATTAAAGGTATTCTTGGGTTTTTTCAGACAACTTTGATGCTACTGCTTGGTATGAAGTTATTAATTTTCTTTATATTTTGTTGATTAAGTACCTAATAAATTCTTAAAATCCAAATGTTTTCTTTATTAATTATAATTCTATAAAACTTACATTTATAATTGTTCTACTAAGTTAGGTAATAAGCACATAGCTCTCCAGAAAAAACTTTGTCTTATAGACACCATAGATGTTATTTAAATCATTGCGTTTAGAGGTCTATAAAATTTACATTTATAATTGTTTTACTAAGTTAGGTAATAAGCACTTAGCTCTCCAGAAAAAACTTTGTCTTATAGACACCATAGATGTTATTTAAATCATTGCATGCATGCCTGCTGTTTAGAGGCAGAGGCATTGGGCCTAATGGTTACCTCGATATGACAGAAATCTGTGTATGAGTATTATTAAAGCAACCATATTATTACAAGTAAGAGAGAAAAAGTAAGTAAAAGAAAGGTAAAAAATGTGAAAGGTTTTAGGTGAAAATTTGTAAAGTATCTTTTAAATTATTTTATGCAATTTAAATAATATTATCAATGTAATAACATAGCTGAATTGTCTATTATTGTATATTATTGTGTCAACGATAAGTAATGTTCCTTCAATCTTTTCTTAAAAGTAGGTAAAGAAGGGCTGTCACGAATTATTTACTTACTTACAGGATTATTTAAATCAGTCGTTTTTTTGTCTTTAAAAACAAATAAAGCTCAGTTCAAGAGAAAATTAACCTGAATATTAAATTATTGAGTACAGAAATGTGAACATACGCTTGCAATCTGCTGGTGCAGTCTGTATCGGGCATTGAAACGCTACCTTAATAATAATTCAACACCGTGTTTATTATTTAAAGTGCGTTCCCATTTCCAACTTCCATTGTTATGCAATGATGATGTAATTAGTGCCTTGTTTTTACATACACTAGTTAAAGTTTTAATATGTATGAGTGTTATATTAGCTACTAGCTTCCACTCGCGGATTTACCTTCGTATCGATCAATCAATACATATATTTTTTTATAAATTATAGCTTTTATGTTACTGTGATACATGAACTACTAGTTGTTGCCCGCGGCAATGCCCGCATGTTCAATGGTCATACAAGATCATTTTTTGTGATAATGTGTGTGCCAAATTTCATGAAAATCGGTTCGGCAGTTTTTGCGTGAAGAAGTCACAAACAAACAAACTTTCGAATTTTTAATACATATAAGATATTCCTGTAAAGTTTCAATTAAATCTGTTCAGTAGTTTGTGTATGAAAGAGTAACAAATATCCATCCGTTCTCACAAACCAATGTTATAAGTTTATACTATTACACTAATAGACTGTGTAGCAACATTTAATAAGATATGAAATTTTAGATTACATATTTTCAAACTACTTTAATAAGCATAACAGTTTATCGCACTCAAAGACGTCACTGATCTTTTAATTCGTCATTAAGGCAACATTTTCTATACGATACTTAACTTAATGATAAATTAAATGTTAATTGATGTTTCTGAGTCAAGCCGTTGGATTGTTATCTTCAACCAATCCAATCCAATCGGCCCATCGCTTACAACTGTATAAAGCGCAAATTCGGCCTCATATGGAGTACTGTTCTCAACTCTGGGCAAGGGCTCCACAGTACCAGCTCCTTCCGTTTGACCGCATTCAACGTAGAGCAATTCGAATTGTCAATGACCGGGCCATTACCAATCGGCTTGATTCTTTAGCGTTGCGTAGAGATGTTGGGTCACTCAGTGTTCTCTACCGCATCTATCATGAGGAATGCTCTGAGGAGTTGTTTGGTTTAATTCCAGCCGCTGATTTCCACTTTCGGAGATCGCGTCAGAGCTTAAGGTATCATGCCCATCATCTCGATGCGTGGCGGTCTACAACTATGCGATTCCGAAGACATTTTTTACCCCGTATAACACCTTTGTGGAATCAATTACCGAGGGCGGTATTCCCAAAAGATTATGACTTAGGAACCTTCAAGAAAAGAGCGTACTCATTCCTTAAAGGTCGGCAACGCATCTGTGATACTCCTGGTGTTGCGGATGTCCGTGGGCGGAGGTGATCACTTTCCATCAGATGACCCACTTGCTCGTTTGCCTCCTCTTCTATAAAAAAAAAAGAATTAAAGTTTTTACTTTGTATGAATATTATATTAGCTATGGTCTCCTGACAACCCATAAGCTGTTTAGCTACATTTTTTGTGATCTGAAATATTAAATGGTAAATTCTCAACCTACTTTAATAAATATTAGAGTTTATGACTGCTATCTCAAAAACAAGTTTAATTTGTATGAATATTATATTAACAACGTCCAGTTGGACACTGGACAGGCTGTTTATTGATATTAGTGGTTGCCCATTGGTCGAAATTCGACCGTAATAAATTTTAATATCTTGTTGATAAGAACGCCATCTTCAATTCTCAAGACCAACTACTTTGTTTCCTGAATAGTTAGTGCGTCATCTGTGATCTTTTATCATTATCATCAATATTTTTGTTTGTGTGTGTCAAATGCATGGTAGTACGTGTAATGTTTTATTTTTTGAATTAATGCACTTTATAAACATTATCATTAAAAAATATTAGCGTTTTGCACTTCTCCTACACTTAAACTATAAGTGTGCCAAATTTCACATTTCCTCCGTCAGCGCAATTTTAAGGCGATCCACTTTTGGTATATTTTCTATTATACTAAATGTATACTCGATTGTGAAGCATTTTGTGTTACAGAATATTAACATGAGAGTTTGTGACTCCGTCGAAACTCAGAAATGGATAGTCCATTTTTGCTAATACTTCTCAGCTTTGAACAAGGTTTTGTAGATTTGTTATAACTAAGCTAAAACTCGATTACAGCTGGATTAATGTAAGTGAAAGTTTTCATGTTTTGCCACATCAGAATTTCGATAAAACTATGATTTTTGCTAATAGACTGAGGGCTACTAGACCCTGAGACTAACCCGCGTCGCAAAAAGTTAGATACTTTATAGCTTATTTTTTTAAAGTCATTCATTATCATCAAAGTGCCGCGGCCGTTCTGGTAGTGAGCTTGCGCTTTCATCATTACCAATTTAAAATTTGAAAATGTCAAAAACAAATTAAAAGTTAATGATGACGATGAAGCAACCGCGAAATCATTGCCAGAACGGCACTTTAAATGAAATGAAATTTATTTATTTGCAGAATACGTGTATTTAAATGAGGTCACAAAATATTTATTCGTACCAGTATATTCTACTACATTGTGGTGTACAAACATGTAACTTAATTGTATAGTTTTTATTATTGGTATTCATATATTTTACTCAATTAAGTTAAAATATATTTAATACTTGGTTATTATTTATTAATTTAAAAAGATTTAATTCTTATCAAGTTTTATCCTTTCTACCATAAGCTACTTACATTTCCAAACATAGCCAGCCAGGTGAAGAAACGGCGAAACAAACTCCCCGGCTAAAATAACTTATCCTATTTACTTTTATGATTGATTGGTAGTAAATTAATATTTAAAAAATCCTTGCTTTTTGGGAAGTGGTATAGTGGGATGGTTCAGAAGTTTTTAGTCCCATGATTTACTATTCTGGCAGACACTTATAACCGGCAGATATTCGCTGGTAGTTTAAATTTACAATTCAAATCACTGACAGAATAAAACCCCAAAATTAAATACTTGTACGAACACGAACGGGTTTTTAGTTATCATCCAGATGCAGGCTGAATGAAAAAAATACATAAAAATATAAAATACACTAAAAATAAAACTAAAAACTAAATGATACACCAAGATCTCTTCTAGGCAACCTATAACATAGAAATACAATCAAAGAAATGTTGCGCGACTGTGCTCTTAAATAACAAAATAAAAAAAACAAGATGCACAAAACATTAAATTGTATTAAAATTATTATTATGGCAATAGAAAAAATAACCCCAAATTGTTTAAGCTTGATATCTCAACATTTAATTAAAACTCGAAAATGACCTTAGTAAGAGAAAACAAAAAGTTTGTGTGTTTAAAAACTTTCATGAAACTTCGTGTATAATCTTTAACCTCAAATGGAAAACGAGAAGTGAAATTCTGAAGTGTCTGTGTGTGTCTGTCTGTGGCATCATAACTTTTGAACGGACTGGCCGATTTCAATGTGTTTTTTTTTGTTTGAAAGCTGACGTGATCGAGATGGTTTTTAGCTATATTACACATAGGTTTTGCCGGAGATTCATAGAACATTTTAAATTTAGAGGCTAAGGAATATGTATCGACAATGCCAATATAAAAACTGTATACAACTTTTAACAAAAAGTGGTTTAGATAGAAATCTCCTAATTTTGTACGAGTGAGATTCAGTATTACTTAGTATTTACAGTGTAAATTGCGGTAGTTGTGGTCTGTGTGTTGTACGCTTAATAGGACTTTACTTGAACCGGTTGTGTAAGAGGCTTAAGGGCCTACGGTGCTGAACTTCTGCCTTGCCTACCCTACCGCACTGAGTAAGTCATTGTCAGTCTTTCGCGCTGAATTGTGATGGGTAATTTATTGTTTTCTTATCAGTGATATTATCTACAGTTTTTTATTACGGTGTATTAATAAATAATCATGTTATCAATACAAAAACAGCGTGTGAATAGTAAATAAATAATTAAAATTACTAATTTAATTAAAACATATTAAAATATTTGCACACCTCAAGTTGGTAGAATATGTTAGAACGCTTAAATAATTTTGTAACACTCATATTCTGCAATTTTTTTTCTTATTTCTTTTACGTAAATATAATAAATTAATAATATTATCTATACATACAATACAATAATAATAAAACTAAATCTGTACATGTAATATATTGTAAAAACAATAATTCCCAGTATGGTTACATGATACAAAACACAAAACGAGGATTTTTTAAAATTTTTATGTGTTTTTCTGTTAGTTTTTCGCATAATACGATTACTTAACGAGTTATGTTCAAATTTTGTGCTGTTTATAGAGCAGGTTAAATGTAAGACACCGCATACCTACTCCGGAAAAATATTTCGTTACTTGATCGCGTATACGAAGTCGCGAGCTAGTGATATATCCTACTAATATTATAAATGCGAAAGTTTGTAAGGATGTGTGTATGTTTGTTACTCTTTCACTTCCACGCTCGAATGGCTGAACGGATTTGGCTGAAATTTGGAACACAAATAGATTGTGACCTGGATTAACGTATAGGCTACTTTTAATCCCGATCGCACAACGGGTTCCAGCGAAAACGCGGGCGGCGGCAAGCAACAGCTAGTATATCTATATTGCTTTTGTAGTGCAGTCCGGTTTTAATGGGTATTAATTTTAAATTCCGTGTCAGTCAACTAAAAATGTGTTTTTTCAATTTTCTAATCAAAAGTTAATCGGGATTTAGCTACGTGTCCGGTGGGTGATAGGTTTGACATATAAGACATTGTGGGATTACAAGTACCTTTGCCTAATCGTTGATGCACTAGTTCTACCACTGCCTGCATCTTTGGGGATTACGGCGTGAAGATATGATTACGTGATTAGTGTGATTTGGTGCGTAAAATTTACTTTGTGTTGCCATGTAACGTAACCTTTGCTTTGAAAGAGAAACCAATATAAAAAATCTGTGCTTGTTTGGATTCAGTCTAGCCACTGTAATTAAATTTTTTAACCGACTTTGAAAGGAGGAGGTAATCATATCACAATGTTAAGTAGTACTATATCTATATATAGAGTTGTTATTACATAATTAATCATTTCGCTAAAATTTAGATTAGGTCAGCCAATTTAAAAATAAAAGTATAAAGTGTAAAAAGAGAAAAAACTTAAGGCCGAATTGCATAATTTAAATAGTAGTACTGTATGCGTGTTACGCGATTACTCGGTCATTGACAGATTTTGTTGATTCTTTTTAACCGACTTTAAAAAAAGACAAGGTTCTCAATTCGACTGTATGTTTTTTATATGTTTGTTACGCCAGACGACGATAGTCAACCGATTTTAAAGGTTCTTGTGGTAATTATTATAGATCATGATTCCGAGGTGGTCCCATATTTCATATCATAGATAAGGTAGTCAAGATAAGTAAAAGTTTACGCATTATTAGGAGTAACTCAAAACCTACATGTAGGATGTTAATAAATTTTATTTGGAACCTTTTCAGAACCATTTGTTACGAGAGTGATCCAAAAGTTCTAGAAAATGAAAGAAAAGTGGGTCTAAATTTATTTTTATTTTTCGACATAGTCTCCATCTAGCTCAACACACTTCTTCCACCTGACCTGCAACTT
>NJDC01000331.1:103085-117880 GCA_002245475.1 Calephelis virginiensis | reverse complement strand
TGTTACGCCAGACGACGATAGTCAACCGATTTTAAAGGTTCTTGTGGTAATGATTACAGATCATGATTCCGAGGTGGTCCCATATTTCATATCATAGATAAGGTAGTCAAGATAATTAAAAGTTTACGCATTATTAAGAGTAACTCAAAACCTACATGTAGGATGTTAATACATTTTATATGGAACCTTTTCAGAACCATTTGCTACGAGTATCTTTCGAATAAAGAAATAGTTGGACTCGGTTTTTGTAGTTTTACTGAGCTTAATTATTTTGAAAAGATATTCATGTATAAATAGTCTAGCCACATAAGTATCTTCACGCCCATTTCTTCGAAGTCAGAGTAATAAGGCAGAGTCACAATCATTGCACCCACGACTAGCAAAAGACACTAAGACCCACAGTGTAATGGGTGGCAAGCCTATCGCCAACCGGGAACATATCTAATCCCGGGCAACGTTATTTTTATTAGAAACTTGAAAATATACATTTCCAAATTTTTTTTGTTGCCCGATCCGGGGATCCAACCTGGGACCTCAAGAACTCATATCCGACATCGGAACGCTAGACCACAGAGGAGATTAAAATTTATGATTAAAGTAGTCTAGTCACAATAATTCATTCAACACATTCCGTTATCTGTATATTAATACGTGATGCCAAAACTTTGGACCCCTTTTTACGAAAATTGCGGAGACGAAGGAGCATAAAATTTGGCACACTTATAGTATGTGTACGAGAAGTGCAGAATGCTAATATTTTTTAAAAATAATGCTTATAAAGTACGTTAAATCAATAAATAAAACATTACACACACTACCATGCATTTGACACACACAAACAAATATATTGATAATAACGATAATAGATCACAGATGGCGCACTAACTATTCATAAAATTTAGTAGTTGGTCTTGATAAATGAAGATGGCTTTCTTATGAACAAGATATTAAAATTATGGTCGGATTTCAACCAATAGGCGACGACTAGTACATATGGTTAATTTTTAATTAGATCCGACTGTGTAACGTAGTAGAAGTGGCTTAGCTACCACCCACCACTATGTTAACAGAAAGTAAACAAACCAACAGACATATTTGGAATATGGAATCCTGTTGATATAAAAAAAATATAAACAAGAACACTGTATTAAAATAAACACTAAAAAGAAAATAAGTCTATAAAAAGTCTGCACTAGGTTCTGCCGGATTAAAAGGGGATAGATGGGCGTGGGATACGATAGACTTGTCGACGGAACACGAAGGACTGCTGCTGTAGTCTTCGGCGGTTGGGCTAGCGGGACCCTTTGGCGCCTTCCCTCAGCAGCCAGAAGCAGCAGTAGAAGTGGAGCTGCCCAGCGAAGCGGCCAGAGAAGAACACCGGCGGGCAGCTTCCGCCGGTTTAGGGTCCTCCCACCACCGAGCGGCAGGCATCAGTCAGCAAGCAGAAGTCATAGTAGGACGTTCCGTCGATTTATAGAATTAGAATTTTGAACAGCAGGTCCTGTAGTAGATATATAATGTAAGCAGACTGTTGTAGGATCAAAGTCGAAAAGCAGACCCCTGGCAGACTAACGCCAACTGTTCCGTGAATAAATTTTTCTGTTCTCTATTTCAAAATTTAAAAGCTACTAAACTTAATATATGTTTAAATAGTGGCAAGTGTAGCTACAAACTACAAAGGCCAGCTATCAAAATAGTTTTTAAGGAAATAATATTACAACTGCTAGTTTGTTAGTTATACCTACTTAGGTATTACCGCGTAAATTTTCATGACGACGCGACGCGACGCCTCGGAGTTACTATTTGAAAAAGGAATTGTCAAATCGCAATGTGGCAATGAAATTGAATCAGCTTTTTACAGTTTTGCAACAATCGTAGGATCACTTTAGAATAATGTTTACCTTACCTTTCGTAAAAAGAATGATTAAATAGCGACATTATAATGATATTGCAGTTAGTTTTTTGCAGTTTCACTGCGTTTAAATCACTTTTTGTCAAATCACGTTTGATACTCTTTAATATGGCTTTCGATTACGATCTTCTTACTCCCTTCGTTTTTTTTATACCGTCGCACTAATGTCGTCGATCAAACTCTTTTAATATTCAGACTGCGCGTCTTCAGAATGTCCTCCCTTCCCACATAAAACAATTTCAAAGTAAGTTCTCTCTGGAGACACATCCGACAGTTACTTTTCACTGGCTGAAGCGATTGAAACTTTCAATCACAGGGAGTTTAAATAAATAAAAAAGACTGACACAAATTTTTAATATGTGTCTGTGATGAGACAGTGAACAAACACACGGCCCTCTTGATGGTAAGGGACAACAGTGACCTTAATGTTACAGGTGCGTCGCTACTTTGTAAACGGAAGCTAGGCCTAATTTTTTCATGATATTTGAAGGCAAGCAGATGATTTCTTGATGGTAAGAAAGTCACGCTGCCTAGAGACAGCAAAGGTGATAATTGTGCGTTGCCAACTTGAGAATAGGATGTTAGGCTTCGAGTAAAAGTTAGGGTACCGGATATCTTATCCTCCGAAACGGAACACGGCAACGGCAAGCACTGAGGTTATGGCGGCAGGAATAGATAAGGCGGTGCTACCATTCAGGGCGAGTCGCTGCGAAACTCAAGCACATAGTCTGTTTTTTGTGAGAGATTAGCGAAGAAGCTCACGGGCCTCGTGATGGTAATAGACGACCATGGCCTATAGACACCATAGATGTTATAGGTGCGTCCGGTGTCGCTGACCTGTGGCTGGATGTAAGGCTAATAGTGCAAATCTACCGGCTACCCTAACTTCATGTCGGAACATGAAACAGCTATTATGGCGTCAGGAATAGGTAAGGCAGTGGATCCCTATGCTGTACAGCACTCTACCATCAGTGGTCTGGTTGATCTGGCAGAAAGGTAGATGGTCTAATTAAATAAAGAACAAAACTGCAGGCATTAGCCAGTAAAGTAAGTTTGATGCGAAGACATTTAGAAATAAAGTGCTGAGACTTGTTTTAACATTTATTTTAGTTTGAGAACAAACTACTTAAGTCCAAAGATTAAATAGCTTTCAGTCGCCATGCAGAGGTTGAGGTCTTTGTATCGTAAGCTTAATGAGATTGTACAACACGCGATGTGACTGAAATAGTTATTCAGAAAATATATTTCTATCACCTTAGTACTTGATATGTTCTAGTTATCCAATTTTCAACTTTAGTTGCAAGCATTCATTATTAATAGACTAAGATTTTCAATCGAATTGAGTAATCAAATCGTTATCACTACATAGTATAAAACACAGTTGCTTCCTCTGTCCCTATGTCCTATATTTGTATGCTTTAATCTTTAAGCTACGTAACGGATACCGATGCGGTTTTTTTAATAGATAAAGTGTTTGAAGAGAAAGGTTTATATGAATATTTCGTAACCGTGCGAAGCCAGGGCGGGCCGCTTGTATAGTTTAAAACAAAGTCGCTTCCTCTGTCCCTATGTCCGTTTGTATGGTTAAATTTTTAAAACTACGCAACGGGTTTTATGCGTTTTTTTAATAGATAAAGTGGTTTAAGAGAAGGATTTATATGAATATTTCATAACTGTGCGAAGCCGGGGCGGGCCGCTAGTATAATATAAAACAAAGTCGCTTCCTCTGTCCCTATGTTCCTTTGTATGCTTAAATCTTTAAAACTATGCAATGGATTTTTATGCGGTTTTTTAATAGATAAAGTGATTGTAGAGAAGGGTTTATGTGTATATTTTATAACCGTGCGAAGCTAGAGCGGGTCGCTAGTATAGTATTAAACAAAGTCGCTTCCTCCGTCCCTATGTATGCTTAAATCTCTAAAACCACGCAACGAATTTCGATGCAGGTTTTTTAAATAGATAAAGTGGTTGAGGAGGAAGGTTTATGTGTATATTTTATAACTGTGCGAAGCCGGGACGGGCCGCGTTTTACGTGAGAAAAAGGAAACGCGGCGCTACATGTGTTGTATCATGTAGCTTGAGTATCTCGAGAACGGGTGTAAAACGCCCTTTCTTATAAGGCGCTTATTCAGAACCACCGAAGACGTTTTTGGTACAAATTCATTTAAATTAAATGTTTTGATAAATGTTCGCTGCACTATCTTTATAAATTATAGTGACTCGAGTACAGGCTTAGTAAGGCCACTTTCTATGATGCAAAACTTCGTGGCGTCTGTGAAATCTTATTTAGAATAAAAAATGTCCTCATTTACATTGTAGTTTGTAACTTTTTCAGTCTTTTGTGGTCATATTTTTGCTGTATTACAGTTATTTTACAGAGCATAATGTCAGCTTACGCTTCGTTGTACTATGTTCATTAATAATACAGCTAGTGGTGGTAATTTTGCTGTGAACCAACTAAATCCATACACAGGCAAGTCCTAAACGGATTTTTCTGAAATTCGGAATATGGATAGATTGGGACCAGGGGGGTGATTATGTATCTCAGTTGTCAACTCAAACTGTAAAAGTGTACATCAAATTACGTCATTTGTGTTTGCTATCTCTATTGTATTTCTGTTGGTCACTGGAGATAGCAAATACAAAACACGTCATTTGACAGCGATTCGATGTACACTCATCCATTTTGACTTGGTAACTGAGTTACATAATCACCCCCCTGGATTAACATAAAGGTTACTTTTAATATCGATCACACATAGGGTTGCTGTGACAACGCGGGTGAAGCCGCAGGCCGCAGCCGCATTTATATACTTTATAAATGTGAGTTTCCGGAGTTTTGGCGCCATCGAGAGAAAAGATGGTCGAAGTTTTTTCATAATTATTGAATTTCGTGTTAATATTGAGTGAAATTAGTCAATTTTGGTGGCATTTTGTACAATTTTGTTCAGTAAAAATGCACAAATGAAATAATCATAAAGAAATTAGCGTTTCGTATATTTTCTCGTTGCCGCCAAATCTCGTTACATGAGCTTGTGTAAAAAGGCCACCGCTTTACCCAAGAGCCTGACATGACTTATTGACGACTTACGACTGATGACTAATTAAAATTAATTGAAATTGATATAAAATTTGATGCAAATTTCTACTTGACTAATGGCTAAATACTAACGTGAAGGCCAAAACTTAAAGAAAGAAAAAAAAATGTGAGTTTCATCTGTAACAATGAACTCATTAAGTAGGTACTCAGAACTGTGTATAACAGGATTTGAAGCCTGATAGCTGAAATGGTAAGAACATTCATCGGCTTACGCAAGACTTACTGCCTGGGGCGAATTTTTTCTTTCCTTTACTTTAAAATTTAAAGCAACTATACTCATTTTAAGTTTATACTATCCTTTCCCAAGGAGCAAAAAAAAACCGATGAACATTTCGGACCTATCAGATTAGTCACGTTGTTTCCCCAGGAATATATTCAACATCTGTAATGTTTTTTTATTTTTTATTTTTATATCCCTGGACAAGTTACACAAATTGAATCTAACCCCAAAGTAAGCAAATTATATGCTTGTGTTATGGGTGTTAGTCAACGATACTATTACATAGAAATACTTAAATAGATACCAGGATACATTTAATAAACACCCAGACCCGGAAATGCAGACATCTAAATGTTCATCACACAAATGCCTGCCTCCGTCGGGAATCGAACTCAAGCCTCGCAGTTCGTCGATGCAGTTAGGCGAGTACGCTAGCCACTCGACCAACGAGGCGGTCATGCACAAGATAATCTGACAGCACTAACCGCGTTTTGTCTCTTTCTAGTACTCTCTCACTCTACTCATCTGTTGGCTCAGAAACGAGGAGTTCTATGATTTTTTAAGAATGTTAAAAATCAGTTGCTTTCTGATTCGTCCAATTAGGCTTAATCAGGGTCTGCCTCGTGGTTTATGGGTTATCAATATAAATAATAATCTTAAATTTAAAAAAAACAATAACTGTCCCACAAAACCTACGCGTATTGTAGCTTAGCTTGGCATGTCACCGAAATAGGTCCCTTCATTTAGAGTTATGATGACACACACAAACACACTGACACACATACACATTTCGTTCGTTTAGGAGTTATGTTGTCACAGACAGACACGCTCACTCACACACAAACACGTTAAACCTATAGCATCTCTCGTTTTGCGTCGGTGATTAAAACGAATCGTCAAAATGTGCATAGCTTGATAACTATTGATCGATTCGATTATTTTTTTACACAAATAATTTTCTAAAGTGAACTGTTAATATCAGATAGTACGAAGTTGGGCGAATCGGCTAGTTCTCAACAATGCGTATTTTGTTTATTTATGAGTTATGGTAATTCAGATATTGAAGTTGTGCTCTGCTGTTTTCATTTATTTAAATTGTTTATCTAGTTAATTAAGGGTAAACATACATTTGTTATAGTAAGCATATAGGTACAACAAAAACCACAGTGTATTCAGTCACGATGATATACTAATATTTGAAGTAATTAAGAAAAACTAATTAAAACTGAACAATGTTAAAAGAAAAGGGTAGAATAGTAGTTGCTCGTTCTTACGTCAACGATATACAGGCTGATGCCAAAGTATTTTTTAAGACTTGAATTTGTTAGGTGTTATTATAAAATAGCTGTTGCCTTCGGCGTTTTCACAGGAACCCATTATGCGATGGGGATTAAAAGTAGCCTAAATGTTAATGCAGGTCACAATCTATCTGTGTTCCAAATTTCAGACAAATCCGTTCAGCCATTCGAGCGCGATCGAGCAACAAACATCCATACAAATTTGTAATATGAGTAGGATTTATGTTATAAATTTGATTCTTGTTGTTGCTGGTTCTCTGTGTAGAATATACCATCTGCGTCTACCTGGCTGGAGGCAGCTTGTGTTTAACCTAGGCTAAATGGTTTATTTCCAAGAAACCAATTTATCCAGGTAGGCCTCTAGCGCCTTACCTAGTCGTGCCGCAAATGACATTATATTATTCTTTTTAATGACTCTAGGCGTAGCTCACAGTACGCCTAGAGTCATTAATACTAGTATATTAAAATTAATCATCCGTAAAATGTCGATACCTTTGCTCACGTAAACATAGAATTGCCAGTTAATGTGTTATTCATACTGCAAAGGACTAAAATTTTTGCCTAAATCTTTCTTACCGGGACAGTGTTTGAAGCAAGAGTGAATAGGCTTCGTCCAGCTGGCTGTGCCTTCACCTCCAACTCTACCTACGCTTTTCCTCAGGCGCGTTTCAAGTCATTATACTAAGTTTATACATCATAAAGTGTTATGTCTGAGTCTAAAGAGTAGGGTAGCAGATAGACTTGCACACAGGGCTTTCCCCGTGATGGTCCGGGCTCCTTTGTAGAATAGACCATCTGCCTTCCTTGCCAGGCAGCTCGTAAAAGGCGAGCATAGGCTCGCCGTCACTAACACCGGACATCTGACTACGTGGCAGAGTTTCACAGCGACTCGCCCGGATTGGTACCACCGCCTTATCTATTCCTACCGCCATAACGTAATGATGTGTTCCGGTTCGGAGGGTAAGGTAGCCGGTAAACTTAACATCCCAGCATCAGGTTGGCAACGCACCATTATAACCTTCGGTGTTTCTAGGCGGCGTGAATTTCTTACCATCAGAAAATCCGTCTGCTTGTTTGCCTTCCAATATCATAAAAAAACAAGATCAAGCGGTGTAACAGGCTATGATTATCTCTTATCGTTAAGAGAGTCATGCGCTTGTTTGCCGTCTTATTAAATAAAAAAACGTGAAAATGTGTATGCATTTATCTATGTTTCATTTTACGTCTAATGACTAAACCGAATTTCAAATAATTTCATCATTATATAGTTCAACGGGTTTTCACAATGCAAAATAATTTTAATAAAGGCGAAGCTGGAGCTAACAGCTTGTATTACCTTGTGGAAGGTGTCTCTTATTGTTTACCAAGGTCAGTCAATTCTATTCTAGTTATTGCTAAGTCAATAGGCGTTGTTAAAAGAGGTCAGCTGCAGGAACGCTAGCTACATGTCGTGAAACATGATATGTGTGTCAATGACTATAATGCTGAAGAGAGTACGAAGTTGAAATGTAAGATAAGGAAAATGGACTAAAGGTACCTAATATTAACCTTATGATGTTGATGATGACATTTCCAACCTATTCCAAAAAAAGGAGGCTTCAAGTCAGGCGGTATATTTTTTTTTATGCCGAGGTTTCTGAACCGATTTACGTAATTTTTGTTTGATGCGGAATAGTTTTGCATTGGTTCCATAAAAAAATATTCAGGTAGGCCCATTAGTTTTTATTTTATGAGCATTTTTTATCTACTTTCACCTATCCCGATGTCTTTTTTATTTTTATTGAATTATATCAAATTTCGCAAGTAAATTTGATCCACTTGTGTGAATTGGTGACAAGATAACAGACACTCCGGCATTTAGCAATATGCTATAAAGATATTTAGTAAGGTAAATATAGGATTATACCATGCTATAAATATGTTTACTTATAAAATTATTAAATTAAAACAAATCAGCAATAAACTAAAAAGTATTTAACAAAAATAGCTACGTTAAAAAAACGACTCTAAAGCTAAAAAGTGAGAAAATAATTAAGATTTAATATTAAGTATACACTACCTATTATTTACATGTGCTATTTAATGCAGTTATTTTTGATTTTAACACTTGTCCCGTGCTATGGATACATTTTTACATATTTTGAAGAAACAAACTATTTCACATCCGACAAAATTTTAACCAGACCCCTTTTTGTCCCTTGCTGGCGAAATTTTTTCAACTACCGAGAATTTAACTGTTGTTGTTAATCACTGGCGTTACTTACAAGTTATATCTCAAGGCATACTTTTTAGAAAATTAAAATAAATATCCATACTGTGCATACATACATACATATATTCTCGCCAAGTTCTTTACGGGGTAGGCAGTGCCATACCTCACGATCCTGATCCTGAAACCTGTCTGACTTCCTTCACATTTATTACCCTTTTCATACAAACACGCCTGTTTCGGAAACTCTTGACAACACCCTCGGATAATATCCGAGTGATCTGATCGTGGAAAGTTAACCTCGGTCTCCCCGGGTACCTACATTCATCCACATTCGCTTGTATATTCGTACTGTAGATTACAATAAATCTTAAGATCATTTAGCCTATGACTCAGATTGAACATCTCAGCCATAAGCAGCTTCGTCCTTATCAAAGGCCTCTCGAGGCCTATGCTCAGGGTCGCTAAGCACTTGTGGGCCCCTAAAGGCAAATGTATATTTACTTATTACTCACAAAAAGATTTTATACATTAATGATGAAATCCTTTGTACTAAAAGTACGTTAACGTACATGATAAAAATTACCATTAATATGTACATCAGATTGTTTTGGTTAACTTGTTATTATTAAACCAGTAAAGTTGAAAAAAACATCGAACTAAGTGCCTAAAATTGTTTGAAAAAGATGTATAGACTTTTTTTTTGTGCCTGGGGCCTCAAATTCTCATGTGCCCTAGGGTACATTAGGTCTTAAGACGACCCATAAGTCTACTTTTTTCCTAACAATGGAATATCAATAATGTCAACTTTATTGCAAAATATTAATTCAGACTCTTTGAACTCCTTCTAGAAAACATTTGTATGACACAGGTTTTTATCCCAAAAATATTTGTGTTATTTGTTCTAAAATGTATCTTGTTCTCTGATCTAGAGTAAAAAGGATGATTGCTTGAAACTTCGTTTGGATCTTCAGTATGAAAACAATTTTCTTCAAAAAATACTGTGTAATAAAATCGTAATAAAAAAGGATACCCGTCTTTACCTCTAAGTTCGGAGAAAGTGATGTGAAAATTAGATATTCTTGGTAAAATATTGTATTATTACATTTTTATTATGAGAGATCAGCGAACAAACGCACAGGAGAGCCTCCTGATGGTAAGAAACAACCGAGGCCTATAGGCACAATAGATGTTACTGTTGCGTTGCTGTCCTAAAGCCAGGATGGAAGTCCACCGGCTACCTCACATTACAGACATATGACAGAATCACTATGGTGGTAGAAATAGGTAATTAATATTTGTCGAATAATTTATTTTTCAGAAAACCATATTACACATAAACATGGAATATTATATTTTACGTGTTCTGATATCGAATAAATAAACTAACACCTCTGTGGTCTAGCGCTCCAGTTGTTAGATTTGACTGCATGAGGACCCTGAGTCCCTGGTCGGGCAACAAAAAGAAAACTTAGTTTTTCCAATTTTTTTATTTAAAAAAAACGTTGCTCGAGATTGGATATGTGCACGGTTGGCGATAGGCTTGCCACCTATTACATTGTGGGACGGAGGATATGGACGTGAAAGTAGTTTTTTTTAAAACTTGACAGAGCCATTATTGCGATAGAAATAGGTAAAGCGGTGGATCTCTATTTGGGCAAGTTGCTGCACAGCACTGCCTTAGTAGACATGAATAAACATAGACTTAAATACGCCAAGGTTTAAGCTGGCATTATAGTTTGTCATATACTCAAGCTGCCTTATTAATAAACACGAAAAAAAAGACTATTATATCAACTTAATCTTACACCTACCCTACACCACATTTATTAATAAGACGGGTAGTGTATTCAAGACAATAATATCAACCTAATTCTTGGAGCATTTAAGCCTATTTTTATTAATAATGTATTTACCAAATGTATTATACGTATTGTATATACATGTATGTATATATTGTATGTTAGACAGACTGTAATATACTTTTGACTGTAATATACGTTTGTCTAACAGTGATACGGACGGTAAGATTCAGTTGCTTCAGTTTTGGACGCCATCGAGAGAAAAGATGGTCAAAGTTTATTCATCATTATTGAATTTCGTGTTGATATTGCGTGAAATTAGTTAATTATGGTGGCATTTTGTACATTTTTGTTCAGTGAAGGTGCTTAAATGACATGATCATGAAATAATTAGCATATCGTGTATTTCCTCGTTGCCGCCAAATCTCATTACCTGAGCTTGAGTAATGAGGCCACCGCTTTACCCAAGAGCTTGACATGACTTACTGACGACTTATGACTGATGAATAATTATAATTGAGTAAAATTAATATGAAATTTGATGCAAATGTCTACTTGACTAATGTCAAAATACTAACGTATAGGCCAAAACCTAAAGTAAGAAATAATACAGTTACTTAAAATGTTAATGTGAAGTTGATTCTCTTCAAATGAAAAAGTTCTTTCACTGTTTACTAAAGAAACTTTCATAAAAGCTGTAAAAAATTTTACGAAATTTCGTGAACTAAAAACCCCTGTAACATAAGCAAAAAGCCTATTAATGAATCTAAAGCGCAAAGCCTTCAGACCACTTGTTAAGAGCGTTTGCCCTGAGAGCAAATATGCATGAATTAAGTCGCTAGTGCCCCTTATAACGCTAGAAAGGTTGACCACATAGATTTTTATAGCTAGATAAGGCGAGTGCTTATGCACCTAAATTGTTAGTTACTAGCCGACCAGGCGAATTTCGTATCGCTTGACATTAGCAGCTAACAGTTTGTGTAGTAACAAAAAAGAAAGTATTGTTTTTCCAGCTTTTCTTTTTATAAGAAGTTTTCCTGACAATAGCTATCAGCAAAAAAATAATTATTAAAATTGGTCCATCCGTTCGGGTAGAATGCGATTACCAAAGGATATTTTTTTTACATTTTTTCATAAGTACTAGCCGACACGACGAACTTCGTATCGTTTGACATTATCAGCTACTAACAGATTGTATGAATTAGAGCAGCCTTTCCCAAAGTGGGCGCTATCGCCCCCTTGTGGGCGCTGGAAGCCTAGAGAGGGGCGGGAAACAAACATGAAAAAAATAGTTTTATTGAAGTCCAGGCGAGACATTTATATGTTATTATTGAGGTTTTTGACGAAAAAAACGAGGAGGGGGCGCTACAAAATTACTGATTTTCAAAGTGGGCGTTACATGAAATAAGTTTGGGAATCTCTGAATTAGAGCATAGTTGTTCCATTTTCTCTGCAATTTTACGGGTTTTTGAAGTGAAAACTTCTTTAGTGGCGTTGCGCACTTTTTTTGGAATGGGCAAAAACTTCTAAACTCACGTCAGGACACGTGACCTGATCGAAAATTGGTAAGTCATTCTACCACGTAAATGATAGTACTTTTGTACTAATAATTAAAGCAATTCGTGCCAAATTATTCCCTAACCATTCCAAAATATCAAAAATGCACAACGTTTATATTCAAGTTTTCACTTCTGCCGGCACTCCCGGATTACAACTCGTCGTTTTTTTATAGCAACCTTCTGACAATAACTAACACAACAAAAAGACAGTTAGCAAAATAGCTCCATCCGTTCAAGCGTGATACGATGACAAAGAGAAATGGGGACCTTTGTGGTCTAGCGGTTCAGTTGTTTGACTTGACTGCATGAGGTCCCGGGTTCGAATCCCGGGTCGGACAACAAAAAGAAAATTGGGTTTTTCCACTTTTCTAATAAAAAAATATGGTTCTACTCGAATTAAAACATTGGTTTGCATCCGAGTGGAACTTAGATTTTATCCAAATTTTGGTTTGTTTCAAAGTTTTTTCCCGAGTTGGTCCGGGCTCCTTTGCAGAATAGACCATCTGCCTTCCTGTCAGGCAACTTGTAAAAGGCAAGCATAGGCTTACCGTCACTAACATCGTAATCCTACTAGGTGGTAGAGTTTCGCAGCGACTCGCCAATATTGGTACCACCGCTTTACCTATTCCTTGCACCATAACGTCCAATGCTTGCCGTTGACGTGTTCCGGTTTGGAGAGTAAGTTAGCCGGTAAACTTACTTTTGCTCGAGGCCTAACATTACCCGGCTACCATTGGTGTCTCTAGGCGGCGCGAATTTCTTACCATCAGGAAATCCTACTGCTTGTTTGCCTTTCAGTATCATAAAAAAAAAGTTTCCACTAAAGCCACCTTTGTGGAAGACGTGTTTGGGGAGTGATTACAACCGTCTGATTGATGCTTCGAAAACGTGTTGACAAAGGCTTTACATGATATAGCATTATTTATGGTTTATGCAATTGGTTTTTTGTTTTTTGTCGATGCGCGTGCTGCTAAGCCCATTTACTGAGCTTTTCTTTTCCACTTCCGGATTTCGGACTTATCAGAGAGCATTTCCTTTTGATTTTACGTAAACAGTGAACATTTTGTGTATAGAAATCCTGTTCTGTTTTTCATCTTTTGTAATGCTTTTATTTCGGTTGCATTAACACAAAAAGCTGTTGTCTTTATTACTTCGTTATATTTGTGCGTTTTTAATCAAACTTTTAGCCTTAATTTTAACCCCGACTGAAGGACAGGGTTTCTCTCTCTCTCTCTCTCTCTCTCTCTCTCTCTCTCTCTCTCTCTGCATGTGTGTATTTGTATGTATGTGTGTGTATGTGTGGGCATCGTAACTTTTAAAATTATGGACGTATTTTAATGTGGTCGTTTTTGTACAGTGATTAAGACGGCTTTTATCTACGCTACTTATGGGTTTTGTTAGGGGTAATGGATTTTTTAAAATTTTAACATTATTCATAATTAATTTTGGATTTAAATGGAATTTGTTTGTAATTAATAAATTAGCCTTAAAAACCTTCAAGAAAATAGCACAAACATTGATAAGAGTTCAGTAATAATCCTTGTATTACGGATGTTTTATAAAGAAATCATATTGGATGCTAATAATGACTGACTGCACTGAAAGAGACTACCTCTGTGTTCTAGCGTTCCGGCGTTGGACTTGACAACTTGAGGTCCCAGGTTCGATCTCCAAGTCGCGCAACAAAAAAAAATTGGAAAATGTATACTTTCAATTTTCTAATAAAATTAACGCTGCCCGGGATTAGATATGTGCCCGGTTGTCGATAAGCTTGCCACCTATCACATTGTGGGACTGGTTCCTCTGTCTACCGTTCGGAGATATAGGCTTGAAGATAATTTACTAGACTACAACCAGTGAGCGATGATTCACATCCTGACTCTACGCACCTCGTAATATATTTTTAATTCCCAACAGAAAATAAGAGGTGTTATAACTTTGACATATCTGCATGTGTCTGTCTGTGGTATAATAACTTTTGAACAGATAAACCGATTTTGATGCTGTGTTTTTGAAGTGAAAACATCTTTATTAGTGTTGCGCACTTTTTTTGGAATGGGTAAAAACTTCTAAACTCGCGTCAGGACACGTGGCCTGTTTCGTAAGACAAAAATTCGTAAGACGGCGCAGGGCGCTTGGGCGAATGTTCGTGTTGTCATGTTTGTATACGATAGCGCAATAAATGAATATTGTATTCTACCACATAAATGATACGTAGTATTTTCACACTTATAATTAAAGCAAATTGGTGCAAAATTATTCCCTAACCATTCCAAAATATCAAAAATGCATAACTTTAATATTCAAGTTTTCACTTTTGCTGGCACTTGCTCTTTTTTTATTGAAAGCTTACGCGACCGAAATGATTGTTAAGTTTAAGCATGTACGTTTTGTCCCCCGATGACCCCATCACCGAGGCAAACGCCTCATACAACAGTACACATTCACACACAAACTCGCGACACCGCCGCCGCCGGGGGCGGCGAAGACCCTTGTTCCGTCCTGGGCGGAACACAGCCACAATATCCTCTTCCGAAACGAACCAAGATCCCACCCTAAGCCGAGGTACGGTCTCACAGGAGACACCCTTAGGGAGTGGGGTCTCAGGCCCCACCCAAAATTACATCTCTGGCTGAGCACTCTGCTCGCCCACTAGCCCGGTGACGTTGTTAAAGTCAATAGACGTACACAACAG
>NJDC01000331.1:32522-80889 GCA_002245475.1 Calephelis virginiensis | reverse complement strand
TCAAAAATAATGAAAATCGTATCTGTTCATGAGTTATGTGAAACTAACTAAAATAGAAAACGCGCTTATTTTTGTATCTTTACTATCTTCCCCGGCAAATTTCACGCCATCCAGTAATTTTTTAGTTAATAGTTTGCTATTTATGATGGAAAGTAATTCAACAATTACCATCAAAACAGGTGTTTTTTAGTTTTAAATGATGTAACTAGATCGAGACCTTACTAATATAAATCCCCAAGTCTATCTCGCTGTGCCTATAAGTTAGTCTGTATATATGTCTGCCCCTCACTCTTTCAAGGCTAAACTGCTGAACCGGTTTTGATGAAATTTAATATGCATATAGTTAAAGATCCCAGTTTAGATGAAGGTTATTTTAAAAAATACAACTAAGAATAAGAGTTTGTAAGAAAATTGTAATTTATCTACACGGACGAAGTCGTAGGCAATCAACTAGTTTGTTATAAAGAGAACATTTTGCATCACTTTTTAAGTACATTGGGCAACCAGAACCAGATAAATACAAAATCTGATTTCAATATTATGTTTAAATTATTTTAATTTCTATTAAAGCAATTTCAATCATAAAAATATCTTCACGCCCATATCCCCGAAGAGGTAGGCAAAGGCACAACAAGAGTACCCACGACTCGACAATACTAATAACTAAATCCGGGCTCCTTTGCAGAATAGACTATCTGTCTTCCTGCCAGACAGCTCGTAAAAGGCGAGCATAGGCTTACCGTCACTGACACCGTGACATCTGACTAGGTGGTAGAGCTTCGCAGCGTCTCACCCGGATTGGTACCACCGCCTTACCTATTCCTGCTGCCATATCGTCATGACGTGTTCCGGTTCGGAGGGTAACTTACTTTTGCTCGAGGCCTAACATACCGGCCCCAGGTTGGCAACGCACCATTACCGCCTTTGGTGTCTCTAAGCTATGTGAACTTCTTACCATCAGGAAATCCGTCTGCTTGTTTGCCTTCCAATATCATAAAAAAAAAAGAAAAAAAATGTGACAGTTTAAGTGCTGTCAGACTAATATGAAAAACTGCACTCTTTCTATAGCTTTCGTTAAAAGAAGATAGCGATAACTTAAAATAAGTTGAGTCGGGTGTGCAACAAAGTTACTACTACTAAAAAAGTATCTTCACGCCCATATCCCCGAAGAGGTAGGCAGAGGCACGACCAGGGCTTCCACGACTAGCCGAAGATACAAAGTCCCACAATGTGATAGGTGGCAAGCCTATCGCCAACCGGGCACATATCCTATCCCGAGCAACTTTTTTTTTTCAGAAAATTGGAAAACCTACTTTTATTTTTTGTTGCCCGACCCGGGATTCGAACCCGGACAAGTCAAGTCCAACAACTGAACTGCTAACTTACCAAACTTTTTAAAGGTTGCGGTATATTTTAAGTTATTTTATGTTATAACTATATAATCTTTATTATGATAAAACACCAAAGTAAATGTCAATTGCTATATAGTGTATTATGGCTGCGACTTCAGGTTTCGTGTGCAAGTCTTACAACTAATTTACAGTTCCACATGGGACAAGACAATGGCGAGCAAAGGCGTCAGTTATAGGTATGGCGTTTATATTCTTCGATTGCACTGCTTCTGCTGCTGCATACTGTAGAGCATCTCGTACCTGGTAGAGGTAAAATAACATTTAAAGGCGACAAGCGCTTAGTGGACAGGATTTCTAATGGTGAGAAACAAAAGCTGATTAAAGAGACCAATGGCGTAATCGTGTGTTGCCAACTTTACGGAAATTAACCGGGTAACCTGACCGCCAAATAGGAACAAGACAGTGACGTATATTACCGTTACGGCTGCAGGAATGGTTACATACATACATATTTTCACGCAAAGTTCCTTTACGAGGTAGACAGAGAGTATCGAGTGCCAGACCTCACGATCCTGACAAACCTGTCTGGCTCCCTTCACATTCATTACCCTTTTCGTACAAACTCACCGGTTTTGGAGACTCTTGACACCACCTTCGGATAATATCCGATTGATCCGATCGTGGAATGTCAACCTTGGTCTCCCAGGGTACCTACATCCATCCAAATTCGCATTGTATTTCTGCTTTGTAAATTTTTCATCTGTCATTCTTTCCACATGACCGAACCAGGAATGGTTAGATAATTAAAAGACTATTGTTAGAAGATGGATAGCACAAAAAAAAGGTGTGTGTGCGATTCACACACGATAGAAGTGATACTTCAGTAAATCGATAAAAGAATGAGATGAATATATATTTGTGTCTCTTACCTGTCGTTTTTTCCGTTGCATCCGTTGTGAAATCACAAAGATTCTAAAGAAGTTGCACTTCAAAAAGATTCTTCTGACTGAAGAACGAAGCCGCTGGCGAACTAGCATTCAACGTAGATTAGGTAACAAATTGGGTGAACAGTGTGTCACTGTCCTTATCTTAATTAAATCTGTTCAGGCTGACATTGCACGTGGTGGCCTGATGGGTCCAGTACAAATTATGGAGGGTGTGTGGAGCGAAGGGCTCCTTTAGAATTCATATTGGTTATTAAATGCGGCCAAGAGTGTGTCCAAGTCCTTATTTAAACTTATATAGGTTACTATACTATTTTATACTATACAATTATATTATAACAGATATACTATTATATCTGTTGCACACATAGCGTGCATTTTAAAATGCCCCGTGTTGGTCCGGGCTCCTTTGTAGAATAGACCATCTGCCTTCCTGCCAGGCAGCTCGTAAAGGCGAACACAGGCTCACCGTCACTACCACCGTGACATCTGACTAGGTGGTAGAGTTTCGCAGCGACTCACCCGGACTGATTTAACCACCTTACCTATTTCTGCCGACATAACGTTATGACGTTATGTCGGCAGCTTACCCTCTAAAGCGGCTACCTTACCGCTCCGCTTTGGAGGGTAAGGTAGCCGGTAAACTTACTTTTGCTCGATGCCTAACATCCCGACCTCAGGTTGGCAACGCACCATTACCACCTTTGGTGTCTCTAGTCGGCGTGTATTTCTTACCATCAGGAAATCCGTCTGATTGTTTGCCTTCCAATATCATAAAAAATATATTATTTTATCTGTTGCACACTTAGCGTGCATTTAAAATTTAATCCTGAGAATCCTATATCCGTAGAAATTACGGTTACAAAGTAGCAATTTCAAGTTGGATCAAACTACGCACGGTGTGCAAATTTGATTAAAACCGGCTTAGTAGTTTTAAGAGTCCATACAAACAAATCATTTCGTGATTTAAAGAGTAAAATTTGCATCCGTTTTTAAAATTGCGCATGCAAAAAGAAGACAAAAGGAATTTTGCAGTTAAAGTTCATTTCATATAAACTTCAATTGGATTAAAAGATGCGAAAATGTTTTATTTATACTTATAATAATACTGTTGAATAGTAAATTCTGCACATTGAAGATACAATGTTAGAATTTTTGCCTGCCTGTCTGTAGGACTGCGTCATGGCCGCGCGATTTATGCGAAATCTACCGCACCGATCGTGAGAAAGTTTGGCTGGTAGGTACTTTATGTTCTGTGACCTTTCACATAGGATACTTGTAACCCTGCTTATTAAAGGGATACCCGTGGGAAAGGGGTAAAAGTCAAAATGTAAATTGGACTATAATTAGTTTTAGCTACTCGTAACTCATTTATTGTATTTTTTGTAGATTTTTTTTATGATATTGGAAGGCAATGCTTGTTTGCTTTCGAATATCATAAAAAAAACTTTTCCTGATGGTAAGAAATTTACGCCGCCTAGAGACACCAAAGGTGGTAATGGTGTGTTGCCAACCTGAGGCCGGGATGTTAGGCCTTCAGCAAAAGTAAGTTTACCGGCTACCTTAAACTCCAAACCGGAACAAGTCATGACGTTATGGCGGCAGGAATAGGTAAGGCCGTCTTACCAATCCGAGTGAGTCGCTGCGAAACTCTACCACCCAGCCAGATGTCAAGGTGTTAGTGACAGTAAGCCTATGCTCACCTTTTACGAGCTGCCTGGCAGGAAGGCAGATTGTCTATTCTGCAAAGAAGCCCGGACCAACACGGGGTAAAAAAAATACTTTACAAATTGTCCTGTATTTTTTCCAAAGTTATAAAATATAGAAATTATGGACATAACAACACTCTGAACAAAATGACCAAATAACTTGATATAAAATGTAGTAAATAATTTAAACGTATAGGTCTTCTTACCTATATATATACATATCGTCACCAAGTTTTCCTTACGAGGGTAGGCAGAAAGTATCAAGTGCCAAGTGAACGTGAGTAACGTGGGTATTACTCAAGTTCACTTAGCACGATTACGAACTTCTTTAAGTTAGGGAAAATAGTAGAACATAGCTTTTAATCACAAGGCCAAGCGGCCTTAGCAGTAAATCATATTAACACAACGTAAATTAGGTAACAAGTGGGGTATACGGTGTGTCACCACCCTTATCTTAATTAAATCTATTCATGCGAACATAGTACGCAGTGGCCAGATGTGGCCGGAACAAAATAGGGCATTATGTTTGTTTTTTTAACGACTATCTTTTGAATTATAGTAGATTTTAGAAAAACGTATTTTTACTTTAGCACTTGCCCTGTGCTTGGGATAAATTTTCTATAAATTTTAAAGAAAGAAAAAATTTCGCCCCAGACAGGATTTGAACCTGTAACCTTTCGTCTCAAGCCGACGAATGCTCTAACCAATTGAGCTACTGAGGATTCAAGTCCCGTGGCGAAATTTTTAATTCCTTTCTAACCCGTTAACGCGGGTAGTTATGTCCTATAGATACACAATTCTGAGTACCCATCAAATAAGTTCATCATTACAGATGAAATTCGTCGGCTTGAGACGAAAGGTTACAGGTTTAAATCCTGCCTGGGGCGAAATTTTTTCTTTCTTTAAAATTTATAGAAGATTTTAGAAAAAGTTGAATAAGGTACTTTTTTCCAAATAGGAAGGCAAAAAGGCCAGTTGTTATGTAATTCGCATATGTGGAGCGACGGCAAAAATCACGCGATTTTTTTTGTAATAATTGACGATTTATGTTATTTGCATTGCAATCGATTGCAATTATAAGTGTAGCTGATTGTTAATTTTTACCTATTGAGGTGTGTAAATTAAATGGTAAAATACAAACGCAAATAAATACCACAGTAATGTAATATATAGTGTTCTATGTTCCTACAAATGAGCGAAAACGAATTTATACCTACGCTTCTCACTTTCGGTATGCTCTCGGTACGCCATCGTTCGCGGTTGAGCTTCAGTGAGGGGTCGGGCGTGGATTGTCTAAATCTCAAAAAATCTAGTTATGCTGAACGGTCTATGTAATAGCTTTTTTTTATTTTGTTACCAATAGGTAAGCGTGCTGTAACATCCCTATTTTCCTTGGTAAATTGTTGAAGTGCAGCTAATTCTACAATTCAGTAATAATACTGTATAAATACTCGGGTTTTCTAAGTTTTCAGTCAGTTCCATACATTCAGTCAAATCTCTGCCCAACCATGGACCCGGTTTTTGTCTGCCGATTGGCCTCAGCGAGTAGAGTAAACTCGGGGTGCTACCGCCCTTCATAAGGGTCCGCGAAGTCGCGTCGTTAGCTAAAGTCTCGTAGAAGTAAATTGTAGTGTTGTTTGTGTTTCAACTTTTACATTAAAGTAATAATATACTAAAGAAAGGATTGCTCCTAAAAAGCATTTTTTATAAGTGGCCAGGAAGTCAAACCTAAGACTTCTAATGGAAGACCACCACCAGGGCTAGACACAGATTGGAGACTTGGTCAGCCACCTGCTAACGATCACCTTCTCTTTGACGATTGTAGAGCTGCAGGTGATTGTGTAGCTGACTTGCATGGACAACGACGACTCCCACCGCTGTAAATTCTACGGTGCCTGACTAATCTGACTGCATTAGTAAAATAATCCAGAATAGAAAAACGCCAGATGATTTTATAAGCACGACAATGCTACACACAATTATTTTGACGACGGGAATACGTCAGAGTATAAATCCCTGGGAAGTTTCTGCACAGCTCTCCACATATGGAATTGTTAGTAATGATCTATTTGACACATGTGCCTACAACACTTACATACTAGCAGACAAGGAGGCTTATGGTCTGTTCAGTGGATGGTCTATTCACTGGAGTAAATAATTAGGGATTTTTTTTATGATAATGGAAGGCAAACAAGAGGATGGATTTCCTGATGGTACAAAATTACGCCACCTAGAGGCACCAAAGGTGGTAATGGTGCGTCGCCAACCTGAGGCCGGGATGTTAGGCCTCGAGCAAAAGCAAGTACCTTACCTTCCAAACCGGAACCATAACCTCATGACTATTCCTGCCACCATAACCTCATGACGAGGTTATGGTGGCAGGAATAGGTAAGGAGGTGGTATCAATCCGGGCGAGTCGCTGCGAAACTACCACTTAGATAGATAGTGTTTCAAGACGAAATATATCCATTTATTATACAAGAAATTCAACAAAAGTGCCATGATAATGCTCAAACTTCCGAAAAGGCTTGATTACCAGCTTATTTTTATTACGCCATAAAAATTGAACAAAGATAAAGAAGTATCTGCATAATGGCACATTGTGTATCGTGAATACAATCGGGGTTACGGGGCCAATCAAACTTTTGTCTTTTGTGTTAAAAACTTGGTGTGAATATCGAAATAAAACTAAAAAAAAATAAAAGGCTTATTGGAAATCCGCTTTTGCTTTTGGTTACTTGTGCCTATTAAATTTTTTTGACTTACCCATGAAAACTTCTTTTAATCTTATGTTAAATATTTTATGTTAAAATTCAATCCAACAATTCAGCAGCTTAGCCGTGAAAACATTCAAATAAACATACTTGTGATTTTGTGAAGACGATTTCCAATCAATAGCAATAATAGGTAGTTTTGTTTTAGTTTACTTATTTTTGTTAATTTCCCTATTTAAATATATATTAGACACATTGTTTGTTTTTGTAGTACTTTAGAATAGTTTCGTTTCCGTTGATAGATATCGCCTATCAATATTAATCTATATTAATCAAGTTTTAATAATTAGTTTTCCTATTATTTACATTCTTGAATAAACAATAATATATTATATGCTTATAAATAAAAAAATGCGGAGAAAAAGATCTCAACTTGCTCGGCAGTCTGCCACTGCAAAATGACTGTGACTTCCGCAATGAGATACAGGGTGAAAACGAGCATGACTATGAGTCGGAACATGAATTATCTTATGAACTTCAATTCTGATTTTCCCCAAACCTAGAGTGACCACTCATGCCACTATACCCGTGGATCCCCTTCTATTGTGGAGTTACCATTATTGCTATTAATTTTGGCCTGATGATTTTTCGGCAACATTCAATGCTCAAAATTTTGTTGCTAGAATTTTTAAGTGTGTGTTTCTAAAAAAGTGTGTTTTCGTCCGTATGCTCGAAGTGGTAGGCAGAAGCATAACGAGGGCTAGCCCACGGCTAGCCGAAGATACTACACACTAGTCCCACAATGTAGCAAGCTTATATCCAACAGACACATATACAATCCTGGGTACGTGGCAACGTTATTTTTATTAAAAAAATGAAACTACACATTTTCTATTTCTTTTTTGATGCCCCACCCGGGGATTGAACCCAGGACCTCAAGAAGTCATGTCCGATGCCGGACGTCTAAAACATAGAGACGATATTTATTTCTAAATTAAAAAAATCATATGAAAGAGGTTTAGCTTTCTATAACTTGGAATACACTTGAATTTTACAGGAATTGCCGAAGTACAGACAAAACTGACAATATCGTACTACAATTTATTTGAGGTTAATTAGAAATTGTATGTTCTGTTCCCACGCCAAAATTGCTGAACTGAATAGAATAGAATAACTCTTTATTGTGCACCAAAATACATAAAAAATAAATACATTAAAAGAAACTTAAAAACTAAGTGATACACAAAGGCGGCCTTATCGCCAAAACAGCGATCTCTTTCAGGCACTGATTTTGATATAAAAAAAAAATTAAACTTCGGAGAAGAATGTATGCTACTTTTTACTTGAAAATTTCAACAGTTAGCTTTGGAGAGCTAAATATGAAATAAATAGTCTACGCGGGAAAATCTGCGGGTAACAGCTAGTATAGATGTAATACCTAACTATAACGATATAGTATCTTTTCTATTTGTGAAAAATGGTCTATTTCAGAATTTGTCCTTTTAACAAAACAGATATTTGAACGTTAAAGCTGGATACAAAGATCGCTTTATTGTAACGCTTTTGTTTTCATTAATATACAAATTGAACAACAGAGATATCCACGTAATGGCATATTGTATTTCGTAAAACAATCGAAAAGGTTACGGAGACAATCACTGTTGTGTATTTTAGTAAAAGTTTGGAATGAATGTTAAAACAAAATAAAGCTTCCATAGAAACAAAGAGATCCAAAAATGTTATTTGTCTTTTTAATTAGTCAACGGTGCATTTGTCCCAGAGTACCAAAAAATCAACACGTTTACTTATGGTTATAATTTAATCGCAGCAAAACTACAAAAAACCAACCTTTATTTTAAAAAATAAACCACCTAGGTACAAAAACTAGGACTTGTACTCGATTCCTTGGGATTCAATAATCAGATACAGTCTTGGTGGTAATGACTTCACCTAGGAAGTAACTTCTTTCAAATGCAAAAAGAATTCATAAAATTGGTTTAGAAGTTACGAAGAAATCGAAATAATAAATACAGGAGTCAAACTTATAATCTCCTCCTTTTTGAAGTCCGTTAACATAACAAGTAATCCTCAGAGGGGAAATATTTCTTGGAGTGGAGACTCTATCTATTCAAATCCAGTAAAACTGCTAAAAATTGACTTTGATTTCAAAAATAGTCAATATGTTGAGAAAAAGCACTTGACAGTTTTTCTGATTTGTAGCCATTGTGGTTTAGTGCTTTTATGTGAGCCGGTATCTCGAAATCGATTCAAAGCTAGGGCAACTTCTGTTTTTCCAATTTTCCAATTTTTTATCAAAACTTGTTTGTCTAGGCTAGGATTGGACAAATGTCCGGTTGACGATAGGTTTTCCACATATCCCATTGTAGTACTAAGTACCTTCAATTAATTGTGGATGCCCTGGTTGTACTTCTGCCTTTCTTTTCAGAGATATCGTGAAGATACTTAAGACCGTCGTATCCCACGTCCGTATTTGTTTAAACCGGCAGAAACTTATAGTGTGAACTGCCTAGACATTTCGACAGGGTTACATCTAAAGCATAGGCCAAATTTAAAAATAAAGTTTGTAATTGATATATAAAAAACTACAAATAAAAATAAAAATCTGTTTATAAATTTTATCCGCAAAATACAAAATACAAAGTTATAACGTAAATAAAGCATAAAACTGGTTCCAATCAACCGCAATTTCAAGCGCAGGCTGGTGACGTCATGACTCTTACTTGGTACGACGTAGCTTAACAACAAGTGATGCATTTTTGCAGACTGTCCTAAGCGAATATTTATAAAAGTAAATATTACGATATGGCAATAATATTAATTGAAATGCCCTTTAAGCCTTTACCCCCTTGTAATCAAATTTGGCCCGGTCCTTTTAAAGTAACCCTGTATAGACTTTTTTTAATATAGTGTTACACTTTTCAGATTTTTATTTCACAACTCTTCACACTAACATGACAATTCCCTCTTAGTCAAACTTTTAGTTTGACAGTTTCTTTATTTTCTGTTATAATAGTTGTGGATGGTAGCTAAGCCATCCCCAGTACTTTACAGTATCACAGTAACATTATACTAGCTTGCTTTACAATTTTGGTGCGACTAAATTATTTAAATACAATGCCAACAAAATTTATCTTAAGCTAAATATCTTTTCCAACTTTATTTTTATAGCGAATGTATGTAATAAGCAACAATGGTAATGGTCTGCTAAAACTACAATAGAATTATCCTTTGAAACGATATCGCAGCCATTTTGCACACCTGTGTCTATTTACTTGGAATGTCTTCTATTATTTTACATATATTTTATACAATCCTTGGAGTACATTAACCTTTGTTATAGTTGTTTTAGAATAAATATGTAAAGAATCAGTAAGCTATATACCATAAAAGTGAGCCACATAGTGAGAATTGCGGTCATATACTGTAATTGCGGTTATATGCGGTAATGTGCCTAAATATGTATATGTACTAATGTACTACTAATTAATCATCTATAAACATATAAAAGAAATCATGTTAGTTACAATATCTATAACTCAAGCGATTTAGGTGAAAATTGATAGGGAGGTAGCTTAGAATGAGAAGACGGATATAGAATACTTTTTATCGCCTACGACTGTCAGGAAACTAGGAAAAACATTTTAATATCCTATACAAACTAAGCGGTTGGGTCGAAATTCGCCGGAGAAGCTAATATTTCTATGAAGGTCAAAAAATTACCTTTAACAGTCTAGTTAAATCCCGACGGAAAAATATTATTGATATCGTTAAAAAAAACGATGGGTTGCACTCCGGGAGTGTCGGCAGAAGTGAAAACTTGAATATTAACGTTGTGCATTTATGATATTTTGGAATGGTTAGGCAATATTTCGCACGAATTGCTTTAATTATCAGTGTGTAAGTACTATCAGTTATGTGGTAAAATACAATATTCATTTATTGCGCTATCGTACACAAACATGACAACACGAACATTTGCGCACGCGCCCTGCGCCATCTTACGAATTTTCGTCTTACGAAATTTCAGGTCACGTGTCCTGACGCGAGTTTAGAAGTTTTTACCCATTCCAAAAAAATACGCAACGCCGCTAAAGAAGTTTTCACTTCAAAAACGTCAACTACGGGAAGAAAAATGTTTCATAAAAACGGTTCTAAAATTGAACATCTTTCCAATTTCTAAATTAACCGAACAATTTATTTACAGAAAATCTTGCTGTAAAATATATTGTGTTCAGTATTTCATCAAAGCGAAGCTGACCTTTGGCACAGCGGGGCAATACAACTATTGTCTTTGTTTCAGAATATATAGTCTATGGTTGGATTGATTGACATTGTTCAAAAATGGAGCTTCAACTAGAACAAAGGTTTCAAGAAACAATGTATTTTATATAAGACAAAAGTATAAATTGTTGATTTATGATAGCAGTTCACCTATTATCTGCCAATATTTATTTATTTAGTATGAAATTTGCGAGCTTCCAATTTATCAAATGCTGGATATCGGTAAAGTTACGACCAAATTTGAGCGTCAAGAAAGCGGGACGCAATATGTGAGGTGGGAGCGTCTCCAACGCGAAAAAGCGTACACCCCTTCACAACTACGACGCAACCGTGCACTTCATTTTAAATTAAATTTCACTAAAGTCGCACGAATTTTACCTCTATATTAATATTATAAATGCGAAAGTCGGTCTGTCTGTTCCTCTTTCACGGCTAAGCTACTTAACCGATTTCAATGAAATTTGATAGGCATATAGTTTTAGACCACAGTTCAAACTCCTAAAAGACTATAGTAGGAGATGAAAGTTTGTATAAAAATCGTAACTATTCTATGGTGACAAAGTCGTGAGTTAGCTAGCAATTTATAAATAAATAAAAGTCTCTCGACAAAAACATGAACCTATTTAGCCACAAAATAATTGGAACAAATTATTGCGGTATAGCTTAAAGGTGTTATCAGTGATATTACGAGTATTATAAAACAGAAATACCAAATATACCATAACCTAATCCAGAAATCCAGACACCTATGTTCGTCACACAATGCATGTCCCTGCCAGTAATAGAACCGAAACCTAGGTGTGCACGTTTTCCTCTCAACTAACAAGGCGGTCAATTCAGTTTCATATCTCGTTATCATCATGGTAAACATCGGGGTCTTAAAATTCAAACTAAAAACCAAAACATCGAGACACAAGTCTGAGCATAGACTTGTGGTCCACGCTTTCCTGACGCTGTGTTATCGCTTTGAGTTCGCGTAAGTATGCAAAGCGCTATATACTCGTACTTTGGTAGGGCAAAATAACAACGCCACTGTCTTGTTCCGTGCTTGAGGTTGAGGGTAGCTTAGCTGGCACTAAAACTTGTATACTCTTAAATTCCAGACATACGATAACGACACACTGTGGTATCTACAGCAGACAGTTGTTTCTTAACCTCGATAGAGTAAACAGCGTATAAGCGATCTTAAGACGTTTCAGGCGGTTGCAAACACGCTTTCTAACAAAGGTCTTAGAGGAAACTATGTTTCCATGCTCCAATTATTTTATATTTAGATTAAATCTACGGCCCAGACGGATGCAAACCAATGTTTACAACCGCCTAGAAGACCTATTATAATATAAAAATGTAAATTGACTTAAGATAACTGAAAACCGAGAGAAAAGGGAAAAGGGGGAGTTCTGCCGAAGTAAATACTATATTTATTTTACAAAAGAAAGTTATAACCTAGGCTCAAGTGTTTGCCTGACAGAAAAATCAAAGAAATCAAAATTCTAACTGCAGCATCCCAGTATGTCTTTGAAAACTTAATGTATGTTCACAGAAATTCAAGTTCATTTAAAATAAATTGTGATATACACTGTGGCAACACAAGGAATAAAAATAATCTTGCTGTTCATGTGTCTCATCTCCATAGAGTAAGCCATTCTTTCGTGGGCCAATGTATACAGTTCTACAATAAACTTCCCAATTATATGAAAGAACTTACAATTAATAAATTTAAGATATGTGTTGAATGCTGCATTGCTGAATATTTAGTTGATACGATGGCTTGAGATTAATTGCTCCGCATGCCAATCTCATAAAAATATAATGTATCATTATACTAATTATTGTAAACATATTTTAAGACAAGAAAAAAGACAAGCCCGCTGAGTTTCTTGCCAGATCTTCTCAGTGTGCGGCCGCGTTCCGATCGGGTGGTAGATTTATTATTTATTATTGTATAGACGCGTCACAGGTGCCTCTTGTAGGTTTACGTGAAACAAAGATAATTAGTTGATTATTATAATTATTATTTATTTACTTTGCTTCTTATTTTCTAGGTTTATACATTTAAGATGAAAAAATATATTAAAAATATAAACATAAAAAATAGAGTTTCAAAGACAGTGGTCTTACAAATAAAACAGTGGTCAGAAAGACAGACTGAGGAATCTCCGCACAATGCGTGCCGTTCCCAAAATTGCTGCCTTCTGAATATGGACCTTAACCCAGGGTTGCAAAGCGAGTCTCTGAAGATGTTGGTCGAGACTCTTTGCTATAAGACCGTTTACTGACACGACTATCGGGACAGTTGTTGTTGAGTCAACATCCCACATATCGGTTACCTCGTGAGCCAAGTCTATGTATTTTGTAAATTTTTCCTTCTCAGCTTTTACGAGGTTAACGTCACATGGAACGGTGATATCAACAAGAAAATCCCGGCGCTCCAAACGATATACCAACATGGTGTCAGGCTTATTGGCGACAATAGTCCTGTCCATGATGACAGACCGGTTACAGTAGAGCTTTGCAGGGCTATTTTCAAGAACTGACTCCCGTGTATACTTAGAGTAAGGCACTTCAAAACCGACAAGTTGCTGGTGGATTATCTTGGCTACTTGGTTATGCCTGTGCATGTACTCGCCGTTGGCAAAATGGGAACAACTGGAAATAATATGTCTAATAGACTCACCAGGACGATGGCACGCTCGACATATGTCAACCGTGCCATCCCTCATGTACATTTCCGATACATTACATTCTCGTCGGCAATTGCACAAGCAACCAAGATACGAACGTTAGTGTATCGATATCAGGCCCATAAAGAACCTGATAAAATCGACCATGTAGTTCTTTGCTCTTTCATACGTTCAACGATCCTGAGTGATAAGTACCACCGGTTTATGCCAGTTCTCTTTACCTAAGGAGAGCGGAGTCAGTCCATTATCTACTGACACAACATCACTCAACATTTAGGAAGTATTCTCTAAGATTGTATACTTTACGGTTATGAAGGTTTTAGACATTAAGGCAGCCACGTCGTCCAGATTTCCGAGGAATATACAATCTCATCACAGATGAGCGTGGATGATGCATGTGATATGTTGTCATTAGTTTACGGACTCTTCGGTCCAAGGTATCTAGTTCTGACCACCTTAATATGCCAAAGGTGTATACTAAAACAGGCATCACCCAGCTTTTGTAAGCACGAACCTTATTACCCCCTGACAAAAGGCTTTTCAACACTTTTGTCAAGCGGCCCAAGAATTGTTCAGTCAGCAGCTGTTTAACGTCCCGTTCCAGTATACCTAGACCCTCTGGCATACCAAGATATTTGTAAGTTTCAGTTTCGGAGAAAGATCTGAAAGATATTGTCTCTGAAAGTTGTAAATAGTTGCTGTGTACAACTTTCCCCCTTTGCACATGTATAACCGTACATTTATCTACTCCAAACTCCATCCTAATGTCACTACTAAATGAATGTGTTCAATCATCATCAAGTAGTGACAACAAGTCTGGTTTATTTGATGCAAACAATTTGAGATCATCCATGTACAAAAGATGACAAATAGTCTCACCCCCTCTACGCAACCGATAACCTGGTTTTAAATCCCTTAGTAATGTACTCAAAGGATTTGAAGCCAGACAAAACCACAATGGACTCAAGCTGCCACCTTAAAAAAATCCCCGCTCAATCCTTATGGATTCGGAAATGTAAAGACTCCTTCCACCTCCTGGAAGACAAAGAGCCGTGGTTCACTGCCGCATATATGAAACTAGAAATGAGCTTAGAACTGTATCAACTTTGTACAGTTTCAACACTCGTTGCAACCACGTACGCGATACCGAATCGTAAGCCTTTTTATAGTCAATCCAGGCGGTGGAAAGACCTTTCCGATTCCTGCGAACCTGTCGGTTAATGGCCATGTCAATGAGGAATAGCTCCTTAGTACTACGAGACCCAACTCTACATCCATTTTGAGCAAGATCTAAAATATTGTTAGCAAAAAAGTGCTTATTTTAAAATGTTGAGGTCAAAATGGATGTAAGTAATTTATACAGCACACGAGCGCTCAACAATGCTCATCCACTGGTGAGTGGTGACTAACATGAGCAACGGGCACGGATCAAATACTTTTAAACATTTTAAACGTAAACATTTTGTTTATATTTGGCACCTCTAGTGGATTTCTCCCAACTCCTATACACATTTCTTTGGTCACTTTGAAATAGACGATTCTGGTGATACCTGTTTACACGTTCTTCATAACGGTTAGTTTCAGGGAACCTGACGCAAACTACACGGCTTGCCGCCATAGCTACACAATAAAGGATCGAATGTGTATCAGCTAGATCTTGGCAAGACAATAAGTATGAATCAAGCATGCAGTTTAAAGCCATCACTAGCGCCATATTATGTCTGTGCGTAGGAAAACGTGGCAAACGCGGACTCTCGTTCATCGGCATATATTTAAATTCCAGAATTGTCTCTTCCAAGGTTCTCCTCAATCGCTCATGTTCCTTGTTTACTTACGGTTATAGCTTCTACGTCCACCGTCACTAACACCGTGACATCTGACAAGGTGGTAGAGTTTAGCAGCGACTCGCCCGGATTGGTACCACTGCCTTACCTATTCCTGCAACCATAACGTTGCCGTTGACGTGTTCGGGTTCAAAGGGTAAGGCAACCGTTAAACTTACTTTTGCTCTAGGTCTAACATCCCGGCCTCAGGTTGGCAACGCACCATTTCCACCTTTGGTATCTCTAGGCGACGTGAATTTCTTAACATCAGGAAATCCGTCTGCTTGTTTGCCTTCCAATATCATAAAAAAAAACCGCATTAGAAACACAACCTAGTAACCCCGTCACCGAAGGAACAGACGGTGCTTGAATTACTGGATGGGTACGTTCGGCGGTGGGCGCTGAAACAGTAACTTCTGAGCGAAGCCGTTCAAGTACAGAATCCTCCAACACACGGTTTGGTTGAATGAACCGTACCTGATCCGACAATTTTTGTACAGAAACGGTCAAACCCGGTTCAAGATCCTGAATCAGAGACAACATACGGGAACGATACGCAGTGAGGTTGGTTCCCCCTCTGTCGTCCTATAGTACGCTCGCATGACGTTTTCATTAATAGCTGAAGTCCATCCACTGACTGCTCCCACTGGTCCCAGGCGCGTCTGCGGTGGCCTCCCTCAGCGCGGCGCAGGTGGTCGGCTCGGCGCTAAAGGCGGCAACTCGTCATCACTCTTCGACACATCGAATTCTGGAGGGGTCGCATATTCATCCTCTGTCGATGTGGAGCCACTCGGTGTGACGAGCTACACCTAAGGGGTTGAAATTTGGGTCTAAAGTTTGTATGAAAGTCTTAATTCATGGACTATTGTATAGCCCAGTGAAGTTGTAAAATCCTCGGGGTTAGCAACATATTAACCATTCAAAAAAGGACTATTGATTAAAATAAATAAAAACTTTTAAAAACAGGTATAAATTATTCATACACTTTTTAATTCAACTTCAGCTCTGTAAACATATTAAATACCACGCGAGTAAAAACGCGGGTAACAGCTAGTCTATAATATTTGTACTGTGTCCATAACCCAAAAAAGTTAGGACAAATCCATATTAATCCCAACGCATGGTCACTGTTTGCGGGATTTATTTTAATTACTTTGTTGAGCCGCGAGACAGCCAATATAAATAAATTACGCGCGATAATGAATTTCAAGATCCATCCAACTTATTGAGCAGTTTGAAACAAATAAATAATTATTCAAATTCAGCAATACAAAGTTTAAACTTTAATTACTTTGTACTGCTGAAGTCGAACAATTGTGACCCTTTAATCATTCACACAGATTTTAATTTTAATTGATTTCCAAGAAAGGATTTCAATTAAAATGTGTTTTTAATGAGTGGTATCTTAGAACTTTTCAATTTGGAAGTTTGTTTTATTAAAAAGCCACTCTCTAGTTTGTTCCATTAAAATCTTATCAAGATTCGATAAGTGGTTTAAAGCCATACATACACACCACTACATAGTATAGAACAAAGTCGCTTCCTCTGTCCCTATGTCCCTTTGTATGCTTAAATCTTTAAAACTACTCGACGGACTTTGATGCGGTTTATATGGTTATTTTATACCCGTGCGACGCTGGGCGGGCCGCTAGTTCTTGATAAACTCTTATTACATAAACATTCTCACATGTTTCACTCACACATATATTCTAGCAGTGGATAAACGAAATAAATAAAATACATTGTCCCCTTGTTGGTCCGGGCTCCTTTGCAGAATAAACCATCTGCCTTCCTACCAGGCAGCTCGAAAATGCGAGCATAGGCTCACCGTCACTGACACCGTGACATCTGACTAGAAGGGAGAATTTCGCAGCGACTCGCCCGGGTTGGTACCATTTCCTTACCTATTCCTACCGCCATAGCATCAGCGCTTGCCGTTGACGTGTACCGGGTTGGAGTATAAGGTAGCCGGTAAACTTACTATTGCACGAGGCCTGACATCCCGGCCTCAGGTTGGCAACGCGACATTACTAACTTGGTGTCTTTAGAATAAAAAGAAAAAAAGAAAATTGCATATCAGTCACTGTACTCCAGTTGATGTTTCTCGCGATTTGTCATTTTAAGTATAATTTTAGTGTTTCAATTTCGTCTTCTATTTTTTTCTTATATTTCTGAATTCTAGTTCATTGGTGTACCTATTAGTTTTCATACATTCGTTCGATCATCCTTTTTTATATTTTTTGTGAATTCATATTTTTAAAACTGGATACATTAATAAGTATCCCTGGAAAATGTAGACAAGTTGAACCTAAACCCAAAGTAAGCAAATTATACTCTTGAGAGAGAGAAACATACGCACGCCGCACAGATTATAGCAAAAATCTCACTTTTCGTGAGATTTTTTTCTGTCTAGCTCCCTTTCACAACGCGCGATAAGGAACTTCGTTTCGTTCCTAATACTCATTTTATACGGCATTTTTTACGGAACTCATTTTATACGGAATATAAAAGCGACATGAAACTGCACCGACTTGACAGCACTGAGTGCCTTTTTTCAAGTGATTAAAATAAACTAAGTAACGTTAGCTTTGTTTATTTTGGAAATCTAGATCTTTTTTAGATGTTGTCTGGCTCCTTTTAAAATTGGATTTGGAAACACTGTAGTTGTGCCAGGATCATAAGGTCTGGCTTTCGATACTATGCCTACCCCGTAAGGGACTTGGCGAGAAGATATGAATGTATAAACTGTGTTGATAAATTACATGGCTAAGCCGCAAGCAACTTCTATTAAGTGTTACATCAATATTTGGGATATAACTAATTGATCAACTTGAGACAAAATTAATCAACAAGAATTAATATTGTCGAATTCTTCGAATTAAAGCCCTATATTATTTTAGTTCTACCATTTATTTTCATTTCAGACATTCGAAGTTAAATTAATTAATCGTGTGAACTTAATGAACGTAGGTAATTGTATCATGAAATTGAATAAATGGAATTGCAAAATAAATATATATATACACAAACAGAGGCAATAATAAAATATATAAATATATATTTTTTATGATATTGAAAGGTAAAAAAGCAGACGGATTTTTGGATCAATACTTGGAAGAAATGAGCACAAAACAACCAAAAGACAAAGATGATAATTTGCAGAACATCTTGGGAAAATTAATAGAAACAACGACAAAAAGAGAAAAATAACATAATCTAAAAAATATTTCGGAGAAATTTATTATTGAAAAATTCACAAGCAAGAATACTAATGCATGGCAATGAATAGATAAGTTTGAAAAAAAAATTTGATCGATTTAATATTACAAAAGATTAAACAAAAATAGAAATATTGAGGTTTTCTATAAATTTTAAAGAAAGAAAAAATTTCGCCCCTCAGACAGGATTTGAACCTGTAACCTTTCGTCTCAAGCCGATATTGAGGTTATTTTTAGAAAAATCTAGCTTGGATTGGTAAGGCTCGATGGCCATTAAACTAACTGTAAATTCTTAATGGAATAAATGGAAAAACAAATTTTTAGAAATTTTTAAAAACCAAGGATGGGACATGGTCACATATGCATTGGCTTTGAGGTATAAAGAAGGACTGTTAATTGATTAGCAATGAAAAAAGAACGGCTCATACTAGATATACAAGTAACTAAGTAAACATCTCTAAGCGCACATTTCCCCGAAGATAGGAGCACAAACACGGCACCTATGACTAGCCGAAGATACTAAGCCCCACGATGTGATAGGTGGCAAGATTATTGCCAACCGACCGGTGACCACATATTCCAGCAGCATTTTTCTATCAGAAAATTGGAAAAAACACATTTTCTGCTTGTTGCTCCACCCGGGAATTGAACCCGGGAGCCCATAAAGTCAAGTCCAATACCTGGAGCGCTACACCACAGAGTACATATACATATATCATTAATATACATTAATCGTTTCATTTTCTTCTATGCCAACCCTCCAACAGTTTATATCTTAAAAACGATTTTTTAAAACACACGGATGAATAGGGCATACCATCTGCTCTACGGATGAGTGGGGACATTTTCGTAGGTACTTCAATACTTATTAAAATTCGTCCGGATGAGTGGGTAATAAGCCGTTTTTTTGTATGTTTATTACGCGATTGCTCGGCTAATTCTGAGATGGTCTCCACATAAATTTTATCACGGTTCGACTAGTAGTTTTAGTTATGCTTACTAACGCATAAGTAATCATCTATGTTGTCGACATTATTAATAATATTATCGTTAACAAAGACGAAAATATAAATACTAGTAGGATTTTAATAAAACTCATGTTGGACCATCTCGGAATCATTAGATATTTTTCGTAAAACATTCAAAATAATTAGAGCCGGTTTTTTAAAATTTCACTGCAAACATTATACCATAAAACGTATTATTAAACTACTGTAATGTATAACTATTATATATATACAAGTAGCAGCCCACCCGGCTTCGCGCGGTTATGAAATGTACATATAAATTATAAACCCTCCTCTTCAATCTCTTCTTCTTTATCTATTAAAAAACCGCATCAAAATCCGTTGCGTAGTTTTAGAGATTTAAGCATACAAAGGGACATAGGGATAGATAAAGCGACTTTGTTTTATACTATGTAGTGATGTATAATATTACTGAATGTCCAATACAATAATTATTATGAGTTTCGATAATGCTTGTAATATCAAATAACAGCTGAATTTTGGCATAAAATTTATAGCAAGAACATTTATTTCTAACAAAGAGTACAGTTGCACCCTGTGTTAATTAGTTCAGGGTAGTTATTTTCATTAAATGTAGCTTAGTCTTGTGTAGCTAATTCTGAAAACTAACTCGATATATGAGAATTTAACTGTTTAATTTCTATACTATAAAACTAATTGTTCCAGAGAAGTGACGAATATTTGCAATTAAATACATTTTCTATTTAAATTTATCTGGAGCTCGGCAAAAGTGCTAATACTAAAATATTAAAGAAAGTTATGGCCATTATAAAATTTAAAATTCATCTGAATTGTGTATTCGTTTAATAGCTAGACTCTTTTGCATGCTAACTGAGTCTATTCGCTTAATATACTCAGCTAGTATGCAAGAAAATGTGAATGACATAAGCTGAGTTGATAGACTTAGTCTTAACTATGAATATTGTTTGTTTTATAAACCTACTTCTGACAATAACTGACACAACAAATTAATAACCTATTTAATCTCCTAATCTCGCCACTTTCGAGCTGACTGACAGGAAGGCGAATAGTCTATTCCACATAATATGTTCCACACATCACATCTTTGTTGGTCCGGGCTCCTTTGCAGAATAGACCATCTGTCTTCCAAAAGGCGAAAATAGGCTTACCGTCACATCCTACTAAGTGGTAGAGTTTCGCAGCGACTCGCCCGGATTGTTACCACCGCCTTTTCTATTCCTGCCGCCGTAACGTCAGTGCTTACCGTTGACGTGTTCCAGTTCGGAGGGTAAGGTAGCCGGTAATCTTACTTTCGAGCTTAACATTCCGCCCTCAGGTTGGCAACGCACCATTACCACCTTAGGTGTCTCTAGGCGGCGGGAATGTCTTACCAGAAGGAAATCCGTGTCCTTGTTTGCCTTCCTATATAACATAAATAAAACGTGGAACTTAGACCTACAGAGCCACGGAGGAATACCTACTTTTAGTTGTGTAGCTAAATGGGACGTAACGGGAAACGAAGATAGTCAATCACCCGAGCTCAGGAAGTGCTTAATTAAAATTTTTCAATTTTATTATAGATACTAGCTGTTCCGGCAACCTTTGTTCCATCCGTTTATATGGGGAAAATAAAATGTTGTTTTCCTTGTTTACTTGAACGGGATTAAAAGTATTCTATGTCCGTCTCCTGGGTTTAAGCTACCTCCCAATCAAATTTCAGCGAAATAGGTCGAGCGCCCTTAAGTTGTAAATAGAGTAACTAACACGACTTTCTTTGATATATATAGATATGACAATAACTTTTTTTATCACAAAAATATACTATTTATAATAGTGACAATAACTTAAAAGAAGAGACTTCAATAGGTATAATAATAAAACTAAATGATATCAACAATCCCTGACCAAATCTATGCGTACCTGCCTAATGTAGCTTGCAACCGTTTCGATCAGGGGTCAGCTTAAAAAAATACTGCATTTAAATTGGTACATCCTTTCAGAAGTTATGATTCCATAAACGGACACACACAGATTCATCAAATTAATAACACTCCTCTTTTACGACGTAATCAATCGAAATAGGAATTCGTTTTGTTTGTATGGAGCAATAGCGTTTGTAAACAGCTTTTTTAATTTATGAGACCTCCACTATGGTTGTAACGCAGGTAATTTTACCGAAACCCGAATCGGCACCTCCGACTTTTTTAAATTTGATGTATCGGAGTGGGAACCGGAGTCGAAGTCGGAGGCAGTGTCAGATGCAGTGGCGTTTTTAAAGGATAAATAACAACAACATTAGTCATTAAATATAACTATGATTAGAAAATAAGTATTTTATAAATTTAAAAAATTAACACGTTTTCAAATAAACGAGCATTGGTCGGATGCAGTTTCTCGACGCGACGTGCAACAGTTGATGGAGGCTGCTACATCCGATTAAAAGTGTCAGAGCCGAAGTCGGAACCGAAGGTGTGAAAACAATCGGAAGTTCCAACTTATCTGAATCGGAGTCGAAGGACCGTCACATCCCTAATCTCCACTAATAGAATACGAATAACAATGGTGTTTACAGGCGACGACGGTTGTTCCTTACTATTCGTTAGCTATCTTATCTATTTTTAGAAGTCACAACTTCTTTAGCGGCATTGCGCACTTTTTTTGGTGACGCACACGTGTTCGTGTTGCCCTATTTTTGTACGATAGTGCAATAAATGAATATTGTATTATACCACATAAATAATAGTACTTTCATACTGATGAATAAAGCAATTCGTGCAAAATTATTCCCTAACCATTTCAAAAAATCAAAAATGTATTACGTTAATACTCAAGTTTTCACTTCTGCAGGCACTCCTGGAGTGCAACCCGTCGTTATTTTTAAATTTAAGGCTTGATGTATTCTGCCTCAGTATTTCAGCGCAACAATTGCCAAGGGTCAGCGGGCCAATCAAACTATTGTCTTGCTATAGTTAACAGAGGTTCCCAAACTTATTTCATGTAACGCCCACTTTGAAAATCAGTTGTTTTGTAGCGCCCCCCCCCTCGTTTTTTTCTTGTCAATAACCTCAATAACATATTTGTTGCGCCTAGTTTAAAAAAAAAACATTTTTTTCAAGATTTATACCGCCCCCCTCTAGGCTTCCAGCGCCCAGGGGGCGTTATCGCCCACTTTGGGAAAGGCTGCTATAGTACCTAGTTTGTATAGATTCGTATCGCCCCCAATTTAGTACAGTATGAACAAAGGCTTTGTTTCAATGTATTTTACAAAAAGTAAAATTTACCCTTGATTTGATAGCTGTAACTTTAGTATAGTAAACATCAAAATAAATGAACCCTATACAATAGTTTCGATTTAATAAATTGAATTGCCTATGCCTCTGTGGTCTGGCGGTTCAGTCGTTGGACTGAACTGCATGAGGTGTCGGGTTCGATTCCCGGGTCGGGCAACAAAAGGGAAATTGGTTTTTCCAATTTTCTAATTAAAAAAAATGTTATTCGGGATTGGAAATGTGCCCGGTTGGCGATAGGCCTATCACATTGTCGGACATAGTGTCTTCGGCTAGTCGTGGGTGCCCTGGTATAATACTAAAAGCTACCACTGGATCGGAACGCGGCCACACACTGAAAAGATCCGGCAAGAAACTTTGCAACTTAGCTTGTCGTTTTTTCCTTATTCAAACCAATTAAACCGGTATAGAACGAGTTTTTTCTTGTTAAGAGATTGAATTCTCTATTTCAAGTTCTTAGACAACCAAGCAATTATTAAATACCTAAGAATGCAGATTAATTTAGAATTTATTTATTTATAATTTGTTTATTTATTCTTCTCTTTATTTATTTTTAAATTAATAAAGATTACGATATTTAAGGTACTTTCCCTCATGTAGCATAGCTGTGTATATTCTACCTGTATATCATAATACACCTAGATGTGTTGATACTTTTCATATGTTTTTTATTGGTACCTAAATGTCATGTCATAAAAAAAACAATTACATTCATTACCAAAGGGTTAGTGTATACAGATATGGATAAAAAGTAGTAAAACTGACAAACTGGGATGTTTTTGCGAGATAGAAATGAAACTCTTATTATTTTTTGGTTATCAGTTTTGGAAGATAGTATAGCAGGGTGATTTTGACAAATTATTTGTTTTGGACTTGGTCGAGGGATGTGAGTACACGCTTTGACACCATATTTATTCGAGAGTACAGTTTTGATTTATGACAGAGTTAGATAATTGTGTGAGGAATATATATTTAGGTCTGGAGAATTATTAAGATAACATATTTGTGCAAGTAATAACAATAGCTGAAGCCATCAATGTCGCTGCAACATCGTAACAGATCGAGAAGTATTATCAAGGAGAAGATTATTTAATATCAGGGCCATGTCTGCCAGCATTTGGCAATCGACGCTAGGAGGAAGATTTGTGTATTAAGCATATAATTAGCTTATACTGGTAAATTCCCAGGACTTAAGAAATAGATGTTTTTGATAATAAGAAAAATTAAAGATGTTGCCGATGTGTTGAAAACTCATGGATGTGATGTTAAACCTATTACATAAGTTAAATGTCAAAACAGTAACAAGACCATAGCAATCATTTACGTGAAGATGGCAGAAATAAATAAAGTGCTAAAATTATTGTTTTTGCCTGTTTCTTTTATTATTAATAATATTTTTTTATTGTGTTCTCGGGTACGCATAACATTGTATCAAACCATTTATATATAGAAATTATACTGCTGTCAATTTCTTGTTTTATGAAAATATATTTTTGTGTTTTCTAATTTAATAAATTACAGGCCATAAGATTGTACCTCAGCACCAGTAACATATTGCTTATCGGTGAAAGTTGTCTTTTATGATCAAAAGTTAGCAAAAGACAACCATATTGTTTACCTTCCTTATCAATAGCTATCAACAAAGTAATCAACAAAATAACTAAGCACAGTAAAACTGCAAAAACCGACTCCAGCTCATTAGATACAAGGGTTCGATCTGATAATTATTTTTTCAAAAGATAGCCAATGTTTTTTAAGTGATCCCACTTAAATTTTATCAACATAATACTAGTCATTTTTGAGTTACACTTAATAATGCATATATTTTTCACTAATCCCGAATACCTCACCTTGACAATCTTCAAAATCGGTTGGATTTTGGCCGAGTAATCGCGTATCGTAACAAACACAATGACCTAAACTAGTGGCTGTTCGGTTTTACACGTACGCTAACTTTTTGGTCATCTAAGCAATAAATGTAATAATAAATACTTACAAAAATTTTAGCTGAACTATCCAGTTAACTAAAACTTTTTCATAGTCCAATAAATCTTTATACCAAGATAAGCCTCGAACATTTCTCTGTAATATCAGAAATATTACAGAATAAAGTTTGCCTTTATTAATATTAGGCATTTAGTTAGATACATGAGGATTTGTTATACTTGTTTTACTAGGAAAAGCTAGTGGTATTTCAATTTTTAAAAGCTTACGTTGATATTTTTATTTTTACGTGCTGTTTAAGTTAAGTTTAAAACTTATTTATATGCTTGTATAGCTTCTATGTATTTGTCCCGGTTTCCACTGAAGAATATAGACCAACTGCTTTTCTATCAAACAACCCGTAAGAGATCATCTTCTTCAGATATAGAATAAGTGTTTATTTTGATAATTGACTATTTGCATCTATTTTGACTCGTGTGTTGTCGTTTGTACGGTACGGTCGATTTCCAGAGGAAACCTCGGTGGCGAGGCGAAACATACGTCGAGTGCAAATTGATGTGCTCTGTAAAGAAATCTTCGACAAAGTTGGTGAGGGACGTGTCAAGTTGGTTTATTTTCCAAGTTCGGACTCATTTCGGAACATTAGGCAGGGTTGTCAAATGTGAAGGACGTGACAACTTGGATTGTTTCTAGCTTTATTCGTAGTCTGGCCGTGTGAACTTGGTGGGCGGTGTGAACTTTCGTTAGGCTTGTCACATTCTGTATTATTTAGAAAACTTCTCACCACAACAGCTACACGGATTCCGCAGAATCAGCAAAATAAAAGCTTATTATACTTGGGTTATAACTGCATCCTTCGCATGTGACAATTTGGATTTTTTCCCGAGCTCTAGCTGTATTCGTGGTCAGGGGGCTGATTATGTATCTCAGTTGCCAACTCAAAATGTAAAAGTGTACATCAAATGACGTCATTTGTGTTTGCTATCTCTATTGTATTTATGTTAGTCACTGGAGATAGCAAATATAAAACACGTCATTTGACAGCTATTTGATGTACACTTTTCCATTTTAGTTGGCAACTGAGATACATAATCAGCCCCCTGGTCGAGTTGGTGGGTGGTGTCAACGTTCGTTAGGCTTGCCACATTCTGTATTATTTAGAAGAATTCTCGCCACAACAGCTGCACGGATTCCGCAAAATAAAAGCTTATTATAATTCTGTTATAATGGATTTCCGCAAATTAATGCCTAACTTAATAAAGTGCTAGTTCTAATGCCAAGCCTAATCCTAATAATTCCGGTTAAAAAAAACAGTACTTTCACTATGGCGAACTGAGGTTGTTAACGAATTTTTAGCAACTTTACTACGTTACATCTTAATTTTATTAATATTACATTTTTTAACTCACTAACCGATCCGGCAAACTTCGTAGCGCTTGGCATTAGCAGACACGTTAAAGTTTGTATAGATTGAAGCATTGTTTTGCCCATTTTCCTTGTAATTTTCTCGATTTTTCTTTTCATAAGATCCTTCTCCTGACAATAACCGACACAAAAAAGACAGAGCAAAATTGGTCTATTGATCCATTTGTTGCGCTTTTTATGTCGAAACAGATTGATGTTAAGGCAAAAAGTTTGTATGTGCATATGAAGAGTAATATGCTCATTTTTTCCAGCACCTGGAGAGTTATAAGCTACTTTTTATGTTTATGTTGAATTACTTCTCCCCTTGTCGATTCGGGTCTCCTGCGTAGAATAGAACAACTGGCTTTCTGTCTGATAGCTAGTAAGACGAAAGCGAAATTTAAATGTGTTATTACCAACAATACTGGGCAGTGTGCGATGTAGCAACTGCCGATTGTGGATTCACCGCCTTACCTATTCCTGTCACCAAAGTCACAACCAAGGCCACTAGTGATAGCATACTGTACAGCGACTTGCCCAGGTGGACCATGTTGTTCCAGCCAAAGAAAGTGTAATAATTAAAATAATATAAGAATTAATAAACAAATTCTTAAAATATCTCTGATCCATTACGTCAGAGGATACGGGCGAAATGTCTTAAATACTTAAGTAAAAGAAAAAAAAGGTGTCGCCCTTCCAGAAATTAACATAGTTACATACTTGTAGATAGGTACATGTTGTCAACACACACACACACACACACACACACACACACACACACACACACACACATACTTCTACATTAGCGTTGAGAAGGTGTGTGTGTGTGTGTGTGTTGCCCTGGAATGAACCGTGGAAATAATAATATACTTTTTTATGCAAGTTCTCCCGTTTATGTGTCTCGCACTGTTATGTTTCATACTTGGTTTTCCTTTTCATTCATTATTTCTTTCTTTTAAGGTGGCACCCATCTCACTAATGCCTATTTGTATTTCTTTATTTAGTACGGTTTTATGAGAAATGGCTAAAATCTAAGGCCCATTGTACAACCAGGTAGGGTAATCTCTTTCATTATGGCGTCAGGAACAGGCAAGTTGGTGGAAAAGATACTGCATAACCTTGCATAAACTTTTCTTTTCAGCTTGTACAAGACCAGTACTAGAAGTGTACTTGGTCCTCTATAAGCTGAAAAGAAAAGGTTGTGCAGTATCTTTTTTCCACCCCGTTTGTCCTCGGGGCAACCTAAATAACATTAATCATAAGTGTAGCCGCGGGCAAAATCTAGTATGAGTATTAGGGATGCTCTTACACTCAACACCCACTCTAAGTGAAAATCCCTCAGATTTATTAGAGCGTACATGACGCAAAGTTGATTTTCGGGGAATTCAAGAGTGATGGAAATGATTGAGGTTGAAAATATCTAAAGTTGAGACTAGATATTTGCTATGAAATAAGAGATAAAAAAAGTATTTTCACACCCATATCCCCGAAAACGTAGGCAGAGGCATAACCTCGACAGCCCACGACTAGCTGAAGATACTAAGTCCCACAATGTGATTGGTGACAATCCTATTATCCTATACGGTACATTTCAAATCCCTTTCAACATTATTTTTTTAGGGAATTGGAAATACGCAAAATGTATTTTTTTGTTGCCTGATTCGGGGATCGAATCCTGGACCTCAAGAAGTCAAGCCCGAAGCCAGACCGCTAGACCTCAAAGACAAATGAGTACGTGGTTTACCTGATGGTAACTGATATCCGCCGTATGGCATCTTCAGAGGTTTTTTTTTTATTTTAAAGTGATTTTTGTAGTATACTTCTAATTTTTGAGGTTTTTTATAATTGCTGTGGTAGTTTCAAGTTTGGCTTTCTATGCCCTTACGGTTTGTATTAATAAGAGCCTTAATGTTATTGTGTTTTTTGAAAATGCTCTTTTTGTTGCAGGTTTACATCCAGTATTCTTCAATAAGGCGGTAAGTATATTTTGTCGTTTGGTAAAACTTTTATACACCAAACTTTTTTTCTTATTTTAAATTAGGAAAGAAAATACAATTCACGTAAACGAATTCACGAATAGGTAGTTATAAAATTATGCACAATATGACTGTGGTTACATAATATGACAAATCAAATATCCGTCTATTTTCCGTGGCTTACAATACCATTCATAAAATATAATGAGGATTATTGCCAAAATTATATGAGCTTCTCGAAGTCTCACATAATATAATTTATGAAAGGAGTTCTCCGTTATTTAGTTTATAACAGGAGGGCTATTTTTGATGTGTCACTAAGTGAGTTTGTTCTCATTGATTTCTACTTCTTAACAGGTTGTCGTCTTCCATCCCTGTTTTTTTCCATTATTTAGACTGACAGACTGACAGATAAGAAATCGCCTTTGGGGTCTAACCACTTGACCAGACTTGACTTCTTGAGGTCCCGGGTTCAATCCCCGGATTGGCGACAAGAACATTATAAAACATGTATTTTTCAATTGTGTGCCCGATTGGCGATAGACTTGCCACCTATCACGTTATGGGACTTAGTGTCTTTGGCTAGTCGTTTTTTTTTCAAGAAATAGTCAACATCGCTTATGTCCAAGTAGATGATAATCGTGTGTCACCTTTTTCTCCTTAATACCACCATAGCAATATGCAACGCAATGATACCAATCGGGATGAGTTATTTCAGGGTTCCATCACATGCAATAAAGGTCACGGTATTAGTGACGTTAGGTAATGGTCCTATATTCTTCAATGAAGTCCAGAAACTATTGTGATATTAAAGACCAAGATATACGTACATATTTAAACCTTTTGGACATTGTTGTCTAAACAAGTCAAATGTTTTTTTATATAAAAACTAGCTGACCCCGCAGACGTTGTTCTGCTATATTTTTAATGTGATTTATTTAAAAAAATTGGGGTGAGTCACCCTTATCACTTAGGGGTATGAAAACTCAGACCTACCCAATATGCTTACCAAATTTCAGAGGAATCGGTCAAGCCGTTTCGGAGGAGTATGCAGACTAACATTGTGACACGAGAATTTTATATATAAGATAAGGGAACCAGTTGATACTCTGGGACAAAAGTAGCCTTTTTCTTTGTACAAGGCCTAGCCTATATATGCAGTTTTGCATTAATAATATTAAAAAGTTTGAATGTACATATTTACGTCAAAATACTTGCCTCCAATTCATCTAATCTGATCTGTAGTCAAAATCGGAACTAAATCGCTATTTAATGTAAAAATTGTTTCCTGTTACTTTCTGAAGTGCAAGCACCGAAAATGAAATTCTCGCAATTAAAATTTTTAAAATGAAAACTTCCTTAGCGGCGTTCCGCACTTTTTTGGAATAGGTATAAACTTCTAAACTTGCGTCAGGATACGTGACCTGATCGAAAGTTCGTAAGATGGACCAGGGCGCTTTCGCGAATGGTCGTGTTGTCATGTTTGTGTACGAAAGAGCAATTAATGAATGTATTCTACCACATAAATGATAGTACTTTCATACTGACAATTAAAGCAATTCGTGCAATATTATTCCCTAACCAATCCAAAATATTAAAAATGCATGATTTACACATTTTTTTGTAGTTAGCACTTGTACTTATCCACAATATACTTTATTTAACACATTCTGTTACTTTCTGTCCAGCCGGTTTCACTTTTTACAGCATCATCACCATGCTGTAAAAAGTGAAGTGTGGATAAGTGCAAGTATTAACTAAAAACAAAACAAAAAAACGTGTGTATACAATGGAATTCCACCAAGTGCTGACGATAGCAATTATAGATTCTATGCATGTTTTCACTTCTGCCGGCACTCTCGGAGAGCAACCCGTCGTTTTTTTCACGATTAATAATTTCTAGGTAAAATTAATCAGAAACACTAAACACTAGTGAAGTTTTTTACTGAACAGATCAGTTAGCCGCACAGAGCCTTTATCATGAGTTGGTTTTACGTTCGGTTAGTTACGTGTCGAAATCTATGGCACTTTTGTTCTAAAAATGTGTTTCTCTTAGTTACCACTAGAGGCGCTGCTCAAAGTTTTCATACAAATAATTTACAGAGACGGTAGCATCTAGCGAGTATAGTAAACTTAAAAAGCCGGAGTTTTGAAGCCATCGAGAGAAAAGATGGTCGAAGTTATTTTCACAGTAATTATTGAACTTCGTGTTTATATTGAGTGAAATTAGTCAATTTTGGTAGCATTGTATACAATTTTGTTCAGTGAAAGTGCACAAATGAAATAATCATGAAGAGGTTAGCGTATTATGTATTTCTCTGTTGCCACCCTTTCTCACTATATGAGCTTGAGTAATGAGACCACCGCCTTACTTATGACTAATTATAATTGAATCCAGATTTTGGTAAATTTAATGCAAATTTCTACTTGACTAATGGCAAAATACTGACGCGATTTTCTAAAGAAAAAAAACTTGACAGGCCGTAAACTCGTGGTAAGGGCTCATATATGCCAATGTTATAACTCACAAATAGTTCATAGGCTTATCACACATCGAAATAGGTCGATAGGTTGTGAAGCCCCTCATATACCAATCCAATCTATTTATCTCGAACCTCGAACCTCTGTAATGCAAATACAAATATCCTTTATACAACAAAGCTGATAACACTGTAAATTCGATTTCAATTTTGTTGGAAATCAAAAGCATTGGTTAATAAAAGTAGTATCTTCACGCCCATATCCCCGAAGGAATAGGCAGAGGCATAGCCAGGGCACCCACGACTAGCCGACACTAAGTTCCACAATGTAATAGGTGGCAAGTCTATCGCTAACCAGGCATATATCCGATCCCGAGCAACATTTTTTTTATTAGAAAATTGGAAAACCCAAATTTTCTTTTTGTTGTCCGGCCCGGGATTCGAACCCGGGACCTCATGCAGTCAAGTTCAACACCTGAACCGCTAGAATACAGAGGCGACGTAACTACTCTAAGGTTTAAGTCGTCATTATAGTCTGTGTTCCATAGTTTAAATACTTAAACATCGGTGTACATTTGTCTATGTTTTTCTTAGTTTATTGACCTCCACGCAAGTCAGGCATAGCTCCGCTGATTAATTGTGAGTCTCGGGTTTGATTCTCGACGGGGGCAGCTATTTGTGTGAATAAATGTATCTATTTAAGTATTTATATGTATTAGAATCGCTGACTTACATCCGTAACACCAGCATAAAATTGGCTTACTTAGGGGTTAGATTCAATTTATGTAACTTGTAAGACAAATTAGATTGTTTTAGCTAGATTTAGATTAATAGCTGTGATAGTGTAGTTGTGTGCCAATGGATTCAACATTAGAATTGCCGAAGACCGAGCGAAGTGGAAAAGTAAGAATAGACAATCGGACGCTGGGTTCCCATTATAAAAGTGGAACAGGAGTACAACGAACATTAAAACCCTATGACAATGATGACGAATAATTTTTTAAATTAAGCAGCTTAAGGATATTTGAAACTTTTTATTTTTTTAAAAACTTTTTTTTTTATTTCAAACCGATTTTGTTTTGTTATGAGAAAAAAAACAATGTAGTTTGATAAACGTATTAGAAACTAAATTGACTAACGTTTCAAAACACGATACTTGTAACTTCACTTAAATATGAGACATACAAAAGCAGTGATTTTTTTCATATTTTGTCAGGTTTTATTTGAAATTCATCCAAATATAAGTTACAAAAAATTAAGTAAAATATGTATGGCATTTAAAAAATCAATAACATTTCTGTTTCTAATATTTATTTTATTGTCTTTAATACCAATTTCTTTTATAAAACAAAATCGCCGCGCGCTGATTGACGTAGCCCGGGCAGCTAACAGCGCTCGAATACACTAGCCTTAAGTAAAAGAAAAATAAGGTAGTCTACACACGATATTGTAATAGATATAGGGCTAATTTAAAAATAGAACTACGTTATTGATGCATAGCGTGAGTGCTAACCATTGCCCTGTGTAGGGAGCATTAACTTTAAGTAAACTTAGCACTTTAAATTTTCGTAATTGAAACTCAACAAATGGCATTTATAAACGTCCATGATATAATAAAAGAAACTATTTTTTTAAAAGGTGTCGTCGCGAAAGAAGATGATCGTAGTTTTTTCGTTATTATTGAATTTCATATATACTTAGTATGAGTATTTCATATATACTTAGAATTTACGTAGAATTTTGTTTAATTTTATTCAGTTCAAGCGCAAAAGTTAAATATTTGTGAACAAACTCGTTGCCGCCAAATCTCACTAAATGAGCTTGAGTTAGGAGATAACCGTTTTACATAAGACCCTGACATGATAACTTTTTGACGACTCATGACTAATAATTAAGACTCTGAAGAAGCGAATTGACGGTAAATAACAAGAAAAAGAATTTACTAAAATTAAAGGAAGACATAAACGTATGTCCTGAAGGTCTTAGCCTATCCCAAGAAAGGACAATTAGAAAAACAAAGAGTTTTTTGGCGCCTTCGTGAATGAAGTTTGTCGTAATTTTTTCATAACCATTGAATTTCGTGTTTATATTGTGTATTAATCAATTTTGATGCCACATTGTACAATTTTGTTCAGTGAAAGTGCACAAATGAAATTATCATGAAGAAATTAGTGTATCGTGTATTTCCTAGCTGCCACCAAATCTCGCTAGATGAGCTTGAGTAACGAAGCCACCGCTTTACTCAAGACCCTGACATGACTTTGTAAATAGTGACTAATGACTGAAATAAAGACTTAATTAATACGGAAGACATGGTAGCATGGCCTGACGGCCTTAACCGACCCCATGAAGGGGCAAATTAATTAAAAAAAAGAAAAACAAAGGAGTTTTGGCGCCATTGTAAAAGAAGATGGTCGTAGGTTTTTCATAATTATTCAACTTCGTGTGCATTAAGAGTAAAAATAGTCAATTTAGGTGGAAATTACTACAATTTTGTTCAGTTAAAGTATACAAGTGAAACATTTATGAAGAAATGAGTGAATCGTGTATTTCCTCGTTGCCGCCAAATCTTACTTAATGATCTTAAGTAACGAGGCCACCGCTTTACTCAAGACCCTGACATGAGTAAGACATGATTTATGACCTAAAATGACTTATGACTCTTAAAAAGAATGTATTAATACGGAAGACGCATCAGCTTGGCCTGAAGGTGTTAGCCGGTACCAAAAATGGGCAAGTTAATTAAAAAAAAGAAAAACAAAACAAACTAAAGTATAACTACATATTTCTTAGATTTATTAATTGATTACTCCATTCGCCGCTAGGCAAGGCCCTTCAAGCTATAATCAAATTGAGATATCTTGTAAAGATCTCGAGCCCCTGTAATGCAAATCCGATGTAACTTTCACCACACAAGTAACTATAGTCTGTAGCAATGTGTATCCTATCCATATCATGCCCTTAGATTTTGGCCATTGAATACAAATAGTAGCTAAACCTCCAGCAGTGTCAGTGGCAAGTAACGTCTATGATTTGAATTCTGTTGAAGGTCTGGTATCCCGTCCCAGCTTCACACGCAAATTCTTATTTTATTAATACGTATTAACCTTCCTTTTGAATCACTCAATTGCAAAAAACCGCATTGAAATCCGTTGTATAGCTTTAAAGATATCGTGTTGGTTCGGGCTCCTTTGCAGAGTAGACCATCTGCCTTCCTGCCAGGCAGCTCGTAAAAGGCGAGCATAGGCTTACCGTCACTAACATCGTGACATGTGACTAGGTGGTAGAGTTTCGTAGCGACTCGCCCGGATTGGTACCACCGCCTTACCTATTCCTGCGGCCACAACGTCATGATGTGTTCCGGTTCGGAGGGTAAGGTAGCCGGTAAACTTACTTTTGCTCGGGGCCTAATATCACGGCCTCAGTTTGGCAACGCACCATTACCACCTTTGATGTCTCTAGGTGGCGTGAATTTCTTACTATCAGGAAATCCGTCTGCTTGTTTGCCTTCTGAATATAAAAAAGTAGTAGTTTTGAAATTGTCAGAGAAATCGATTAACATAATATAAAAATGTAGGAGTCGAACGTTATATAACTTCCCCCTTTTATCGGATTCATTTCAACACGTAGATGATAATGGGAAACTCGATACGTCGTTACCCGATAATTCGTTTAATAATTGTCACGTCCAGTGTTACCCATGAGGAGATTTCTTGCCACAACGGTTATATTTGAAAGAAATTTGCAAAAAGAAAAGGAGTAGGTACTCTACATCTTTTTTTATGACATTAGAACGCAAACATCAGACGGATTTCCTGATGAACTCTACCAGTCAGTTGTTACGGTGCTAGTCACGATAAAGCCATTGCTCGCCTTTTACGAGCTGCCTGGCAAGAAGACACATGGTCTATTCTGCAAAGGAGTCCGAACCAACACGGGAAGCATAGCGTATTTATATTTAGATCTTTTGGATTTATACAAAGTAATACGTGAATTAATAACAATAAAAATATACTATTACAGAACCGATTTCTATAGACATGGTTCATAAGTGAAAATCGTATCACTATATAGTATGAACCGAAGTCGCTTTCCTCTGTCTGTCTATTTATGCTTCGATTTTTAAAACTACACAAAAAACTTTGACATGGTTTTTAATATGTGAATAAAGTATATTGTATAGGATACTTTGGGGGTTGATTTTTGAAAATAAATGTAGTCTACATTTGAGCTTAAGTCGTTAACTATAAGCATTTCAAATTTCATCAATAAAGGTCCATTATAGCCGTGAAAACGTAATAGGTATAGACAGCCAAACCTCCGCATTTATCTCATTAGTATGGAAGTATGGAATAGAACGAGGAGAATCAGTATGAATAATACATAGTGTAATAATAAAATATAGCTAAACATAGTGATACATAGTTATCCGACGCAATGGAAAGTAAATTAGGGCGCAAAGGTATCACGTACTAGAAGATAGAACATTTTTTTTTTGCTTTCTATATTTTATTTATTTCTATATATATATAAAGATAAAGATAAAAAAGATCAGCTGACCCGGCAAACTTCGTATCCCTTGACATTAATGCTTCGATAGTAGCGCAGTCTGTCGGATCCGATGTGAAACATTCCAAAATCAACAACTACTTATTATTAAAAAATAATTAAAAAAAAAATTTTCCAGAAGACCAAATTATGAATCTGAACCATTCTCGAAATCCCTAGAACACACACAAAAAGTTTCATCAACATCGGTCCAGTCGTCTAGAAGGAGTTCAGTGACAAACACATGAACACAAGAATTATATATATAAAGATAAACGTCAAAGTTGTATTTTTCTGGAAAAACACCTTCATTAAAACATCTTTGAAGGAAGGTTTTGATTTCGTATTTCACGGATACTAGGTAATGGTGTTGTCTGAGTAATCAGACAAACATTAAGATATAGCCTAGTGCAGGGCTTCCCAAACTTATCTGTACTGTGACGCCCTTAGGTGGTGCTATTTTTAACGATGCCCCTTAATCCACTGAAGGGGGGGGCTTTTCCGGATCAAATACTTACTTTAAAGTACAAGCACTATTTCTTGTGACTCCTCTTAACCAACCCTGTGGACCAGAAAAAGTTACTAGTTATAACAAGTACAAGTCTAGTAACTGGTTCCTAGACTCGAATAACAGACTCGGTAGTATTGTCACGCGGCGCCCCTGGGACAGTGCTACAACGCCCCAGATCGTCGCGACGCACAGTTTGGAAAGCCCTGGCCTAGTGCCTTTAGGCTTTATTCAAATTGATGTATCTATTACTGAACTAGAACGTAATGCAAATCCAATGTATCCTTTACCATACAAATAACTACACGTAGTCGATAACAATGTGTATCCGATCACAATCTCTTAGCCTTTAACCCGTCTACAATCAATTCATTGTAATCATCATCTTAGCATTAATCTACTTTAATTACTGGTGGTAGAGGGTTATGCATTAACTTGCCCGGATACACCATCTTAACTATTTCTGTAGCCATAACGACAGTGTTATGTTCCGGTCCCCGGTACCGGTAAGTGAATGGGTAAACGGTCGGCTTGTACGTTTAGTCTAATACCTCGGCCGCAGGATAGCGACGCACCTATAACATCTATGGTGACCAAAGGCCACAGTTGTCTCTTCCTATCAGGAGAGCCTCTTATCTTTATTAATATTATTATATATTCATATAATGTACGTCGAACTCGTATAATGTTCGCATGCAATGTATAGCTGTACGTTTGTCAGATTATGAAAAAAATTGCATAGAAAGTGGTTCCATTGGGGAGCGTACTCTCCAGCAAATTTACTTGTAACATGTACTTGGAAATTATAAGAGCTGTTTTGGTTGAAAACAACTATAACTTCTTGTATTGTAGGTGTATAAACATGAAATATCGTTAAGTTTTGGTTATTTCCATTCATTGAAATGTGTCTAGAAAACTTTAACTAATTCCTAACTTATGTCTGTGTCTTACCTAAACTAAACTAAAAACTGCCTACCCGTTCGGTATGCTATGTTGAAGTAAAAACCTGTCCTCATATTCAGGTGTGGGAGAGCAGAGGCAACTCTTTGGCCGAAAATTAGCAAGTATTTAAAATAAGAAATCAATCACTGGAAGGCGATTGTAATGTATTAAATAATATTGAATTACGTAAGCAAGGGCGGTATTTCCAATTGAATACGCCTTAGGAACCTTAAGAAAAAGCCTACTGATTCTTTAAAGTTCGGCACCACATGTGTGATAGTCTTCGTGATGCAGATGTCCATCGGCGGTGGTGATTACTTACATCAGGTATCCAATAGCCTGCCGGTTGGCTCTTTTGCAAAAAGTAGGTATATTTTCATACATAAAATGTATTAGCAATTACTGTACAAATATTGCGCGATAACCATCGCTGTTGCAATTTACGTCTAGCTGTTTTGTTTATCCTTATAATAACAAACCCGTTTTTGCATTGGATATAAATTTTTTAGCACAAACTTTTATAAATTGCGTTGCCACGAGGCGAAACGTATTATATTACAAAAACATCTTCATATATTTTGTAAAAGAATATGTTTTTATGAAACACAAGTTTCTCTGGAAAATAAGGACCGCGCTATAACTTCTAATAATGTTGAAAGTTGGAACTTATTTATAAGCAGTTGCTGTACCCTTTTTCAACCTTTTTTGCGAAGTTTTTGAGCAAGTTTTATATATTTTCCGTTAAATTTCCTTTGGAAGGTTTTGAGGCTAACTGCAACACTGTGCAGAATGTTAATTACTTTTGATGAGTAACGCTTTCTCCCCTTGTCTCTTTTTCATTCAAGAGGTACAGTTTCAGCTAAAAATTAAATTATTGATTAAATTCACTCTTTTTTTTATTCACTCTACCCAAAAGGTAGTATGATCTACAACAACGAAATCACAAAAATCTTTGTATTGAAGAAATAATTAGTTTTGTTAAAGGAGATTACTTAGATCCTGTGACACAAGTCACCAGGTTATTAACGTTCTTATTTTACAAATTTAAATGAAATACAGTTCAGCTCAGACTTTAGGTTGGATTAATATCTTTATCACATTTTTTCTATCCATCCATTCATTCAACCATTATAAAAAAGGATAAAGTGATGATATGTGAGAATTAAAAAAAATATTTTAAATTATCATAGAGTTTTTTTACCTCTGTGGTCTAGCGGTTCAGGTGTTGGACTTGACTTCATAAGGTTCCGGGTTCGAACCCCGGGTCGGGCAACAAAAAAAAATAGAAAAATTGAAATTTTAATTTTCTAATAAAACTATCGTTGCCCGGGATTGGATATGTGCCCCATTGGCGATAGGCTTGCCACCTATCACATTATGGGACTTAGCGTCTTCGGCTAGTCGTGGGTGCCCTTATTGTGCCTCTGCCTACGACTTCGAGTATATGGGCATGAAGATACATACAGTTTCTGTAACATATATCGATTTTGCGAAATACCAACAAGTTCACGTCTTGCTAGTGGTAACATACATTCATATTACAGGTTCGTCACCGTCCTATTGACTTGATGTCAGGCCCAATGTAAAGGTCTTTACCCTCCAGATCCAACAAGTCAATGCCAAGTTAAGTAATGAGGTGAATCCTTAGATTGATCAACCAGTGATCTAGTTCGTAATAACCTATTCCTGCTATATTTACCTTTTGCATCTGCTTGCTTGGCTTAGAAGGTAAGCAGTTAGTCTATTCTGTACAGTTAATCTACTCTGTACAGGATCCGAAACCACACGAAAAAATATATTATAATTATATTTGGACAAGTTACACTAATTGAACCTGATACAAATTAAGCATAACATATCCTTGTGTTATAGGTTGTAATCAACGATACTAATAAATACAGAAAAAATTAAATATGTACCAGAATAATGTATAATTAATAATAATCTGTATACACATGTAACAGAAAGTTGTGCTAGATATACGATTTATGACTTAGGAGCGGCTGAACCAATTTGACTGCGAATTGATAAGGTGGTACCTTCGAACCTGGAGGAGGATATAGAATACTTTTTACTCCCTAAGGAAAACAACATTTTGATGTTTCCCATGCAAACTGAACGGGTGGAACGAAGTTCGTCAAGCAACTAGAAAATGTAAAATAGTAAATTAATTTCACTAACTTTAGAATTTAGTGTCACTAATTGAAAGGTATTTAAGATGTGTTTAATCAAAACTAGGAAAACCAAATAAGTTACGGATATGGTTAGATTATTTTTACAGACTTCGAAAAAAGGAGGGGTTATGTTTGAGACGTCTATATTTTAGTAGTTTAAACGTAAACTAGGTGGTAGAGTTTAGCAGCGACTCACCCGGATTGGTACCACCGCCTTACCTATTCCTGCCGCTATAACGTTATGTCGTGTTCCGGTTCGGAGGCTAAGGTAGCCGGTAAACTTACTTCTGCTCGAGGCCTGACATCCCGGCCTCCGGTTGGCAACGCACCATTACCACCTTTGGTGTCTCTAGGCGGCGTGAATTTCTTAACATCAGGAAATCCGTCTGCTTGTTCGCCTTCCAATATCATAAAAAAAATACATAATTTTTAATACAATACATAGTTCGATATGTGGTACATGTACAATTAGATAAAGATAAAGTCAGAATAAAGTGCAGGCAAGAAAGAAAATATACAAATAGGTAGCCTGTATGCACTTAAGCTTCTTTTTTTATGATATTGGAAAGAAAACAAGCAGACGGATTTCCTGATGGTAAGAAATTCAAGGCGCGTAGAGACAAGGTGGTAATGGTACGTCGCCAACCTGAGGCCGAGATGCTAGACCTCGAGCAAAAGTAAGTTTACTGGCTACCTTACCCTCCGAATCGGAACACTGAAGGCGGTGTGAAATCCGGGCGAGTCGCTGTGAAACTCTAGCACCTAGTCAGATGTTTTAATAGAATTACGAGCTGCCTGGCAAGGAAGGCAGATGGTCTATTCTACAAAGGAGCCCGGAGTCTGGAACCTACCGGTTTCGCTTACGACAGTGTCATCAAGGCTACGCTGTCATAAGCGAAACCGCTAGGCTATTTATAAAATATTAAATTATAAGTAATACGTAAAACGGTACAAGTATTTTTTCATTTAAAAATATAATTGTTAGGAAGTTTTATTAATCGCCGACGAGGGAAAATAATATAGTCTATATTATATATAGTATGAATATAGTCTATATTTTTTTATTATAGGTGTATATATATAGCTTAATCCACCTCCTCGTTGGTCGGGTGGCTAGCGTATACGTCTAACTACACCGGCGAACTGCGAGACTCGAGTTCGATTTTGACGGGGGCAGGCATTTGTGAGATGAACATGGATGTCTGCATTTCCGGGTCTGGGAGTTGTTAAATTTACTCTGGTATCTATTAAAGTATTTCTAAGTGTAAGAGTCGTTAACTAACACCCAAAACACAAGCATATAATTTGCTTTCTTTGAGTTTAGATTCAATTTGTTTAACTTGTCCAGAGATACTTATCATTATTGCTGTTATCATTTATTATTACTATTTCTTATTTTCTAAGTTTTTAAATTAAAAATAAAAAATATGTCAAAAATATAAAACGTCAGTGGTCAGGGAGACAGACTGAGGAATCTCCGCAAAATACGTGCCTTCCCCAAACTTGTTGCCTTCTGAATGCGGCCCGTATTATTGTTATTATTACCAATTTCTTTGTCATTTGAAAACCTATTTAAAAGAAATTTGAAAGACCACACTTCCAAGGTGGTTTTATTATCGCAAAGTCTGGATTTCATGATGGCATCCCAGGGATATCAAGATACAAAAGCTTAAATTTTTGTGCACTTAGACAACATAATGATGAAAGAGACGTCAATTATTTGTGTTTTAATAATTTTATTTTTTAGAGAAAAAAGAAATTAAGCGTTAATATCCTATTTAGATAAGCAATTTAAGATTATTGAGATCGTTTAAGAATTTGCACAATAACTGCTCTTATTATAATAATAAAAACGTTAATAAAACTCAGATTAAAATGTAAATTTCATTCGAGATAATATCTCGCCTGACCCTAATATCTCGGACATTTGCGTCAGGAGTCGCTGACTCATTTACCTTTCTGCTGTAGACGGTTTAAACGATAATCCGAAAAATGTAGTATTTACATAATATACATGTAAAATCATTTACAATTTAGACTTGATATTTTACCCTCATGCCAAATGTTTGCAATCGGCTAACTTTGAAATCAAAAGAATTTTATACGAACTTATATATAAGGTGGTAAAAGTTTGAAAAACCTGTTTAGTTTTTTAGTAGTGTATACATATACGTATACATACATATGTATATGTATATTTAACTTGTTTTCCTATTGAACAATAATAATAGGAAATGGCTCTGGATAAGTAACATAGCTTGATTTTACAACGAAATAAATAATATGCTTTTGGCATGAGTCTTGTCGATTTAATAGGTTAAAGGTCTTAGTCAATGACATACAGGACATAAGAATCAATGTCAGGATCGTGAGGCCTGACACTCGATACTCTCTGCCTCTTGTAAGATAGCATCATATTAACCTTATTTTTATAAAAGGAAGATTGTACGAAAACAGTAAGATAGCAAGGTCGAGTCAGGTAAAGAAAGGTTGCAAGAATCATGTCACTGACATCGATAGTCAATTCAATTTTTATAGTTCTTTTCTACTCCGCAAGGAACTTGGTGTGAAGATATATGCCTATTTACCTGGTATTTTTTTATAAAAGTGAAAACATTTTAATAAGGATTTTTTGTCTGCTTTCTTCTACAGGTCCAGAGATTTCAATACGACATGGCTGTCGGTGTTTTGACACGTTTGATTTAATTTTCAAACATTAAATTGGTCAAGCAGGAATAGATTTTCTATGTTGAATACGAGGGTAAGGTAGCGAGCCTTAGATAGTATAATAACTAAATGTTGCGTGAGTAAAGAAATATCAAAGGTTTTGACCTAAAAATCGAGTTTTGTGATTGAAAATCATTTTATTTTCAATGTAGTAAGAGGGCAAACATGGAAACGAATTTTCAGATGATTAAAAATTCTGGTCAGCTGTAGATGTTAAATGAGCACTGCCAATTCGTAACATTGAACCTCTTGCATCATAAAGTTTGCACTTCAATCTGGGATGCGAAAATGGTAAGTATTAACGTTGACTATCCAGAAAAATATCGGTTAATCTGGTGACCCAAACATTAACATCTTCATCATCATTTCAACTGACGGCTGACCAGCTACTATCACTAGTCTCTTCCACAGAGTTTAATTGATTAAAATCCATTGAAATTGGGTCCCAAACTTCTTGAGGATAATAACACTCATCATGTAGAGTATTTGGGCTTCCATATCACCGACTTCGCTTGGAGGACTTTGCTCTGACTTATAGTATGATTCACTTGATGGCCTCATCTACTCATATACCTGATGTAGTAAGTCATCCTTACTAGAACCTCAGCTGGCCACAAACCCAGAAGGTCATTAGGTATTAGGTTGTGGCACCTATTGGCACAACTGATCATTGTCTGAATTAGTTAAAAGCGCCTTAAAGTCACCTCGTGTAAGCATCCCAGCGCTAGGCGAAAGGTTAGATTCTACAAGTCAGCAGATTGAGATGGATTACGTGTACTACCGGCAGTTAGCCTTAATGTTGCTAAAGCTTTTAACGGGGTTTGGTATAAGGCAATCCTCTCTAAGTTACCGTTGCCTGCAAAATTACCTAAATAAACTATCTCTTGGAAGGCTGCACCAACAAAAACATTGCTGATGGCGTTTACTTGAACACGGAAGCTATTAATACTTGTGTTTCTCAAGGCTTCGTATTATCACCAACGCTGTTTCTTCGGTACATCAATGACATGCTACAACATAATAGCTCACATTGTTAAGTAAACGACCGCACATGTTGTGCTCTCTATATGGGCCAGGTCAAAATTTCTCGGGCACAGTATAAAACAGCAGGAATAAGCTTGTGTCTGAAATTGAGTTTTCGGAGTGGAGTGGGGCGAGCGAAATCTCGTCAAATTCAACCCCTAGAAGACGCAAGCATGTGCGTTATCCTCCAAAAAGAACCCTTTTGTCAGAGTTCCCTAACTCCAGAACACCTCTCTCTATTTCTCAAATTGTGTCGAAATTGCCAACCATTCCAATTTCGTAGTCATTTGGAAGGTAAAGCTAAATTTGTTTCTAAGAAACTGGGGATGCTAAATAACGCAAGGCGGTGCTTAGCATCCCACCATACGCTCATGTTCTATGAAGCTCAGGTCCAGCCGCACATGCATTACTGTTCTCACCTTTGGACTGGAGCACTCCAGAATCAAACCCTCCAATTTGATAGATTCCAAAGTAGAGCGGTGCGGCTTGTCGACAATCCTACGCTTTTTACTCTTTTTAACGGTCTAACACTTCTTAGTTTTTCAAATTCAAAGTCAAGATAGCTTTTATTACGTAGATCAATACAAAAATACTTGTAATTCTAAAAATTACCACCGGATCGGGACGCGGCCACTCACTGAGATGATCCGGTTAAAGAAACTCAGCGGGCTTATCTTTTTTTCTAATAAATCTAATTTACAAAAGTTTGTTACATTTACAACTAATATTGTAGAGATTGGTATGAGGAGCAATTAATTCCAAACATTTCTGTCTTCCAAAAATTCTGAAATCTTATAATAACCCTTACCATACAACTTAATCTTAATACATTTTTTGAATTTATTAAATGGTAAGTCTTTAATATGCTCGGGAAGTTTATTGTAAAAACGTATACATTGGCCCATGAAAGAATAACTGATTTTGTGGAGACGAGACTTATGCACAACAAGATTGTTTTTAATCCTTGTATTTACAGCATGTACATCACAATTTTTCTTGAACTAATTTATATTTTTATGAACATGTAACAAGTTTTCAAAAATATATTGAGAAGTCACCGTTAGAATTTTTATTTCTTTAAACTTTTCCCTGAGGGAAACTCTTGGGCCTTAATTATAAATTGCCCATATAGCCCTCTTTTGCAAGACAAATATTGTGTTTACCTCGGCCGACCTTCCCCAGAGAAGAATGCCATAAGACATGATGCTGTGGAAATAACTAAAATACACAATTCTAGCAGTGTCGACATCTGTTAACTGCCTTATTTTCTTAACAGGATAAGCTGCTGAGCTCAATTTGATGGCAAGTTTTGCAATGTGCGGGCCCCACTGTAACTTTTTATCTACAGTGATTCCTAAAAATGTGGTGGAATCTACTAGGTCCAGTTTGTTCCCATTGAGTTGTACATTGGTAATACTTGCCTTACATTAGGCAATAAAAACTTGATGCACTTAGTTTGTTTTTCATTTAGATAGAGATTGTTTACATTGAACCAGTGTACAACTTTTGAAATAGCATCGTTCGTTTCGTCATACTTACCCAGTTGTCCTTTCACTTTAAATAATAGTGAAGTGTCATCCGCAAACTACGTAAGGGATAATCATGGATAGTCTCCGTAACGACGTTGGATCTTTGTGTGTGTTCTACCATTTGTACCATGGGGAACATTCTGAAGAAATTTCTAACTACAATTTTCCCCCGTGTTGGTCCGGGCTCCTTTGCAGAATAGACCATCTGCTTTACTTGCCAGGCAGCTCGTAAAAGGCGAGCATAGGCTTATCATCACTAACACCGTGACATCTGACTAGGTGGTAGTTTTGCAGCGACTCGCCCGGATTGGTACCACCGCCTTAACGTCATGACGTGTTCCGGTTCGGGGGGTAAGGTAGCCGGTAAACTTACTTTTGCTCGAGGCCTAACATCTTGACCTCAGGTTGGCAACGCACCATTAACATCATTGGTGTCTCAAGGCGGCGTGATTATCTTACCATCAGTAAATCCGTCTGCTTGTTTGCCTTCCTATAACATAAAAAAAATACAACATTTTAATCTCGCACTACACACCGCAGTGATACTATTCACGCGCACCATCTTAACCTGGGTATCTACAATTATTCGCTTTACGCAATGATTCTTTATACTTATAGTTGAACTTTAAAATAGTCTTCCCCAAACTGTGTTATTAAGGAGCTTTCTTATTGCGAATTTTAACAGGGTTCGCATTTAACTCTTTGTCTTGCAGATATCTATTTAGTGGTGACTATATTCCACATGTAGCCCACTAGCCTAATTGACAGTTTGTATCATTACAAAATATTTATAATATGATGTATATGCGACGTATATCTCGTATCAGGATTCAACTTGTTTGCTATCCAAGTATAACAAAGTTAAAATCCAATCTAGATGTGTAAAAAGTTCGCAAAGTTTTAGTCTAGATATATAAAGGCTAAAACTTTGTACTAGTCGTATACGAGTTACGAAGACAAACTTTCGTTTTAATACCCTATCAGTGACACAGAAGTTAAAATTTGCCGTACTCATAAAAGCTTATGAAACTTTGATAAAATTTACTGCAATATGTGACGTAATAAAGTCTATTAATTTTTTGTCAAAGCGAAGTGCGACAAGAATTTAATAATCCTTATTAATTAATTTTGCCGGTAAGGTTCTTTTTGATAAAATTTTCTACGCGTAAGAAAATAAGCAGATTTGTTTATATAGGTATGTATATTAAATATTTAATGAACTTACATTTTCTAGTTAAATTTAAACTACACGATACTTAAACCAAAGACCAATGGACTTCACCAATTCGTGTTTTCCCTGTGTTGGTCCAGGCTCCTTTGCAGAATAGACCATTTGACTAGGTGACGTGACATCTGACTAGGTGGTAGAGTTTCGCATCGACTCGCTCGGATTGTTATCACCGCCTTACCTACTCCTGCCGCCATAACGTCATGATGTGTTCCGGTTCGGAGGGTAAGGTAGCCGGTAAACATACTTTAGCTCGAGGCCTAACATCCCGACCTTGGGTTGGCAACGCAACATTACCACCTTTGGTGTCTCTCCGTCTGCTTGTTTGTCTTCCTATATCATAAAAAAATGACTCGTATATTTGTATGTTGTATATCAAAAACCTCAAAAGTCAAGCTGTTTGTTAGTGAAAGCGTAACTGACAGACAGCCAGCTTTTAGCAATGTAATTAGAGCAGAGAAATATATTTGATTGTAATATTATAACCCATATTTTTATATATTATCTACTTTTTTGTATAACAATCCTGAAGCGGTTTACAGAATATACCTAGCTAACAAGATTTGGCTGGCTTTGACATACTGACATTCGGGCAGTATCTACAATCTAAACTTTTTGTATTATTCGTCTATGAAACTCGAAAAAGTAGACTTTGGGCGCGCAAAAATAAGGATTAAGAAAGGATAAAATTATGGTTGGCGATAGGCTTGCCACCTATCACATTGTGGGACTTAGTGTCTTCGGGTAGACAAGGGTGCCCTGGTTGTGCCTCTGCCTACTTTTTCGGGATATGGGTGTAAAGATGCTTAAGAATGATGGCAGGCACGTGATACTAATGAGAAAATTCAACCTGAATCTTATTTAACGCTATACCAAATCTCCATATTCACAAAATTAGGGCTGCCATTTTGTAATTATCATTTTTGTTATTTTTATTTTTAATCTGTAATAGATGGCAGAGATTTGAAATCATCAGCAATCATTACTGTTTTTAGTATAAAAAACGACGGGTTGCAATCCGGGAATGCTGGCAGCAGTGAAAACTTGAATATTAACGTTGTGCATTTTTGAAATTTTGGAATGGTTAGGGAATAATTTTGCACGAATTGCTTTAATTATCAGTATGAAAGTACTATCATTTATGTGGCAGAATACAATATTCATTTATTGCGCTATCGTATACAAACACGTTAACACGAACATTCGCGCAAGCGCCCTGCGCCGACTTACGAATTTGGAACAGGTCACGTGTTCTGACGCGAGTTTAGAAGTTTTTACCCATTTTTTACCTATTCTAAAATAAGTGCGCAACGCCGCTAAAGAAGTTTTCACTTCAAAAAAAGCAACGTCTACTCCAGTGATAAATTACATTATAAACCTTTTTATATAAACAAAGCAATCATGACAATGCACTATGTCATGGTCTAGAATTTCGTCTCCCGACTTCCCCAATTTAAGCTAGACTAAGTGATCGTTCTACTTGGAATTGAAAACAATCAGTGTAAGGCTGATACAGACACTCGCAGTGACTGGATTTTGGCACAACGCCATCTCAAATTCTAAATATATTTGATCGATTTCATTGGCTTACTAAACTAACGACTTTATTCGCATTGGCTATATTTTACCATTAAATAAATGTACACTCGCACAAACATGTAGTTTAATAAAAAAGTTGTACAGTGTTAATTCAATAAACATAATTAACTTTCTGTTTGTAATGTGTGATGTGTGTATCTGTTTATAACCCATATGCCCCTGCGTATTTAAAGGACAATTTTTTTTTATGATATTGGAAGGCAAATAAGCAGATGGATTTCCTGATGGAAAGAAATTCACGCCGCCTATAGACACCAAAGGTGGTAATAGTACGCTGCCAACCTGAGGCCGGGATGTTAAGCCTCGAGCAAAAGTAAGTTTACCGGTTATCTTACCCTCTAAACCGGAACACGTCATGACGATATGGCGGTAGGAATAGGTAAGGCAGTGGTACCAATCCAGATGGACCGCTGCGAAACTCTACCACCTAGTAAAAGTTGTTATTTTGCATAAGTGAGGCAAAATTTCTTAGGTCAAGTACTAATGTCTCTGTCGAAGTACCCTATCGTAACAGTTACTATTATAGCCGATATCTTACCTAGTTATCAGTAAGTCTTTGGAACTCGTTCCCTGTAGAATTCAGCAAAGCCCAAAATTTACATACATACATATCTTCACGCCAAGTCCCTTACGGGGTAGGCAGAGAGTATCGAGTGCCAGACCTCACGATCCTGACAAACCTGTCTTGCTTCCTTCACATTCATAACCCTTTTCATACAAACACGCCGGTTTCGGAGACTCTTGACACCACCCTCGGATAATATCCGATTGATCTGATCGTGAAATGTCAGCCTTGGTCTCCCCGGGTACCTACATCCATCCACATTCGCATTGTATATCTGCTTTGTCAATCTTTCATCTGTCATTTCAATATCACAGACACACAGACACAAACACACATTCCAATCCACTTGTTTTCCGTCGGGGGTTGAAATAATTCACCACAATAGTACTTTAGGAGAACTGTATAGCTTACGAAATATACCTTATACCTCATAGCTTCTTAGCTTTGATCCATTAGCCACCTCCTAGTTCATTCGTCAGGTCCTTATCATCAAGTCCTCGTCGTCAAAAAATTTGAATAAGTCTGGTTTATCTGGAATGTACTCAAACTCGATGGGTTTACCAGTAGGCAATTCAGGATTACGTCTCTTTTCTTCAAGTTCCATCATCAGACCAGCTCAGTTGCACAAACTTTCATAAGTGTTTTAACTGTAATGGCTCACATATATTCAAAAATGAACTGAATACTTATGATGGGTC
>NJDC01000331.1:13481-28266 GCA_002245475.1 Calephelis virginiensis | reverse complement strand
CTCCTATGAAGAAACGAATAGTTTTCCAGAGCATTTTTTATGATATTGGAAGCAAAAAAGTAGACAGATTTTCTGATGGTGAGAATTTCACGCCGCCTAGATACACCAAAGGTGGCAATGGTGAGTTTCCAACCTGAGGCAGGGATGTTAAGCCCCGAGCAAAAGTAATTTTACCGGCTTCTTTATTCTACGAACCGGAACAATTCAATAGCAAGCGCTGATGTTATGGCGGCAGGAATAGGTAAGGCGGTGGTATCAATCCGGGTGAGTCGCTTCGAAACTCACCTCTTAGTCAATTGTCACGGTGCTAGTGACAGTAGGCCTATGCTCGCTTTTTACGCGCTGTCTAAAAGGAAGGTAGATGGTCTATTCTACAAAGGTACGAACCAACACGAGGGAAAATATTACAGTTAAATGACATCATTTTATATTTAGCTCAGTAACATAACGTAGATGCATTAAAAAACATTATTTTTGAAATGGAGTGTATCAGTTCAAACGTTTTGTGACTATGTTGCATCAACTTTGGTTTACTCTAATAAATTTAATTTTATTGTAGTACAATACGAGTTGTATTGAACTTCGGCATCACATTTTTTTAAAAAACGCCAACAATTTATATAGCCCAGGCCCAGCCAATACCCAGCACATTAGTAGGTAGATAGTTATGGACAATGAATATAAATACTCTTTAGCAAGAGGTTATAGATGTCCGACACCGTATTCAGAAACAACGATGTTGACACTTGACAACGGATGACAATTGTTTAATTCACTTTTAGCAAAAGAAATACGCATACAGCCACATTTCTACCAAAACCTACCAAGTTAAACAGTATTTAACTAAGCATTGTCAAAATGTAATTTATGAATAACAAATTTTTAAACAATGTGTAAGGCTTAATCAAATGATTAGTTAAGCAATGTTTAGGAGGTTATTTAACTATTTTTATGAATAAGGCAGTTAGAGTTGAAGCATCTAGCCCGGTGACGTTGTTAAAGTCAATAGACGTACACAAAAGTAGTCATTTCGAAAAAAAAAGTTGGAGTATCAAAGAATTTTAAGCTTTTCATTCTCCAAAAATCGACATTAATTTACGTTTTGAAAAATCGGTATAAGGATTGACATTTTGACATTTACACCTGTCAATTCAGACTCTGAGATTAAAAAACAGGCTATAGGTAGACAACAACAATAATTATAAAATATAAAGATGTCGCCCATCTAGATTAGTCATTTTTCTAATTTTAACTTTATTTTTAATAAATGAAAAGTATAATATTTTTTGTTTTTGCAATAAATTATATCTCCTCTTTTTAGTCCCATACATACTAAAAAATAAAATGCAATATCATTAAACATTAAAAATGAATTTGACTAAAATAATGATACAGATACCGAGACTCGTTTGTCCAAAACCATAAATCATTCTCAAGCCAGATAAATAAGTTTATTTTTTGCACCAAAAAATGTAAGGAGGATGAATTATTGCAGGCATTCTCAAAATTATACATCTCAGGACGATTTATTACTCTGCCTTTTTTCCTTGGTTAACACTAGACGTGAGTTAGGTATTTCAAGCCGGGATTTGCGTGTTTTCATATTTACGCGGCATATTGATTTGACCTCTGTGGTCTAGTGGTCCGGCGTCGGACTTGACTTCTTGAGGTCCCGGATTCGATCCTTAGGTAAAAAAAAATGAAATGAGTGTTTTCAATTTTAGTAAAATTAACGTTCCAGGATTGGATATGTGCCCGGTTGGCGATAGGCTTGCCACCTATCACATTGTGAAACTTAGTGTCACCAGCTAGTCGTATGTGCCTTGGTTGTGCATCTGTCTACCTTATTAGTAGCTGCATGTATGCGTGTGTATATGCGTGTGTGTTAATATTCTCAGAAAAAAATAAAAAGCTACATTTAAGACACATTTTTTTACTGTTTCATATTTATTGTTCATAAGTAGTAACAATGTGTTTGGAGAGTAAAGAGGATAAATTTAAATATGGACAAGGGTGTATTAGTGAGTCTTTTCTTTATTCTCGAAGAACCAACGTTGTGAATTTTCGTTCCTCTTATAAGACCTTTAGAACCGACAATCGTCTGCAAAATGTAAATGAAGATACCGAGCACAATGCTGTGATGAACAAAAGCTGCAAGAGTTAGGAAATTCAAAGGTTTTGCACACAAAAACTAACCTAATTTGGAATGTTGATGCTTTTTCATATGCAAAGGTTTTGGCACAGCCATTGACTTGTAAAACATACATACCTATTCATAAAGGGGCGGGCAGAACATTTAGATGTCTGCATTTCCGGGTCTGGGTGTTAATTAAATTTATTCTGGTATCTATTTAAGTATTTCTGTATATCAGTATCGTTGACTAACATCCATAACACAAGCATATAATTTGCTTACTTTGGGGTTAGAATCAATTTGTGTAACTTGTCCAGAGATATTTATTTATTTTATTTATCATTGACGTACACAAAAATTGCATTATCGAAGGTAACTTGACAATTGATTGATTTTTTTATGATAATGGAAGGCAAATAAGCAGACGGATTTCCTGATGGTAAGATTTTCACGTCGCTTAGACATACCAAAGGTGGAAATGGTGCGTTGCCAACATTAGGCCGGGTTGTTAGCACTCGAGCAAAAGTAAATTTACCGGTTACCTTACCCTCCGAATCGGAACACGTTAACGGCAAGCGTTGACATTATGGTGGCAGGAATAGGTAAGGCGGTGGTACCAATCCGGGTGAGTCGCTTCGAGACTCTACCACCTATATATATAACAAAATCCACTTGGTATTTGCTGAGTAATCACATAAAAAACTTACAATAAAAACGATCGCATTAGTCTAGCGGTCCAGGTGTTGGACTTGAGTGCAAGAGGTCATGTGTTCGAATCACAGGTCGGACAACGAAAAGAAAATTTGGTTTTTCCAATTTCCTAATAAAAAAACGTTGCTCGGGATTGGATATGTGCCCGGTTGGTGATAGGTTTGCCACCATTCACATTATGGGACTTAGTGTCTTCGGCTAGTCGTGGGTGCCCTGGTTGTGCCTCTGCCTACCTCTTCGGGGATATTTGCGTAAATATATACTTTATTCAAAACAAGATTAGTTCTTGTCCTGAATCAAATTCCGACTTTTTGACGCTAACCTTTCGTCCATCAGGTGGTCTCAGCAATTTTAGTTAAACGTATAAAAGTGCAAAAACCAACTCCAATTATTTTATTGGGTTCTTTGCGATTTGATAATTAAACTTTCGTTAGCTAGCTAATGACTCCGAGGTGGTACTACATAAATATTACCAAAATCCTACCTACTAGTAGTTTCGAGTTATACTTAAAAAGTTTACTAAAAAAAAAAAACAAAAAAGTATCTTTACGCCCATATCCTTGAAGAGGTAGGCAGAGGTTCTTACAACCATGACACCCACGACTAGCCCAAGCTAAGTCCACACAATACACTGAAGTCCCATAGTGTGATAGGTGGCAACCCTATCGCCAACCGGGGACATATTCAATCCCAATCAACTTCATTTTTAGTAGAAAATTGAAAGTACACATTTTCTATTTTTCTGGACCTTGGACCTTAATAACTTAAGTTGGACGCCTGGTAAAGTGGTGAGCTTACAAGAAACTCGTCTCTATGCTTTCATACACAAGAAATCGATGCAAAATTTTCTTGACAAACTACGAAAATTTATTGGAACTAATAGTTACACGTATATGAAAGTTCCAACAAAACTGTATACCTGTTGTAACCGACAACTTCATTGAACCTTCGAAAGCGTGGCCATAACTCAGAACAAAACATATTTGTCACTGTCGCCGCTGACTTGAATAACGACACAGCTTACAGCGCTAGAAAAATAATCTAAAACGCTTTTTTGCTTTAACACATGTGATTTGCAAATAAACGTGAATAGAGATTTTCTTTTTTATCACAACATCTAAAATATTGATCAGAAATAAACATTGTGAGCAAACACACAAATCACCGAACCCACGTGTTTGTATGAATAGAGTTATTAAAGTATAGCTAGGAATATCTTTAGAAGTTGTAACATTTGGCACTCGAAACTCTCTTTCAATTCCCAAACGGACTTAGCGTAAAGATATTTATGTTAAAATAAACAACTGCTACTTATATTGTTGGATGAACATATAGCAGGGAACAGTGTGAATGGAGAGATGGGTAAGCTATTTTAAAGCTAGGTTTCGAGTCAAGGTGCATAAGTCTGTGCTTATCCCAACGTTGTTGAATGGAAGTGAGAGTTGGGTTTGTCAGAAAAAGCATGAAATGCGGTCGAAATGAGAGAGCTACAGAAAATCTCTGTTGTGCCTAACGCTAGCTGACCACATTCGTAACAATGAGATTCGAGAAAAAGTGGGATTGAAAGAAAGAGTTGGTGTTAAAATGAGAAAGGATACTCCGCTGGTTCGGTCATGTGGAAATAATTGCAGATAAGAGATTGATAAAACAGATATACAAAACGAACGTGGATGGATGTAGGTACCCAGGAAGACCATAGTTGACTTTCCAATATCTAAGTACTCGGGTGTTATCCGATTGTGGTGTTTGACTCTCCGAAACCGACGTGTTTGTTTGAAAAGCTAGACAGGTTTGTCAGGATCGTGACAGAACTTCGATTTTAAGGAACACGTCATCTAAAAATATTTCAGTAAGGTTTTCGTGGATTTCGTCAACCTTACTTAGTGGCAATAGAAAGAGTAAGACTAAACAGAAGGTTAATACGCATAATATAGAAGTTTGTCCACCCATGCGAAGTTGGGACGGGCTGCTAATTAATATATATATGTAAAAATGAATCCTCTTTTCGCGTGTTGACCGCATCACTCCTAAACGAAGGAACTAATTTTGTACATTACTTTTTGTTGCGTTGCTCATTGTCACGAGAAGGTTAACATAAACAGAAATTTTCTCCGTGTTGATCCGGGCTCCTTTGTAGAATAGACCATCTGTCTTCCTGCCAGGCAGCTCGTCAAAGGAGAGCATAGCACTAACACCGTTACATCCTACTAGGTGGTAGAGTTTCGCAGCATCTCGCCCGGATTGGTACCACCGCCTTGCCTGTTCCTGCCTCCATAACGTCAGTGCTTGCCGTTGACTTGTTCTGATTCGGAGGGCATGGTAGCCGGTAAACTTAATTTTGCTCGAGGTTTAACATCTCGGCTTCAGGTTGACAGCGCATTGCTACCTTTGGTGGTATTCCTTTTCACAATTTCTTAACATTAGGAAATCCGTCAGCTTGTTTGTCTCCCTTTATCATAAAAAATCCCGTAAAATCACTGAGAAAATAGAAAAAAAACACTTTAATTTTCCTCATATACAAAAAGTTAGTAATGTCAAGCGATGCAAAATTCGCCGGGGCCGGCTAGTCACAATAAAAGAATTTAAAACCTAACAGTATTGTAGCAATAATCTACATTGAAATCGGTCCACTCTTTAAGGAGTTATGATACTACAGAACACACACACACACACACACATTCGTCAGATACATAACGCACCTCTTTTCGCGCCATTTGGGGTAGGTGTTTGAGTGGAAAATAATGAATTCCATTGTGTCGTCCACGTGTAAGCTTTATTTTTACCTTGTACCACGTGTAATCAAATTTCCAACGAAACCTGTTATTCAGGACAACTTAATAGAACCTTCAAATGAGGATCCATAACTCAGAACGAAACATATTTGTCTCTGTCCTTGCTGACAACATTTGAATAATGACACCAGCTTATAGCTCAGCTGGAAAAACACATTCTGTCGCTTGACTGCTTCCACACTTTTTGCTTTGGTAACATGCGATTGCCAAAAAAGACGTAGATATTTCTTCATGTTCGTCATTCGATCGGTTCATGTAACATTTTGTTGATCGCCGTTGCGGTTTAATGGTCTGGTGTTGGTGTTCAATAAGGTCTCGGGTTTGATTCTGCGTTGGGTAACTCAAAACAAATTTTTATAAAAAAAACTATGTAATGAAAATAAGTACCTGTTGAGGATAGGTTTGCTACTTATGGTACTGTGGTACTAAGTAAGCACCTTGTATAAGCACCTTCGGCTATTCGAGGGTGACTTGGTTTAATCTCTGCCTACTTCTTCGGAGATTTAAATTTATTTTGAAATAGGAAATGTAGTCAAAAACAATTTAGGTCACGTCAACTTTCAAACAAAGAAAAAATAATCGAAATCGGCTCTCCCGTTCCGAAGTTGTGATGACATAGAGGCACACACGCATACGTCAAACTATAAAGCCTCTCTTTATCGTCGGTGTTTAAAAAAAGTCATATTATAAAAAAATATATCTAAGGAGACTTTTATGGTTTAAAGGCAGCCACATACATTAGGAATTGCTTTACAGAATCCTGTTTCGAAATTCCGTAACAAAATGGTGTCCCATACAAATCTACTCAAATTGCGCACGGAAAAATTTCTAACGTTTGTGGTAAGTGCCAGACTTGTTGCGTTCGAAATTTTTTTGAGATGCAATTCCGAAACAAAATTCCGAATGTGGTGGGCCGAAAACGAAATGTAGGTAATAAAAATTAGTAGGTACATTTTTAAAGAAAGAAAGTTAGAAGACCGAGTCTGCGTTTTAAGATTTTCATACAAAAATTGTTCATCGCAATTACTTCGACGTTGAATACCGCTTAAGAAGTAGTTTGGAAAGTTTTCATGTTTTTCCTTTTTGGATGCTTATGATGGTTTGGAAGTTTTTATTCTGCTAATGCTTTTAATATTTCGTTGCTTGTTTATAATTTTCCAATACCAGTACAAACTGTTAGAAACAAGTACATGATTTTTTATTTGTATCTATACCTATACTATACTTTCTTCCGTACGCTTATCATTACCCAAAAAATTGAATAAATAGATTAATTGCGTATCTTGGATTTTAACTGAATAATTTCAGTATATAAAGATCAATGACGTAAACTAAGTCTTTAATGGGCCTATGTATACTATTCTACAATAAACTTTCCAATTATATGAAAGAACATCCAATTAATAAATTTGAGAAATGTGTTAAATGGAAATTAAATCAAATGTGTTAATATAACATTGCTGAATATTTAGCAGATTTGACTGCTTGGGATTAATTGCTCCTCATGCCAATCTCTTAAAATATGTAACGTATCATTACATGAATTATTGTAAATACATTTTAAAGTAAAAAAAAGACAAGCCCGCTGAATTTCTTGCCGGATCTTCTCAGTGTGCGGCCGCGTTCCGATCCGGTGGTGGATTTATTATTAAATAGACCCGTCACAAGTGCCTCTTGTAGGTTTATGTGAAATAAAGATGGTTTATTATTATTATTAAAAGTCATGCAAAAAAATGTACTCAGTATCATAATACACCATTATCGCTGAAGCTCTGTAGGGTTACTCTTGAATCTCGATTTTATGCAAATTGGAAACTGGAACAGGATTTGTGTCATTGTACTTAAAATATCGCCTCTGGTTTAACATTCTGGAGTTGGATTGGATTTCATCAAAAACATTATCGCCTCTATGGTCTAGCATTCTGGTGTAGGATTTGACTTCATGAGATCTCAGGTTCTCCCGGATTCCGGGTCGGGCAACTAAAAGAAAACGTGTTCTCTCAATTTTCTAATAAAAACAACTTTGCGCGGGATTGCGGGGTTGGATATGTACTTAGTTTGCGATAGGCTTGCTACCTATCACATTAAAGAACTTAGTATCTTCAGCTAGTCGTCTAGTTAGACGTGCCCTACAACCAGGGCACGCATAGTACAGGCAGGGCAAGACATAGTCAGAGGTACAAACCTCTGACTATGTCTTGGAGAACCTAGGCGTGAAGATACTTTTTTCAATTTAACGAATCCTATATCATAAATTATTATTTATTATGAACTAAAATATGTACTCACTGATATTATGTTCAAGAGTACAAAATGACACAAATTCGATTCCAATTTCCAATTTGCATGAAATCGAGATTCAAGACTAGCCCTACAGATCTTCTAGTCCTAATGAAGTAAGTGCGCGACGTGTCCCGGCATAATTTTAACTGATTATCAGTCCATTTTTGCAACTAATATTATAATGCGAAACGGTGATTATTTATTTGTTTGTTTAGTTGTCCTTATTTTACATCTAAATAAATCTAAGTTTTATTTATATCAGAGGAGGCAAATTAAGCAAGGAGGTAAGTGGGTAATCTGATGAAAAGTGATCACCACTGCCCACAACATAGCTCCCCATGTTGGTCCGGGCTCCTTTGGAGAATAGACCATCTGCCTTCCTTGCCAGGCAGCTCGTAAAAAGCGATATAGGCTCACCGTCACTAACACCGTGACATCTGACTAGGTGGTAGAGTTTAGCAGTGACTAGCCCGGATAAGTACTAACGCCTTACCTATTCCTGCCGCTATAACGTCATGACGTGTTCCAGTTCGGAGGGTAAAGTAGCCGGTAAACTTACTTTTGCTCGAGGCCTAACATCCCGGCCGCAGGTTGGCAACGCACCATTACCACCTCCGGTATCTCTAGGCGACGTAAATTTCTTAACATTAGGAAATCCGTCTGCTTGTTTGCCTTCCAATATCATAAAATAGAAAACATACAAGTTAAGTTATAATTTTTACGTGTTGAGAATGGATAGGTATATTTAAAAGCATTGACATAAGCTACTTTTGGTCTTAATATCTTAATGGATTATAATATTTGATTGCAAATAGACCATATTAATGGTATTTGTGCTGCGTTTACATAATTCTAAAGTCAACCACTTCTCACGTAGAATATCAGGTGAAAAAAACCCAACGCTTTCTTTAAAAATATAGTTTACTAATGTTACACTTATGAGTACATATAAGAGATAATGACGGAAAATCAATCCTAAGCATTATCAGCTAAATATTCTACACGAGTCACATGTACAGCAAGGTTGTTTCTGTTGTTTTCTTTTAAATAAGAGCTAAACGTCTAGTTTATTATAATTGGTTAGAACGTAACAAATTAAAAATATTTTTATTACAAAATTTTACATTAAATAACTTGTTAGTGCAATAATATCACGTAAAAACCAATAATAATGATGATTTTTAATTATTATCTATTTTTAAATACCTAAAAATAAACCCCCAATTCGTGTGGTAATCGCATTTCACCTGAACGGACCAACCCATTTTGCTAATTTTTTTGTTACTATGTTGCTGATTATCAGGATAAGGTTCTTATGAAAAGGAAGAAAATTGCAAGGAAAATGGGAAAAAAAAATATTTTCATCCATACAAACTGTTAGTAGCTGACGTTAGTAACATGTAAAGGAAAGCTCGTATTTCTAGTTTTAATGCATATGTTTTTAGTGTAAACAAGAGATAGGATGCTCGTTAAATAATAACAATGAAGCATAACGGGTAACGTCAGTCTCAGAGAAAATATGTTGCATTTGTTTCTCAAATATCAGAAATCGATATTTTATTTTAAATGCGTCGCATACTTTGAATAGATTCGTAATTCTTTTCTTTATAACAAAACATAATATATAAAAACATATCTTATAGGTACCTTGAAATGAGCAATTCTTGTATATATATAATAATTGTATAATTTATAATAATTGTATAATTGGAATCTCGGAATCGGCTCCAAAGATTTTCGATTTATCGGGGGCGATAAATCGATCTAGCTAGGAATCATTTTTAGAAAATGTCGTTTTATTCGTGCTTAGACTGAAAATAGTATTCGTGTTTAAGCTGAAAATTGTATTCGTGTTTAAACTGAAAAATATGACTCTTCCTGACATCTATTGGCGAATAATAATACTATTTTCTGTGAGCAATAAAGTTTTTCCAACAGATGGCGTTGTTAAGTGATACGAAGTCAATAAGTGTTTGCTAAGAAATTTTATATTATTTTTGTAAAAAAACGCTTATAAACTAATTCGTACTTGAATATAATTTCCAAAAAAAATATCGAGCAAAGCTTGGTCATCCAGGTACTATAATATAATATAACAAGTATAATATAAAAACATAATATATTGTAGGTCTTAAACAGACGAGCCGATAATGATTTGACCGCCTCGTTTGTCGAGTGGCCACGTAGAAATTTATTTTATAAATTTATTCCAGTATCTATTTAAGCATTTCTATGCATTAGTATCGTTGACTAACACCCATAATACAAGAATATAAATTGTTTAATTTCGGGGTTAGAGTTAATTTGTGTAGCTTGTCCTGGAATGTTATTTTTTTTAATTTAATGATTTCGCTGTTGATGATGTAGGAATCTTTCAAGTCTTTTTTTACCACAGACTTGATTTGAAATGCTATCCACTGACGCTGAAAGTAACTTTTATTTACTAGAGTTGCAATATTAAAAAAAAGTGTGTGTGTACTTATGTACACGCGTTAGAAGTTATACTTCTTCGGCGTAATAAGATAAAAATCTTTTTAAAAACTAAAATGTTATCTATAGCTAACTTCATAGCTAACTTCATCATGTCAGTTTTTCGTGATGGTGTGCGCGCGCATCGTAATAATTCACCCTCATCATTTTTTCCTAACGCGCCAAAAGAAGTTTAACTTCAAAAGATTTTCACAATCGCCCTGATTATATTTTAATGATGTTATTATACATATTTGAGAATGTGGGACTCTTAGAACGAAATTTACAATATCACACTTATACATAATATCAGGCAGAAAAATTGAGATAATAAAACACCACAGTTATTCAAGACAAAATACGCGTGATACGCACAAAACCGTCACTATCCTAGCATTATTTCCGGTTGTTTAGTCGTTTCCTTTTAATTTCTCTCTAGTTTTCTGGGTGTTTGGTAATATTTTTGTTATATTTTTTCTTTTGGAAAATTTTTAAAAATAAGTTCCTTATCACTTTGAATGCGCACTGATCGAGATGGTAACAAAATAAGCTTAATTAAACTTTTTATCGATACTTCTTGGCACTGCACGAACTTTGTACCAACCGGGGGTCTATAGGTAAAAAAAAGAAAAAGAAAGAATCGTTACGCCCATATCTAAGATGAGGTAGGTAGAGACACAACCAGGCCACCTACGACTAGCCGAAGATACAAAGTCCCACAATGTGATAGGTGGCAACCCTATCGAAAACCGGGCACATATCCAATCCCGAGCAACTTTTTTTTTATTTGAAAATTGGAAAATACCTACATTTCTTTTTGTTGCCCGACCCGGGATTCGAACCCGGGACCTCATGCAGTCAAGTGTCAAGTCCAAAGACGGAACCGCTAGACCGCAGAGGCGATCCATAGATCACTAATATCTTTTTTAGAATCAGCAATACGTGATATTTTACTAGTAATTTTTAAAGGTACTCGTATTAATATGGATCTGCAAACTGTTGTCCGTGTCTTTTATTTTATTCCAAAACTCCGTTCATATTAAACAATCTTTGTAAGTTTGAAAACCACTGCGGCCCTCATTACAGTACGAGCTAATCAGCAAATGCTAAAGTTACTGACACAGTTAGTCTGTGTGTTGTATTTAACTTTTTAATGTCATTTGAGTGTATACTGAATTAATTAAAACAAACCCAGTGTTTCTCAACTGATGTGTGGGGTGAGTGAGTGAGTAAACTGCATAATTCAAGCTGAATAAACTTCATTTTATAACAATATAGCTTTTGTATTTGCAAATTGATTGAAAAACTTTAGACATTTGTACACATGTTTCTTGAATGACTGTTTTATATTGACACAATGACGACGAAATATATTAAACTTGGTCAAAGTTAGTCAATCGCGATCAAAGAGTCTTGAAGATTTTTATATGTAGCCATGCTTACTACTGTCCGCCATTTTGTTTTTTTTTAAATCACGTTCACTAATAATTCTTTAAAAAATGAATAGCTAACATCAATACAAACAAAAAATATTTAGGACAATTACGCCTAAAGTGTCACATTTCGAAGATATGAGCTCCCAAATTTGTAACTTAGTAAACTAGTCTGCACCCCGTAAAGTCGTAACCTTTAATAGTAAAACTTTAATTGTTTTTATCTTCGGAATGTGAAACTTAACGAGTTTTTTTTTCTAAGAATATTTTTTATTTGTGTTGATATTAGCTATCCATTTTTGAAAGAATTATCAGTGAACGCAATTTTGAAAAAAAAAAAAACAAATTGCCGAACAGTAGGTAAGCCAAAATCTTCATAGCCCTTTGACACTCTATCTATCTATTTGATAATCTAGGATCGGGGTAGGGACAGAGGCTTTATTTTATCCTATTATCCCAGTTCCAGCGGGAGAGGAAAACTACCTATAGATATCATAGGTGATACAGCCGCGTCGCTGTAGTGTGGCCGTGGTTGGGCATTAGTCTCAATGTGTAAGTCTACCTGTTCGTACCTTCCAGACTGGTCATTATAGTGGCAGGAATACGTAAGGCAGTGATTAGGGATCATGGGCAAATTGCTGCACAGCACCGTACTACAGTGGCCATATAAGTAATGACTTATACCAGGGCTTCCCAAACTGCGTGGCTTTGTCCAAGGGACGCGGTATTAATGCTAGCTTATTTTGATCCACAGGGTGTGGGCTGGGTTAAGAGTAGTCATAAAAGGAAGTGCTTGTACTATATATATATATAAATGGCAAGTATTTGATCCGGATCCGGATCGTTAAAAAATAGCACGACCTGAGGACGTCACAATAAGTTTGGGAAGCCCTGACTTATACAACCATTTCTCGCCTTTTACAAGCTGCCTGGAAGAGAGGCAGATTGTCGTCTATCCTACATATCTGGGATCTGGATCAACATGGCGAAAACGAGTGTTCAGTTTATGATATAAACGTAGTATATCTACAAAAATCGCCTTCATTTGCTCTTGCATCTGAAATAGGACATCATTAATACAGTTATTTTTTTATTACCCGGATTTTTAACATCGGTTCTTTGAGCCTGTTCCGAAAAAGCGCTATACGCGCGTTTTCATTCACAGGCTTCAGTTTCTCGTAGGTATATTGCGTCCAGTTATCGCGTTTTGAGCTCGTTACTTCGCAGAGGGACGTTACACATAATACATGCTCACACCTCACACGTTAAACATAATACATGCATATTTGTATACTGGCGATGAAAGCGTCTCAAACAAAGTTAAAGTCGATTATCTAACGTGCACCCAATTCTGTAGGTTTCATATCCCGCAATATATCACATTCAATAGATAATTAGAGATTTTAGAATTATATAAACGCATAGCAATAGACAAGTACCTCTGGTGTAGTCTATGTGAAATAAAATATTATTGTATTTTTAACTTTAATAAATCTCGCGCGATGTCACCGAAGAAGTATAATAACTCCGAGCGCGTAGTTCTGGATGTTACCACAGTGCCCCAGTACAGTAGGGTTACTCTTGAATTTCGATATCACGCGAACACAGTACTAGTTGATTATTATTTATTAACATTTAGTTACAAATAAATTCAACGAATCCGACAAAATAATTTATTGTTTACTATTAACTAAATGTTAATAACTCGCCAGTATTGCGTTCAAGAGTACCTAAACTCGCTACCGTTTCTGTAAATTATTTGTATAAAAACTTTGAGCAGCGCCTCTAATGGTAACTAAGAGAAACACAATTTTAGACCAAAAGTGTCATAGGTTTCGACACGTAACTTACCGAACGTAATACCAACTCAAGGTACAGGCTCAGGATGGGGATTTGTAGCTCAAGGGACTCGACAAAGCACGTATGTCTATATACAAGTGAATACGCGCGTATAACGCCTCATCTAATTAGGCTCTTATTTTGCCAGTATTATTTTTTATTAATAAATTATTCTAATTAGAGCTAGTTGCATGATAACTTTTTTCATGTTTTTAAAAATAACGTCGATTAAAATATATCTCTGTCTTTTTTAAAATAAATAAAATTCAATAGTGTAGCAAAAAGGTTTTTGAAAAAAATAGACAAACTTTTAATCACCTCTTGTATTTTTAAATCTGTTGAAAATATTCGGAAGTAGTACGAGGGTGAATCCAAAAGTTCTAAGTCCGACCAAGAAAATGAAAGAAAAGTGGGTCTACATTTATTTTTATTTTTCGACATAGTCTCCATCTAGCTCAACACACTTCTTCCACCTGACCTGCAACTTGTTTATCCCCTCGAAAAAAAAAAGATTTCGGAAGGTCGGCGAAATTGTCGTTTACTGCGACTATCACCTCATCTTTGGTCAAAAATTTTAAGCCACCCAAGTGTTTTTTTAAATTTGGAAATAAATGATAATCCGAGGGGGCTGAATCCGGCGAATAAGGTGGATGGGGCAGCAATTCGTAGCCACAATCATGGATTACAGACATTGTTTCAACCGAAGTGTGAACACGTGCATTGTCTTGATGAAACAAAACTTTCTTACGCAACATTCCCGGCCTTTTTTCTTTTACTTCTTCCCGGAGTCTTCGTAAAAGGTTACAATAATAACTAGAATTTATAGTTTGACGTTTCGGTAAATAATCTACAAAAATAATGCCCTTCGCATCCCAAAAAACAGAAGCCATGACTTTGTTATATTTGATATTTTCCATCGTCGGCGCTTGGTAAAACTTGCAAATATTAATATTTTTAAAGAAAGAAACACTTGTACTGTTTAACTTATCACTTATAATTTATTACTTTGTAAACTTAAGTTTTAGCCCTGATGATGCTGTATAAGCGAAACCGGTAGGCTACTAATTACAAAGTAATAAATTATAAGTGATAAGTATAACAGTACAAGTGTTTCTTTCTTTAAA
>NJDC01000330.1:15413-42094 GCA_002245475.1 Calephelis virginiensis | reverse complement strand
TACTCTCTGCCTACCCCGTAAGGGACTTGGCGTGAAGATATGTATGTATTTATGTAAAAGACGGAAAGTTAGCATTCTGCTTCCCAGAGTTAGAGATATTACTTTGGCGTAAAACACCATAGATGTTCTAAACATATCGCTGCCCCGTGGCCAGTGTGCAAGTCTACCGGCTACCCTACCTATAAGTAGCAGGAAGTAAAGCGGTGGATTTCCCAACGGGAGATAATAATATTATTGTTAACAACCCATTTAATATTCGTTCGCATTTTATGAACTGCTAAACAAGAAGGCTGGTAGTCTAATTCGCATAGACTCCTAATCAACCCAAGGAATTATCGTCCTTAATTTTAGAATAGTTCCAATAGTTATGTAGCAGTATGAATAGGTTAAGCGGTAGCATTAGCCATGACGGGTCGTCGTCAAAAACAACAAACTAGTTTGTCTGGGTCATAGTGTTATTAATGAACGAGATAATGCCTGCATTTAAAAAGCTGTTCTACAGAAAAGTTCGGAATAAACATGGACAAAAATTGACTAAAAACGATTTTAATTTATTAAAAGCTTGTAAATATTAGAGTTTATTAAAAAACGACGATAAGAAGTATAGAAACTATTTTAAATATATTTTGTATCATACAAGTACGTGCATGCTAAGTCAATATGTCTGCAGGAAACGTCAAAGGTCGTATACGTACCATACAATACATTGTTCAACATGTTGCAACAATATGTTGGAACAAAGTGCCGTAAGGGACCTCTAATTTGCATTGCATTTATAATGTGCAAATTTAAAAGTTCAAACAAAATGTGCTGATGAAAAATTTTAGCATAAAATCTCAGTGAATATTTTAAGAAAGTTAGCATTGCTGTTTTTCTTGTGTGGGAAGGCAAAACAACGAATTTTCTGATAGTCAGAAATATACGCTTATTATTTTGCCCTTAAAATTTCATAAAAGTTGACAACTGGTTTTGTTTTCTCAACATCTTCAGAGGTATGTTATTGTAAGTTTTATATGATGATTATTATTTAATCGCCTTAAATTTAATCGCCTGACAACAAACATGTCAAACTTATAACAATCCACTTTTTCTCTAGGGTATTAAAATAAAGAATTACTAAGAATGGATAATTAGAAACTCCATTCACTAAACGGTAATAAACAAACGATAATTTTGTATGAAAGTACAACTATTTCGAAGTTTCCAATTGTTAGGAAATTTGACACAAGAGTAGTTTATGACAGAAAAAAAGTTTCGTGTAATCATGACGTCCCAATAAAATACTATGAAGGAGACAAATTGTCATCATTTATGTAAGCATTTTGCCCAAATGTTTCAAATTAAATTTAAAAAAGTAGGCAACATTTAAGTGCTTAATTCGAAACCTAATGCTCGAATTAAGTGTTGAGAGCAATCGCGAAAACGACTAGCTAAAACGTTAATTGATTTTGCTAGCATTGATGCGTTGCAAATGAATAAGGTGAATGTGCTCTTAGGCAAACCGATGACTGTCCAAGATGGTGACGGAAGATTTTGTATTCACTAGACTTTGGAGCCAAAATTTTATAAAAAAAAACAACTATGGGGTAAAAACTAAAAGAACAAACATACGAATAAAAAGATAGAGCCTTTAAAACAAAAATCATTTACAAAATAAGACTGCGGAAAAATTTATGACGCTATGACTATTCATAAAAAAGTGCTCTTGCACATTCTAGTTCTTACTAGCCGTATTGATTTTTGAAGTTATACTTCTTTTGGCGCGTTAGGAAAAAATGATGAGTGTAAATTTTTACGATGCGCGCGCACACCGTCACGAAAAACCGACATGATGAAGTTAGCTATAGATGACATTTTAGTTTTTAAAAATATTTTTTATCTTATTACGCCGAAGAAGTATAACTAAAGCGTGTACATAAGTACACACACACTTTTTTTATGATTTTAAGTTATAAAACTATTAGATCTAACTCAACAAAGGAGATATAAAAAGCACTTGAATAAGTTTAAAACAATTATCAATTCTCTGATAATCAAAGAACTATGGTAAATTAGTGCATATGCATAAAGTGAACGTCTATTTATTTGATGTACTTTGTCGCCTCTGTGGTCTAGCGATCCGGGTGTTGGCCTTGACTGCATTAAGGTCCTGGGTTCGAATCCCGGGTCGGCCACCATAAAGAAAATTGGATTTTTCCAATTCCCTAATTTAAAAAAATGTTGGTCGGGATTGGAAATGTGCCCGGCTGGCGATAGGCTTGCCACCTATCACATTGTGGGACTTAGTGTATTCGGCTAGTCGTGGGTGCCTTGGTTGTACCTCTGCCTACCTCTTCGGGGATATGGGCGTGAAGATACTTATTACTTACTTATTACTTTATTAAACAGAAATGCTTGTCAAAGTTTTATGAAAAGGATTAACCATTACACCAAGGAGGGAAATAAAAAAAAAATTATTAACTAATGTTAAAAATTTTATATCTAGTTTTGATATTTTATTACATTGTTATGGCATGTAGTAGGATTATTTTATTTTCGTTAGTACAGACTTTGATGAGAATGCATTTTTTTCTCTCCTCTAGTTTTTAGCTTAATCACGTTTGATAAATATTTTCATGGCGTTTTCAGCATTTTTTTTGAAAAATCTTTCGTGGTGGAAGCAAGATAGCAGCAGTAATGTTATGGGTTTGCCAAAGAGTAAAGTAACTGTCCATAAAAGAAGGTTTGCTAACACAATGCTGTCAATGTTTATTTTTTGACAAGTGACAGTTGGCACTAGCAAGTTGTTAAGACAAAGTAATTTTATCCATTGAGCTTTATTTTATCAAAAATATAAAATTCAACTTGTTTTTCATGGTACTTTCTTTTTTTCCTAAACATCCGCCTAGTTTCTATATAAAAGTTTTCTCAAAGACTCGTAGGATTTAACGAAAATATTTATAGAATTTATTAAATTAAAAGATAGTGGTTTTGTATCAGTCAAAATGATATATAGGAGCCTGTTATTGGTATTCTTTTTGAATAAACCCAATGATATTTTCATTGAACAAACCTAAATGCATCTGTCTCATTTCTATTATCTATTATCTAGAATTTTGAAAAGCTGTGTGACATAAAATATTGAAAACACATATTAAGAATTGAATACAAGTGTATATTAATTACAATGTAGATTTCAAATTTAATCGAATAATTATTTATATGAAAGGTCGGCAAAAAAGCTCATAGCTCTCCTGATGGTGAGAGATAATCGTCGGCTGGTGGCATCCCATCCATCCATCCCAAGCAACGGTATTTTTTATTAGCAGTCAAGTACCGAGATTCATCATAGAGCTGCCGATAAAAAAAAATCACTTGAAAATCAATATCGAACTTACTGATTACCAGCTCTAATGCATTTAGTCAATGTATAGTGTTCAATATCACAAGTAAGTATGCTTTTTTGTATCTGAATATCATGGAAATGTCACTTAAGTAAGTAGTAAAATTTAAGCCCTAAAGCCGCTTTGTAATTCTTAAAAAAACTGCTAAACCCATATTTTTTTAATTTGTATTTTTTACCAAAACAACTAGTAAAGTAAAAAGCAAATACAAAACTGAATTATTATTTATTTATTATTATTATTTAAAATTCATGCACTATAGTGTACAAATGTGGAGTTAATGCTACATGGCATTCTCTACTAGTCAACCTAACTTTATTAGAAAAAATAATTAAATGGAGTTAACAATAACTAAACATTTTAATATAAATTATTTTTATTATTTATTTTAGGTAGCATAATAAATTCATAACAATACGTATATACCAAGAAAAATATATTCTATACAAATATTACAGTATTTACTTAAATATACATGTATACAAATACATATACATAAGACACAAATATACATCTATATATATACATACAAAAATTAAATAATATCTGACAACACTACTGTGATAAATAATTGAAAAGAGAACGTTTGAGGGAAAACTTAGTTAAGCTATTTCTGATATCAACAGGAAGAACTTTCCAAAAACGAACAGCTTGAAAAGTGAATGACTTGGATACAAAATCAGTACGACAGAGTGGAACTTGAAGGATAGGATTATTTTTGGAACGGAGTTACCGAGAATGGGTTTAGTGTTGGAATTGAAATTTAGATTTGAGATACTGCAGGGTATGAGGGTCGTTAAGTATATTAAATAAGGTACAGATCAATCTTAATTGTCTGTGTTGAATGGAAAGCCATTTGAGTTTTTCCGCTAAGATGAAACATGATCATATGCATAAAATATATTTAAAATCTGATTAGGCTTTAAGAACGATATTCAAATTCGTGCGTTGAAGCGACAATTGATTTCACATATTAATGTTTATGATGCTCGGTGCGATGCAAATGGCGATGTGCCATTTGACAAATGAGCTCGGTCCTGGCCATGATAGCATTTGCGAAGACACGATACTAAATTATGTATCGAAGTGTATTGTAGTTGTGAATAACTAATAGTATTTTTAAAAATTCTAATTACCACACTCATTATCATTTAAACACAGACTCACGTAGATACTCCAAGTTTTATGTTGACATTGGTAGTAATTTTATTGCGCTGTCACTAAAATAATTTTAAGTTATAGTATTTAAAATAACAGAAAGAGACAAAACACTCTAAGCGTTGTCATATTAATTTGTACACGACCTTTCCACAGACCATTATTACGTTTAAAACGTAAATTAAAAACCATACAATTTGACATGTTCAAACTAATCTGGCATGCCTCAGATGTTTCATCATCTTTTTTGTTTTTGTTGCTTATAAAAAAATGCATCTAAAACAATTTTAGTTTGTGAACAGCAGAATGACCACCAGTATAGTCTTTATGGGACTATTTTAGTCTTTATTAATAAGTACGGCGTATAAGATATAGAGATTATTTCGAGAGCAAACAGATCACGTTATTCAAAATTTATAATGTTCGTTAAGAAAAAACATATCATTATTTGAGTTTTAAAGGAAACAAACCAAGATCGAAATCCGTGCGCAATTAGTTAACATGGTTGTAAATAAGGGAAACAAACATAAAAACTGGAAACAATGGACAACAAAACTGAATAAACATAAGAACAAAAATAAAAGACATGAAAAATGCCGAAAGAAAAACTTGTCGTGAAAGTGATAGTGAAAATAAGCGGGAAGATGAGAAGTAACAGCGTAATGAAAAGATATGAGAAATATGTTTATGTAGAAAAAAAAAGAAGTGTGTTTTCTGTTCTGCCAGATTCAAGCTATTTCCCAAAAAGTTCCTCTCGTCGTTGATGAGTAACGAAAATGAAGTTTCATTTTATACGAATATGTTTGTTTATATAATATATTTAAATAATTGTAAACACTTAACAATTATTTAACTTACATTTCTCATGCTGTTTTGGTTTTAACTAACTTAAGTTTTGTTTTGCTTGATCCTTAAGCCATGATTAGATATAGTGATTCACTCAGTACTTTTACTGTCTTCTACTTTTACTGCATCCAATAAGAAAAAAACTATTAAAAATTGATATAATAGTTTGATGTGTTTTATTTGGTTTTCTGGCCGCTGTAACGTATCTGTTACATATACTGTATATACTCTTGATGTTGTGAATATCCATTAACGGCTGTTTATTAAAAATTTGAGTTTAGAAATAAAATAAAGATTTAAGATGACTTAAAAACTAAGTGTAAAATTGTATGAAGTTAAAGTGTAACAAGTAAAATAGTGCTCGTGTATTCTTACATTAATAAAAGGTGCCCTTTCATAGTACTCTGCAAGGTTCAGTTGTCTCTTTTAAGTTTGCTTCTTTTGTTCATGACAGCTTATTAGCCGTACTAATGACTTGACAACATTCTTGCTTTAGACAGGTAGACATTTTGTCCTCTAATGCGATGTTTGTAATATTAAAATATATTTTTTAATGTTTGTAATTATTTAAGACTAAGATATACAGTTTACATATATTTGTCATGCTTAATAAGTTAGGTATATGTAAAAAAATGTGGGTTTGAAATGCACATTCATTTGGAATTCTTGTGGAGAAGAAAAAGTGTTTTTTTTTTGGTTTAGTTGTAATTTACTTCAATAGATTTGCACTATTATAAGAGCAAAGTCTTTACCATGAGTTGGTATAGATTAGGTACGTTCGGTAAGTTACTTGTGACATGACACTTTTGATCTTAAATGTTTTTCTCTTAATTACCAATAGAGGCGCTGCCTGTTCAGAGTTTTCATACAAATAATTTGCAGAGACGGTAGCAACTATAGTAAATTTGACAAGCCGTATACTCTTGGTAAGGGCTTCGATCCGATAACGGTGGCTTACGACATCCTCTCACCTAATCCCAACACAAAGTGCTAAAGAAAGACAAAAGAAAGTCTACCGGTCTCAGCAGCGAAGCACTCTTTTTCGCCCGGCGCCAAACGCCGACCGGCAAGCCCCTATTTTTCCAAACATCCTCCCAGTATCCAGTAAAACCAAATTAAGGTTTGGTCTCATGGAAGACACCCCCTTTTGCAGGAGTTGTAGTAAGCAATCCAGTTCTTCTAAGTAATAATGTTTCGGGCTGAGCGCTCTATTCGTCCACAAATTCCGGTGAAGTTGTAAAAACCGTGAGGTTAGAAATTCATTAGACAAGTAAAAAAAAATATTAAATGAAACAGATATTGAAATAAAGTTAACAAGCTTTTAAATTTTAATGAAATTCTTAAATGCTTTGTTTTCAGTTCTTACGTTTTGCTAAACAATATTGCTTAAATGAAATCGTTTTGCTTAAAAGATATATTAAAAATTGCATCTTTTAAAAATACTTGGATTCTAAATGGCTGCAATTATTAATATATCATTATCTCTTTAGAAACCATTTTTCTTTTTGGTTCTGCTTCGTCTGCTTTTGTAAAAATCGATGAAAGTATGTGAGCACTACCGCGTGAATTAGTTTAGTTATCGCAATAAAAATTAATACATCATTTACAACCTCTTAACTATCATATTACACAAAAAATACAGTAGAACATCACTAAGTTGTAACAGTAGAGGATGGACACATTTTCATAATTACAGTAGTATGAACTAGTACGGAAAGTAAAGGTTTTCTTTTCTATGTGCCAAATCGCACTCAATTAATGTAAATTTAAGTTCATTAACTGTATATTAGGCACAAATTGTAAAACAGTAAGCACAATAAAATTTATTATTTTTATTATTATTATTAATGCTTTTGTCACTAGGTACTCATTCTACTAGCAGTTTTTTTGTTAAAATTAACATTTGATATTCCTAACTAAGCCTGACTAAACGAGTTTCAGTTGTTATTGAATCTCGTTTAGACAAGTGAAGCGTGACAGCTCATTAGCAGTGCTAATGAGCTGCTAACGTTCCAGCGTGACACAGGTGGACAAACTGTACCAGTGGGATGCGGAATTCGGGAATATTGTAATCGCACATATTAGGCGAGTTCAAGTTTATTTTGCATTCGAAATCAAAATTCTAAATGTTTCTCATCCAAATTTCGAAAAGTATAATTTAAACATCATTTGGGACCTAAAAATTCCAGTAAAATGATTTTATTAACATCCACGTCTGGGCCGGGTCTCCTGTATATAAAAGACCATGTACCTCGTCACCTTCTAGCTCATAGAAGGTGAGTTTTGGTTAAATAAGTCATTACCAAAAAGACCATGGCTAGTAGAGTGCTGTGTAGTAACTTGAACTGACAGGTATTCGGCGCCTTGCCTATTCATGTAACCGCAATGACAGTATTTGACAATGTCATATTCTAATCCGGAGGATAAGATAGCTAGACTTTCACGTCAGACGTAACACACCAGCCACAGGACCTGTAACATCTATGATATCCATGATCTCTTGTGCTTATGCTGATAGTGTAGAGTCTTTGTTACCTATATTTCCCCATAAAATAGAATAACTGATAAAAAATTTAGATAACTAAAATATACCATACATAAAAGTGTATTATATTCCTATACAAAGGTAGCTAGTAAAATTCGTTCACATACAAGTGAAGCGTGACGAATTATTAGTAGTGCTAATAAGCTGCTAGCGTTCCGGCATGACACAGGTGGATATATGGCACCTTTGGGCCGCGGAAGTGACTTCGGGGAAATTGTGATGACACATATATACAAATTGAACTGAATTTTACCACATTACAATTAACTGGCGTTTACGTTTAAAATTTGGTTTGTAACAGGAATTGTAAATATAAAAATTTAATTATTACTTCAAGGCTAATTATAAACTCGAGTCTTTATAAAACAACATTATCTTACTTACTTACTTACTGGGTTCAAGATTTATTTGACGCAAGTTGAACCGCGAACGTCGTTATGCTTAACTTTCTTTCTATTTCCTTGTTATTTTCCTGGTTTTCTTTTCGCATAACCTTTTCCTAACAGTTATTAATACAAAAAAATTGGGTCAAGAGTCTGTAAAATCGGCTTATTTGTATGAATAGGGTAATGAATGTAGAGGAAGTAAGAAAGGTGTGGAAGGATCGTGTGATTTGGCACTCGATACTCACTACATACCAATTAAGGGACTTATTGTGAAGATATGTATGTATTTATATAAAAAAAATACTAAATTCGGCCCATCCGTATAGGCGTGATCGATGGTGAAATTAATTATTGGTATAACTAACAGCTTCGTACGGGTGGACAAACTTTTCTGTTATTATACATATTAATATTTTTTTGAATCATTCTATCTATAAAAAAAACTATATCACAATCTGTTGCACAGTTGTAAAGAACTAAACATAAGTAGGAACAGACAGCGGAAAGCGAGTTTATACTTTGTAGTAAGATTTGATTTAAAATTAGACTTTAAAAACAGCTGATAAATACTTCAAAGTGGGCTCGAGCTTAAACAGTATTATTATTAATAATAATAATTTACCCATTACCGAATTTGAGCTTAATTTAAGGAATTTGTAATTTAAGTATAGAGAAAAAAAAGTTAAAAGAGTTTCTACAGGATCACTAGACGACTTACAGTTAAATGGCTTGGATGAAAGGAATCTTGATTTGGTGGAAAAGTGGGTTTAATAAAAAAATTTTTACTTAAGCAAAAAGACTTTGCTGGCCAAACATGAGGAAGATGGAATGGCATTTGTGATTGGTACAAATAAAAAGTACCAAAACCGAATACTCGTTTTGGTCAAGGTGCGTGGTAATGTGACAACTTTCTTGGTAATTACTGATAAAAGCATATCAGACTGAAAAACAAGCGTTCTCAATCTAAGAACTCTTTTTTATTGCTTAGTAATGTTGTATATTTCTAGCCTGCTAACGCAAACAAGTTCAGATATTTGCAAGGGAGTCAGGGAAGTGTCACGATTCTTTCAGATAAGAAATATGATTTAAGGCGGCCCGCAAAGCCTCAGCGGTCTAAGTCTAACGTCAGATGCAAAGTTGTATGAGAAAATGACTCCTTTTTTATTTTGTTCTATAACTGCTATAGTCGGTATTTGATGAAATTCCATGAAATTTCATTTCTACACAGTTTTTTTACTGCAGAAGTATAATGTTACGTTATAACTGCATAAGCCTTTTATTTGATCATTTTGAAGACGCAATGTAACTGTTATAGTTAACAGAAAATGTTATGAGTACCACGAAATCGGACAAGCAAATTAAATTAAATGAATATCAGCAATACGATATCAGAGGTCAAGCTTACATTTGGTTAAACAGCTACATTACTCCAAAAGAGCAATATGTTAGGGCCCAAAACATAAATAAAACGTTAACAAAATTTAATTAACTGTCGCGTACCCCGAGAAAGTATTCTAGGCCTATTACTATTTTTAAGGGAATAAAATATTTCCTATAAGTGACAAAGCATCTGTGCTACATTTACGCAGATGACATATAAGTCGTAATAGGTGATAATATAAGTTACATTAAAAATGAATGCAATAAAAGAGTAAAAGAAATTGTGAACCGGTTCAATATTAACTTAAGGGCTTATTTTAATTAAACAAACAACACAAAGTTTTAAAAATGTAAAACTTGCAAGAAAAAGTGTTTTGAAGCTATTTGTGGTATAAATCCACGAACCTCCTGCAAATCATATTTTAAAAAACTGAAATTGATGACATTGATCTCAATGTATATATTTTTTGGAGGCCGCATTTGGTATAGAAAAACATCCAGATCTCTTTCAGAGGAAAGGCTATTCATCTAATTTTAGTATTAGAAAAAGGCAGAATCGTAATGCCTAAATTCTCCAACTCAATGATAGCAAAAAATAGGCACGCAACGTAACTTAAAATTTATAAGAGACTGAGGAAACTAGAGTTTAACCAATTTAAGAAATTCGCTTAAGTTACAATTAATTGAAAAGGCACACTATAACACTCATGAATATTTTGTAAATGACAGAGATTCATTTTATTTTCTTTTAATTTTATTTTTTTCTTTGTAATTGTTATTGTTATTACTGATGAAGTTTATTTTATTTTTCATGATTTATTATTATTGAAATTGTAGGCTATTATTTATATATTATTTATGTCTAATTTAATTTTGTTTAGTGACCTTAAAATTATGTTTGAAAGTATGCGTAAATTAGGAATAATAATTAGATTTTTTTAATAAACGTTAATAAGCTAATTTAAAATATTTTTCCAATTTTCTAATTAAAAAAAAATGTTGGTCGGGATTGGAAATGTGCCCGGTTGCGATAGGCTTGCCACCTATCACATACATACATACATACATACATATCTTCACGCCAAGTCCCTTACGGCGTAGGCAGAGAGTATCGAGTGCCAGACCTCACGATATGTCACCTATCACATTATGGGACTTAGTGTCTTCGGCTAGTCGTGGGTGCCTTGTTTGTACCTTTGCCTACCTCTTCGTGGATATGGGCGTGAAGATACTTTAACTTTAAAATATTCATAGCCATGAAATGGTCAAACACGTAAGACAAGTTAAAAATAAAAAAATTATGTTGCCTACCATATTTGCAGCAACAAATATTTGATTAGAAGCTTACCTAACGATCCCACTACCCACTACCGCAACCAGACCACGAATAAAGCTCAGAATACAACTTGTCACATCTTTCGGTAACCTTTTCAACTTCTCTCTCTCACACTTGACGTACGTTTTGCCTCGACACGGAGGCATTCTCAAGAAATCCTCTTTAGTTATGCTGGTCACATTACGTGTCGATTGAAGAATTTTCCGCCACAACAGTTACATGTAAGTAGAAAAATAAATACTTATTTTACATTTGCTCTAATGGATTTTAATGTCACGCTGTAATGTCAATGTTTATCATTGTCATTTTGTACTTTGGAAGGCAAGACCAGTAAATTTACTCACAAGGATGGCGAGTTTGTATGTAAAGGGTAAGGAATGTGAAGGCCGCCAGACAGCCTTGTCAGGATTGTGAGGTCTGGCACTCGATACTCTCAGCCTACCCCTTAAAAGACTTGGCGTGAAGATATGTATGTATGTAAGATGGCTTACTATCCCAGCTTGTGGGCCTTTATAACCCTGTAAAGGCGATCTGTATTTTTTATTGTTTTATTACCATCAAAAATTCGTCTGCCTTTTGATCCCGTAAAATCTGTCGAACATTCACTATGTATGACTTTATTTGATATTCAAATAGAAGCCATGGCACGTCGTTAGTAGGCAATAAAACCTTAATAACTTGATACGTGAGGTTCGGAATACGGTAAGACCCATAAAGCGTAAGTCATGAAATAATTCGTGCTTCGAAACTTCATAAAATTGGGTTCCGCGTTAGCGTCAAATACCTACAAAATCTTTTATTTCCTCTATAAGGAAATAAATAAATACAATTTATAGCTTAATGAAGAGATTGGAAAACAATGTATTGCTTTTCATATAATAGAATACGTAATAAATGCTTTGTTCTTTAGGGATTTACTCCAGAATAGAGGAAGAGTAATATATATAGCTTGTTCTTATATCGCATAATATAAATGTTGGTGCATATTCCTTAACTTAAGTAAAGTAATAATTAGAAACGGAAATGATAGCGAATTACATATTTTTAAAAAATTTCAATGGGATTAGTCAGTGTCGCACAGATAGAGGTCGAGAGAGTCGAACTGATAGAGGGGCTACCGTATACGCGTAACTTCACCGACCAAACGCGGGCTCGGGTTGGATTACCCACGGGGACAGGCTTTTGCGTGATGAACATTTAGGCTGGATTTCACCATCGAACTTAAATGCGATCAACGTAAAAAAGCGTTTAGTCAGTTGTGAAAAGTGTCAATCACGTCAATTTTATTCTCAAAGAAATTTTGGTTAATGTTGATATTTTATTATGAAACTATATAACGTGGTAAGTAGATTCTCAGGTGACGAAGATATGAATATTGTCAATTTTAAAAGAGAACTTGAAAGAACTTATGTATAGGATCACAATTGAAAACAATTCGTTTATTTATAATGAACTTAGATTTACTGAACTCGGTTTTCAATATGATCGGTGAAATCAGCCCTCAGGTGTTTGCATTTCCGTGTCTGGTTGTTTATTAAATTTTTAAGTAACAATCACATTTAAGTATTTCTATGTATAAGTATAGTTGGCTAACACCCATAACACAATCAAATAATTTGCTTACTTTGGTATTAGATTCAATCTGTGTAATACCAAATGTGTGTGTGTCTAGCGATATTTATTTATTTTGTGGTGTTGTTTACTTCTGCTGTCTCGAATTCACTGTATCTCTTGATGTGATAATGGAAGGCAAACAAGCAGATGGATTTCCAGATGGTAAGAAATTCACGCTACCTAAAGACACCAAAGATGGTTATAGTGCGTTGTCAACCTGAGGCCGGTATGTTAGTAAATAAAAAAGTAAGTATACCGGCTACCTTACCCTCCAAACCGGAACACGTCAACAGCAAGCATTGGACTTTTTAGCGGCAGGAATAGGTAACGCGGACCACCGGATTGGTACCAACCAATCAGGATGAGTCGCTGCGAAAAATGTATATCGGATGTTTCTACGATGCAAGGAAATGATTCAGATTTTCTCAATGCGACCCCTTAACGCAGATTTATATGGCCTTAAATATTCTACCTAAATTCTGTTTAGTGTCTCTTATCTCATTTTTATTACGAAATTTTAAGATAAGCTCAAATAATTGTGAAACATGTCGGTATTTCTTTATTCGTAGAATTTTTCTCTTAACTTAGCTTTGAATCATTTGTGACCCATGGGACGAAATGTTGGAGTGGAAAAATCTCGGAAAGAATGCCTTTGAAAAATATAAAGACGATTTAAGGGTGAAGCCACACTACCGTAATTTAACAAGATATACAATTTATATGATGAGCTTATTACAATAGTAACATGTATAATAGTATCTATATATTAATACTTGATGCCAAAACTTTGGGCCACTTTTTGAAAATTGCGCGGACGTAGGAGCAAAAAATTTGGCACACTTTTTAGTTTATGTGTAGGAAAAGTGCAGAACGCTAATATTGTTCAATAATGATGCTTATAAAGTACACCTTATTTTATTCGTGGCTGTGAAACTCTTGATTCTTTCAAGAAACATCTAAAAGAGCATTTCTTTGACATAGCTTAGATTCTCAATTCGTTCATATAATTTTACTTTAGGTATATGTTTAGTTTAATTTTGTTTATCTGTTTTGTTATTTTTTTTTTATTTTAGGTCTTTTAATTCATTCAATAGTATGTATTTAGTAGTTTTTATATCTGTACACCAAGTCTACTTATTTTATTTCATTTAGTACTTTCCTTTTACGGGTTGGCTGGATGAAATTTCTTTAATTAGAGATAAGCTCGCCTTTTGTACTTTGTTTTTCTTTTCACTTTTAAGTATTTTTTATGTCTAATATCAGTTGTGTACAATAAAGAGTTAATATAATTAAATAAATAAATAAAACATTAACTACTACCATGCTAACTAACACTACCATGCTTTGACACACACAAACAAATATATTAATGATAACGATAAAAGATCACAAATGGCGCACTAAAAAGTTTGGAAACAAAGTAGTTGGTCTTGAAAAATGAAGATAGCGTTCTTATCAACAAGGTACTAAAACTCATTATGGTGGAATTTCGACCAATGGGCGACCACTAGTTATTTTAATTGCTTAAGGTTTATATCATCTTTTTCTACTACTGCACATGGCCTGGCACTTGATACACAATATGCCCATATGATTTAAATAGTAGAACAGAAACACAACCTACAAATAAAGTTGACGTAAATAAAATGAACAAATAGATACCACAGACAAACTTAAACATTCAAAGTGTGGACAACGCTTAACGCTTTTTACCGTTTATATTGTGTCGATACCTTTAAGTAGAAAGGTCGTATTTACCATTTTGTCCAAATAGAGTTATGTATACAAATTTTCCTAAAATTATTTACTCTATCGATTTTTACATACGAAATGCAAGAATACGCACAAAAATGGTTAATACGACCCAGAAATTTTCGGTCAGAGCTTCTTAAAAATGTAAATTTTCAATGTAAAACCGAATGTTTTTGTTATTTGGTTATGATGTAATGACCATAATTTATTAACTCAAGGGGTAACAATAGTCGTTAATTTTAAATGGTTTCCACGCTCTAACTTGTTAAAGAGACGTCACCATGATGAAGTAGCAGCAAAGGATTATCGAAAAGTCGTACTATATTACCCGAACAATGTGTAAGCAATGTTACGCATGAAGAGGTGATATCATGTCCCTCACTGCTCTTCATAAAAACAATTAACATATTCAAATGACGAATGTAAAATATACCTAGAGATTTAAAATGTTTATGTGATGATGAAAGTATACCAAAAAGGTACCACCATAATTATTTTAAATTACCCCATGGAAATGTAGCTGACTTTTTTACGTTAACGGATGAAGAAGACAAGAAAGAGCTAATTGAATAATTCAATTATTACATCTGATGCAAATCATACTAATATTGTAAATGCGAAATTTGTATGTTTGTTACTCCTTCACGCAAAAACTGCGGAACCGATTTTCATTAAACTTGGCATACGCATAGAGGGTACCTTGGATTAACACATGTTTTTATCCACAAAAAATGTGCCTGTTTCTACAGTTCCTCCTGTTAACCACACGGGCAACGTTATGGGCTACGGCTAGTAAAACAGTAAATATGACTATTATAGAAGAATATTACATAAAAAACTTTAACAAACGTGATAAATTTATTTAATAACATTTCGTTCGTTAGCGAAACATTATTTAGAAAAATCAAGACTATATTAAAAGATGTAATCTTTGTTACCTGAATTTTATTTTTGAAAATGTATTTGTCAATTCATAATTCCTTCTAAAATAATTTGTAACAATAATTAAAATAATTTATAGCAACAATACATAAATAATTTTAAACTTATTATGAAAACAAATTTATTTCATAAATAATTTATTTTTAGTACACAAGTTATTTAAGTTTAGTGTTTGGTCGTTTTTTTTAATTAGCTGTAATTCAATAAATCACTTGTATTGTAAGCCTTAGTACAAAAGCTTAATTTAATTATTTGTTGAAATGCATTTAAATATTATGCACTAAAATTAAAAAAAATGATCAAGTCATTTTTTATAAATTTTTGAAATGCCATATTACTTTAAAATAAAAAAAAAACAAAAAAGTTATGAATTTTTATGCAAAAAAAAAGTTTTTCTGCTCACCTTAAAAGTTGGGTTTTGGTTTATACGACCTTTCTACCCAAAAGTGATGATGTATGTTTTGATAGATACTATGTTTGTTTTAATTTGACTCTCAAATCCCATACGTAGTCGTGAAAAACTGAATGCTAGGACAATTATAATAACGATTTGCTATAAAGTTAAGTTATTATTTAAAAAAAAAGACATCATTAAAATGATGTAGTTAAGCTTGCCTTAAATTTTAACGACTAACCGCGAATAGTCATTAACACTCTTCGCATAATGGTTGTTGAGAAAGACTTAAAATGTAAACATGAACTATACAATCGTATCAAATAAAAGGACAAATAATTTGAAGTAAATGAGACAAGATTGAGAACAAAGAAATTTTATTGACTTGTCACGATTTGATAAGTGGCTTTCGACTACAGTTTGACGCAGTAGACATTTTTACCGGTTGCAGCTTAGGGCCTAAACACATAAACGCGTTGCGGCGCCGCGCCGCTAGAATTGGCAGTAGCATCACTGCCGATTGTAGCAGCGCGGTACTAGTTATTTAAATCAGTCCTAACGATGGTCCATAGCAGAGAATTGTCTATGACGCCGCAATGCCGCAACCCAAACTAGTCCCTAATTTATTGTCATTACGACGGCAGGAATATTTTAGGCGGTGGATCCTTACTAGATCAAGTTACTGCATACCATTTTACCGCCAGTGATCTAGTTGGTAATCCTTTTAGATTTGCTCGCCTCTTACGAGTTGCCAGGCAGGAGGGCAGGTGGGTCTATTCTACACAGAGGAGCCGTACCAGCACAGGTAAAAATTAGCTTAACCGACCTTAGAATAATCAATAAGTCCATTCTCAAAGACTTATTAAGTATCCAAAATTAAAACGCTAAGATTAATTATTTTTTAATCTCATTAAATATATATTATATAAAATGACAAATATGTAATGGAGTTTCAACAAGTGCTGAGGATGAAAACAATTCAATATATAAAATCTGCCTAGCATTCTCCAAATCCATTGCTTTTTATAAACGCGCCTTCGTTTCGGAAGCCTTTATCACCAGTTTTGGGTAAGGCTCGTGCGGTTTGATTGTGGAACATCAATCTAACACCCATATTCAATAAAAATACTTGGCTAAGTAATGAAAAAACGCTATGAAAAGTACGACATTTAGCTATATGTTTCTTACGTCAAGTTATCCAATTCATGAACAATACCTAGTTCAATAATCAGTTCAGTACTAAGGACGACATTTAGCTATATGTATCTTACGTCAAGCAATCTAATTCATAAACAATACTTAGTTCCCTAATTTCAGTAATAAGTACTTCATTTAGCTATACGTTTCTTACGTCAAGCTATCCAATTCATAAACAATACTTAGTTCCATAATCAGTTCAGTCATAAGTACTTCATTTAGCTATACTTTTCTTACGTCAAGCTATCCAATTCATAAACAATACTTAGTTCAATAATCAGTTCTAAGTATTGTTCATGAATTGAATGGCTTGACGTAAGAAATGCATAGTTAAATGTCGTATTTCCCACAGCGTTTTTTTCATTACTTAGCCAGGTAAGCTTCTTGAATCTTGAGTCTCTAGGCGGCGTGAAGTTCGTCTTCTTCTTTACTTTCCAATATTATAAAAAATACGAATACGAATACGAATAGACATGAAACAGATATTATTTTATAAGTATTAAGTTTTTTATTGGGCACATGCAGTTTCTCACTATTTCTGAAATAAGTAATTTCTAATACTTCATCTTTTGTTTGTGTGATGTTTTTTTGACAAATACACACACTAGCTAAGAAGCAAGGTAGATGCGAAATTTTGAGCGACTTAAAAAGAGCTTTACGAAAATGTAATGAAATGAAAATTATTTATTTGCGGAATATGTGTGTTAAAAAGTTGTTATAAAGATATTTAAGAATACAACATATTCTACCACATTGTGGTGTGCAAATATTTAGTTAAATTTTAAGAAGTTACATATTTCTATAAAAATGTACATTTAAATCGCAGCACTTATTTACATTTTTAATAAACATTTTATTTATTTATGAACATAAGTTTCATAATTTATTATAAATTAATTTAAAGGTAGATGAATTTTTAGTCCTATCTACTGTACTCTACCAGCGTTTCCAAACCTGTAGCTGATAAACGCTACATATCGCCCGTATACACTTTTGTAATCTAAAGATTATAATCCATTCTACATAATTTCCCCAAACGGGAACTCCATATTGCAAAAAAGAAGAAATTACATCATACATACAAATAAACATTTCTATCTTAGTAGTAACTAACCAAGCCAAATAATAAATCTTCGCAACTACAAGAGTCTCCTTTCGTTTGGGAAATGATCATAATTCAATGAAAATTTAATAATTCTGGCTCCAATATGTGGAAGACAGTTAGCGTAATATATTAGACTTGTCATCGTATCAAATAATCTAGCAAACACACACATTTAGTAAATTATTCTACCATTGCCAGAACATTTCATATTTATAAAGTACTAGCTGTTGCCCGCGGCGTTGCCCGCGTTTTTAATGGTGCCACAGGAACATTTTTTCGGAATTAAAGCTATTGCGTTCATCCAAATTATCCTCTACGTGTGGCAAATTTCATTAAAATCGGTTCAGCAGTCTTTGCGTGAAGGAGTAACAAACAAACAAACATACTTCGTTCGTGTTTATAACATTAGTATGAAGTACGACAGGATAACAGGAAGGATAGGATATGACTAGTTTTCAGTCTCAACTTCGTTCGCACGCCCACTTACACAAAATCTTAATAAACCGTAGTATTTATTGTGTTTTATGTTTACTTGTTTTTAAATACTTTTTTTAGTATTTTGTGAAAAATAACAACCATCTATCCATTCGATATCCTAAATTTCTGTAAAAAAGCGCTAGTTTGCAATGCACAAATTACCCATCGTACTCTGTAGCAGCTCATGATGAAGGGTCAGAATGTCAAAACTGTTTGACTTCAAATAAAAGCGGCAAGTGCGAGTTGGACTCACCCATGGTGGGTTCCGTAGCACCTAGTATATTATAAAAAACTTGAAAAACTATAATGAATTGCAATTTACAAATCATTCACTTAGAATGCAGTGCTAGCGGATTATGTCACTGAGCTCGCGAATTATATTTTTGACAATATGTCAGCAAACACGAATCGCACTTGACGTACGTTTCGCCTCGACACCGAGACATCCTCAGGAAATCGACTGTATTGTACAAACGACGACACACGAGGTCTCGATATGGTGTTTTCTGTGGTGAGTTCTTCGACAAAGTTGGCGAAGGACGTGACAAGTGGTTTTATTTCCCGTGTTTGGACTCTATTTGTGATCTGGTTGCGGAGGTGGGAGGTGGGAACCTTAGATAGGGTTGTCACATGTGAAGAACGTGACAATTTATATTTTTTCCCGAGTTCTGGTCGTGGAGATGGGCGGTGGGAATGTTAGTTAGGCTTCTCTCATACTGTGTCATTTGGAGGTTTTGCCACAACAATTACGCTACTTACGTGGAATTAGCAAAATAAAGTCTTATTTTACATCTGTTAAAATGGATTTCCGCAAAGTAACGCCTGATTCAATAAAATATATTAAAATCTTAATGTGGTTTACAGAATGTATCTACCAAGTTTCAACACCATATCTCTTATAGTTTCGGAAATAAAAGGCTGTGACATATGGACAGCCATGATGAATCTATAAGAGGTCCATTCTTAGCTTTTGGCTACGGAACCCTAATAAAGAAGGATCCATTACTTTTAATCGAAATTGTTTATCCAAAATTTGTTGTACCTAAATAAATAGGCTATTAAAAGGACGTGGTGTTTAATTTAGGTCAGCTTATAATTCGGCTTTGCCCTTGTTGATTCTGGCCATATTTAAAGCTCATGTGGCGCAACCGATATTCACCATTAACATGCCCCCACTTTATCTTCATTTTTTGGGGCCCAAAACTTGGAAGGGTTTGGTCCTACAAATTCGATACCCAGCTACACTTTACGGCTTTTTTACTGCATGACTCTACCAATAAATATAATTTAAAAACCCCCCCGGTACAAGAACTTAATTTCTCAATAAAAAGTAAAAAATATCTGAATATATTTGCAGATATTCGGTTAATCTCCCTACTTTCACCCCCCACAACTTTTAAACGGCTCAACCAATTTTCATCAAACATGTCTAAGAACACTTGCACATAAGTTTTAAGTAACCTTTCAAAAAAATTAATTGAAATTACTGCATCTATTCGGGAGTTATGATGCCACAGACAGACAGACACGTCAAACTTATTACGTCCCCCTCTTTTAACGTCGGGGGTTAATGACGTTTCTTCAATATAGATAGTCGTTAATACATTAAACTGTGATGTTAAATTTTGTGGTTATTTATTATTTCGTCCATGGACTTGGAATAATTTGACCTATACTAGATATCAACTTGCAATCTTTAACAGTGTCGTTGTTGTTTTTAATTATGTTTGAGACTACTTTTAATGTCTGTCTGTTTCTTAAATATTGTTTTGTTATGTAATTAGTAATTTTATGAAAAACTAGCCGACTCGGCGAATTTTGTATCGCTTGACATTAACAGCTACTAACAGTTTGTATGGATTTACGAGTAAGCGCTGATATGTCGCTGCTATTTTAATCTTGTTGCTATTTTGATAAAATCCTTCTACTGGTAATAACTAACAACATAAAAAAATAGCAAATTGGTCTATCAGTTCAGGCGAGCCGCGATGACTGCATCGTCATGTTCCATAAAGTTATTATTTAAAAAAACTATTTTTATCAAGAAACATGTTTCATTTTCCACAAAAAACAGGGTTCTGCAAAATAAATAGGTCAGTAAAGTCAGAATCTGTGTTGTGTTGTTCAGGTTTCAGGGTAGCTTTGAAAGTTGGCTTTGTAGATTCCTCGTTGATACCGGCTATATTTTAAAGCTTATATAACGTACCCGAAGTTCACCTCCAATATCCCCCGTTTCATCTCCATTTTATTTCGGCTCAGATAAGACCCTAAGGTTATTGGCAAACAAATGATACCCTCTATATATACTTCGTTTTCAACTTGTCCATTGTAAGAATTATTTAAAAAATGCCTGTTTTTACTTGATTATTTTATACTTGATTAAATTATATTTTCCAGAATAGGGATAGAGGGTACCATAGCAACTCGTGTCCTAAGTTCCTGGGCATAAGATTACGAGGCACCAGTGTCATTTATGATGTATCTACCGCAGCGAAGTGGTTGAAATAGCGGTTCAGTTGCATAGCTAGTAATTTCATTGAATAACGTCATTGACCAGTTGTGCAACTAAACAGCTATTTTAAACACTTGGCAGCGACACATATAATTTACTGCGAACAAAGAGATCCGCCTGCTTATTTTTTATTATGAAGCACTACATAAAAATTTTATGCATTATCACCTAGCGGGAGCTGTAAAGTCTTTTACTTAAGAAAATACTAAATGCATAAATACAAATGATTAATCAAAGGCTCCCTTAGTTCAGTTATGCGTAAAGAATATAAGATGAAAGATTCACAAAATAAATACACAATGCGAATGTTGTTAGTGCCCGGGATGCTATAGGTTAACTTTCGCTCAAGCAATATGCAAGCGTCATGTCAAATGTGTGCAAAATCGGGGTGTTTTTATCACCATATCATATTAGATCTAGCCTTTAGGAAAAACTAATGAAAGTGAAGCAAACTAGGCACTCTTTAAGGAATAATAACCGTTGACACTCGATTCACACTACACAATTTGAAGTATTTATATACAGGGTTACATTTAAAGGACCAGCCAAATTTTTAGGAGTAAGTTGGGAATGGATAACATTTTCGATCATTGAAGCAAGTTAAAATTTTTAAAAGAAGTGTTTATTTTAATTTCTATCCGATGCAAAATTTACAGTATATGGTTACAACGTAAACAACGCATTCAACTAGTTGCCCTCGACTGCAATCGCATGCGCAGGCTGTTGACGTCATGACTCGTGCTAGGTACGACATAACGTGACCACAAGAGAAGTATTGATGTGGACTATATATAAAAAATACACTGTGTTACAATGTAGCATTAATATTTAAAATGCATTGTCATTTAGCTTTAACTCCCTTGTATTCAAATTTGGCTGGTCCTTTGAAGGTAACCCTGTATGTCTGTGTATCAAACGTTATCGATTGCACTATAATTGCACAGCAATGAGGTAAGCTTCGACTCAATATGATGGTAACACTGAAACATGAAATAAGAACTGCGTTTGCATAAGCCATTGAAGCTTAAACAAAACATTTTGTTCTGGAGAACTACGGATTACATCGATCAACAACTGTCAGGATTAAAGGTAAGTTCTCTAAAACGGTCAGTATTTATAAAACAAATAAAATTCAAACTGAGGGCAAGTTACTTGATTTATAATACCTAATTTGATTTTTTATTATAACGCCTTTCTCTCAATCTATTGTACTTATTTTATTATTTATTTCTCCGTTATTTTCTGTTGGTCCGGGTCCGATGAGTAGAATAGACCATCTGCCACCCTCCCAGGGCTCGTAAGAGGCAAACAAAACATATCATCCTCAACTAGAGATTGAGTGTTGAGTGGCATCTGACCCGGTTAGGGATCCACTGCCTTACCTATCCATACTGCCGCAATGACTCTGTCATGTTTCGGTCCGGAGGGTAGGGTATACATGCACAATTTGCCAAACATAGATTATATAGCGTTGCTGTCCTGTGGCCGGGACAAAAGACCGCAACGCACCTGTAACATATATGGTGTCTATAGGAACAATTGTCTCTTAGCACTAGGAGAACCGCGTGTTTGCTAACCTCTCACATAACAATAAAAAATACTTCTTGTCTCAATAATTGTTGTATGTTACCATGTCACGTGGAAAGTCAGTTGTAATTATTATCGAGTTTTTATTGTTCAAAAGGTAAAGCATTTAATTCAAAAGTAGGCAGTGTTTAATGAAAATCGTTCAAGTAGAAGTAGAGCTAGTTGTTTGAAAAAAATGTAACAGTTCAATATCATGTAGGCAGAAGCTTACGGAAAAATATGTAAATTAAGTGATTTCATATTTTTTTTCTTTTGCTTTTGGTTCGAATGTAATAACACAAAACTAAACCACTCAACATACGATAACCACTGAAATAATGAAAGCTTTGTTCTACTAAATCATTATAGTTTGAACAAAATGTTCTGTTCTTTGGGTCATACTTCAATCTACAATCGCCTAGATTACGGTTAACTGCTCAAAAACGGTCCGAACTTAGAGAACGAATGTATTTTTATATTACTTAAGTTAAAAAAAACTCCTGTACGTAATTGTGTACCTGTATTTAAAATTTAGATAGAGAGACTTTTCAAAAATGAAGGAGACTAGATATTTGACTCCTATACATTGTTTATATAATATGTTAATCGATTTCTCCGTCATTTCTGAACCGTTTTAGAAAATTCATTTTTTATTTAAAGAAGCATACTTCCAAGATCCCAACGCCACCAAATCTGAAATACCAGGGAAATCGAAGAAAATACTTAATTTTTGTATAAGTATTGATTTGATTATGAAAGGTAAAAGTCGTTTATTTGCAGTTCTACTGTGCTTGCGTTATGCTTATGTAGTATCAATGAATGTACTTACGTGATGTGTAAAAATGAAAACGAAAACAAAGTAAGTTTTCGTTTTGATGCTTGTACCACTTTGATGAATACCTAGTGCACCACGGGAAAACAGTTAGACTGATTTCAATGGGATTTTTCTTTATCAATAGATATCGGTGGTTCTAATTAAATTTCAAGTTTGTTTGTGTTAAAGGCAAACAAACCGATGAATAACAATTAGAAAAAGGTACAACGTACATCCTGCATCCATACCTGCATTGTTAAAGGTGCATTGTCGAAGCGAGACTGGAATCTTAAGCCTAATGCCTTTTGCAATTTTAGCGTCTACTTTAATCCCTGGATCGGATAGAAATATAAAAAACTTTCAATTAAGTGCAAAAATTGTTCAACTGAGAAAACAGTTTAAAGGTTTTATTTGTATAAATACAAAATATTAATAAAAGTTTTTGCTTCCATGGCACTTATGAAAAGCCGAACCACTCAATATGCAGATACCACTGAAATACTTCCATAAATGAAAACTGCGTTCGCATAAGCCATTCAAGTTTGAACCAAACATTTTGTTCTCGGCTACTAGGGTTTAAACATCGATCAACTATCGCTAGAATTAAAAATGAAATTATACAACTGTTGTAAAAACAAACTGGCTATCGTTAACATCATGACTATAATCGATTCATTCTCAGTATGTACCAGTACTTGTCATTGTCGTTGTTTTTATGAATTAAAATACATGGATTTACGGGTAAGAGATGACCGTGGCGTAGGTATAGGACCGTAATTGTTCTATGGATGGATTTTGTGTCATGTAATGTACAAGTCTAATGGGTGGCCTTTTTGACTATGAGAGATGAGAGCAATGTGTCGTGTTGGTTAAATAAGATGATAAAGTCTTAACTCATGCCTTATAAAAGTGGCCAAGCAAGTGGACATATTCTTCACAGGGGACACGGACCATAACTTCTTTTATGGTGAAATGCAGCAACAAGTTGAACCTCTGATGGTAACAGATAACCGTAGCCTATAGAAACCATAGATGTTGTAGATGCGTCGCTGGCCTGTAGCAGGGGTGTTTGGCCAATTTTGCAAGTTTAACTACTACCCTGGCCTAGGGGCCAGAACATGACAGAGCATTATGGCGACAGGGATAGTTAAGGTGGCAGATCCCTAACCGTGTAAATTATTGTACAGCACTTACCTCAAGGGTATTGTTGTTGATTACCGTTTCGCCTTTGCTCGTCTCATACGAGTTGCTAAGCGGAATGGCAGTTGGTCTATACTATACAAAGGGCTCTGACCAATATAGTAATAAATGGGAGAAACGTGTCATGTGACTGTCGGGGAAATAGTGTGACGAAGTTTTTGAAGTCTATAATGCTTAAAACTTCGCTGCGATTCGTCTCTTATATTTCACATGAATATTTGATAGCAGAAGGGAGTAGTGACTATTTATTATTAACCAAGCTATTAAGATTACCTCGCAGTTTCACGAAAACTCTCTAATTAGCGTTTGAAACGACGTGATATGGATTAATAATTAATTAATTTACTCTACGCCTTGAGTAATCTCAGTCTGGAGGGTAGTTTTACAAATTTTTGAAAAAGTAAAAAAATTAGAATTCTGTTAAATTTTAATTTGAAATTTTGATGTTGTATGTGGATTTTCTTGTCGGTTTGTTTAAAGATAAGTCTGACAGAATGTTACTGTTGTTTTTATTAGCTACTAGCTGAGCCGGCGAACTTCGTATCGCTTGACATTAACAGCTATTGACAGATTGAATGGAACAAATAAAATATTGTTTTACTCATTTTCCTTGCGATTTTTCGCTTCATAATTACCTCCTCCTGACAATAACCAACAAAACAAATCAAAAATTACAATAATTGATCCATCCATACAGGCATGATGCGATGACTACGAAAAAATGGGTTTTTTTTTTATATACATACATACCTATATAGACTTACCCCTCATGACTGCCCGCCTACTTTGCACATTACGCACGCCGTACGCGTTCATTATTTTGCCTTAATGTAAAATAACATTAGTACTATAGCCTATACCTCTAAATATATTCATTCAAATCGAATGACGTACAGGGCAATTTCATTTCAAAAGAAATACTTGTGATGAATGACGTGTATATTTAGATAAAAGTTAATATCATGTTTATAAAGACACCTTCGCAAATTATGCATTATTTAAGAATACATTAAGTTAGCATAAAAAGGTTATAGTTAGCTAATCTTAAAATATAGACACATTGTAGCGGACTTTTTCTAGAACTTTTAAAGAGAAAACAAAAACAATTCTGTCATATCTTCGGAATCTTATGGCAGGGAAACACTACTCATTACATCAATGCAATTTAAACTCTGTCGCCATATTGAATGGCACAATAAAGTCGCAGAGATCAAAACCAACAATTTCTTAGAGCTTACCCCAAAATTGATTCTGTTGAAGATAACTAAGTGAAACAATATTTGTATTTAATGCTACAATCAAGCCGACTAGTAGCTGCTGCTGTTTGGGAAGTTATAGATTAGATACAACCTAATTTAGAAGCTTGTAAGAAATACATAGTCTTTACCTATAGTCATTTGGGTCCCCAAATGGAAGCATTAATAATGAATTAGCTTATGCTTAGCATATAACTGTCAGACAGATTTACATTTTAAACACAATTTTAAAGCTTCACAAAACTTTACACTATGATTCCAGGGACATAGCTAACAGACGTAAACAAAGACAAACAAAAACGTACACATTTTCTCGCACATAATATCACATTTTATTTATTTATATTTTGTTCAAAAAAACTTAACCCGGTGTGCACCTAGCTTAAGCTTATAATACATTTATCCAATGGAAGAGCGGTGTCGCCTAACACAAGTACCTCATACTTAAAAGGTGACTCAATCAACTACCCACATTTTATCGTAAATTAGTACTGAAATAAATATTTTTGATTTTGATTTTTTTGATAACCTTTCAAATTGGAACACGACGTGAGCGAACTCTAGAATGCTATGGAAGCCATAAGTAATATAGTCCAGGCTAGTAATATGTGCCACAAGCTAAAACCGAAATATTGTCCACAAACTCAAATTGAATAATACGCAGGCTAATACTGTAACAGGCTATTTCTCCAACAAATTTAGCCATAAAAAGTTTTGGTGCTAATTTCTCCAACAAATATTGTCTCAGTTTATTTGTCCAGCGGCGTTTGGATCAACGCCCGGCTGTAATATATAGGCTGCCAGGCTCCCGCTAGCAT